>OY735229.1:31099456-31116956 GCA_963457665.1 Thysanoteuthis rhombus | reverse complement strand
TGCCACATATCATGATATTCAGGAACAAATGTTTCATTTACGTGGGCTACACGATGAAGGATCAGTATATATATATATATATATATATATATATATATATATATATATATATATATCCCTGAAGCATTTATATATGGTAGACAACTGATGATCCTAACGAAAATATTTACATAGAGTACTATTGTATCTTATTCTGTATAAAACATCAAAAGCACTGATGAAAATAACAGATATCGGTAAATAAGTGAGAGAAATGTCAGAAATTATCTCAAAAAGTTTATATATTAAGTGCTTTAAGTTATATATATATATATATATATATATATATATATATATATATATATATATATATATATATATATATATATATATACTAATCAACTCAGCTCATGAAATATGAAATGACAAAGAAACTGTGTCAACCCGAACATCAACTTCATAGCTTAACATATTTATTTATTTTCCACCATCTTTCGATCCAAAGCCTATATCCAATTCCCCAGATTTCTACTGGGCACGTCATTTATTTACATGCATGAACGGATTAGTGGTGCGACAAATAAGAAAAGAAAGAAAAAAAGGAAAATAAGACGATGTTATCATAAAATCAATAAGCTGCGTCGAATAAATATAATTTGAAAAAGATAAAAATGACGTTTTCATAATTCTATTGTTTCGGGACGTGCTGTATCTGTGAAATTATAGATTTAGGAATTATGGTCATATCATGATTAATGCCATGAAGCCATTCATGCAAGATCAGATTTGTGTCTTTCGCTCTAGTTTGGTATTGAATTTTACGTTATGCTTCTTATGTTGATTGTATTAGTTTTGTAGTATTTAACTTGGTTTTTTTTTTTTGCTTTTTCCGCTGATTATTTTTGTACGCCTTATTTTTACAATTAGCTCGAATCAGAATCAAGAAGCATCTGTTTCTTTCCTATACCGTCACAAATTGAAAGTGACTGAACGTATTCAGACTTGTTTGGAACGTATATTAAGCAGCTTATTAGACACAAGCACGCACAAACACGTGCATTAACAGCTGCAGCAACAGAAACTTTTCAATGTTCGTCTTTGGGCATCGACCATCCCAAAGATTTGCCATCCTATCATGGTTGTCGTGGAGCTTGTATTTCCTGAACTTGTCAAGTCGTCATACCATCTTAGTTTCTGCAAGCCACAGTTTAACATATGACTCCTGGGGATCTACATTGTGAGTTGTGATTTCCATCATCTATCTGACATTCTTGCAACATGGTTAGCCCATTTATATTCCCCGTTTTTCTGCCATATACTGCCTACTTGTGATCTCTCAATATGATACTGAGCATGATTCTCTCCTGTGAATGTTGCAATGTTCTCAGTTGAAATGTTTATACTCTGGCTAGGATTATTGGGAGCAGACATCGATTTTTAGGACTAATCGTGTATTTGTCTTTAACATGCTTTTAGTACATTTGCTTCACTGAAGTTCATGACAAGTACACAAATCGCGATTCATAAGGATTTCCAAGACCCCCAAAATGAACTTCAGTTATCTGCCAGTTTTACACTAAGGACCCATCCCCTTGAGCTTCATTGATGTCTTGTTCTTCGATTAACTGTGTCGTTAATGATCCATGAATATGCGTTTTGCAAAAGACATGGGCGCAGACTCAAGAAGGTGGGTCGATTTTAATTTCAAAAGGGTTCATTTCTAAGGTCACAAACTGCAATTGAAGTATCAAAACTTTTTCGGACAACAGATGAAAAGGGTATGAGAAAGAGTGAGAGAGGGCGGAGAGACGGACAAACAGACAGACAGATAGACAAATAGAAAGAGAGAAAGAGAGGGAGAGAGATAGAGAAGGAATCGCTGTGTCATGTACTATGATCATCAGTCATAGCCAATTTTTCTGCTGGCAGACGGACGGAAGAGAGAGGCAAACATCTGATTCCCGGTCTATCTTGACCATGAATCCCAACGGAGGAGGTAGGGGAGAGCTTGGTTGCTGACATCTTACTTTGGAGACGAAGCATAACTGACTTTTTTTAAGAAACTTTGAAAATTATGCCAGGAAGTACTCAAGCTTCTATTGGCTAACGAGGGCAATGTGATATATTCTTCCAGCACAAATCCATATTCCAATTCACGCAAGAAACTCAAACCTTCATTTGGGTTTTTGGAAATATTAGAACATAAAAATCCCAACCAAGATAACGTCACTTGACTCCTCTGTCAGGGCCGCGGTCAGGCCCTTTCCTGATTGTGGTTGATAAAATCATGTTGGAAAAAAGTGTCCGCATTCAGTTCAGAGGTAATGAAAAGTGGGAGAGAAAACTAGTGACTTTTAATGTAGTAATTCTGTGTCTTTCCCCCGGAATGATTATGTTATATTACATTACGTCAGATCCAGACTATGTCCTATCTAACTCATGGGTTGTAGACATTGTATTCCTAGTTCAAAATAACTGTCTGCCAATTCATGGTAAGGACAACGACCTTACATGCATTCTCAATCTTTTCTGATACCCCAAGACTCATCAAAATGTTCAAAATAAATAGGGACAGGTTACCCTTCTAGCTTAACCGGAATCATGTGACCAACTAATACTCATACATTTTCTATTTAAAGGATATGCAGCAGGTTAGTGTTTAGGGGGTTATTTTAAGTTTGGGGCTTGGGGTTACGGTAAGAGACCTGCGTGATATTGTAGTACCAATCAGTCTATGGTCAAGTATCGGATATTTAACTGAAAAGAACAGATACTGAACTTTGCTCTTGGCCAAGAGGATGAGAAGCCGAACAAGGAAGGAAATAATGTGCTTACGGTAAGGAGGATAAAAAACAATTCGAATACTTTTATGTGTATCCTGTGATGAACGGCTCTTATTGGATCGTCTAATTTGAAACTGAAATAGACAATAATTTTAAAAATCTTCCACAAAAAATAGTATCTTTGTTCTTTGACGCCATGATCTACTTTGACTGTACATCTTTGTGCAGACTCAGAGATCGTTGCTAGTGAAGTGTGTTCGATCCCTACCAAATGCCCTGCTATCCAGGCTCTACATCTGCATCATCATCATCATTGTTATCATCAAGAACAACCTTTAAGCGTCTTTTGTTGAACTTTCCGAAGGTTCGTCAAATCCTTATAGGATCGTTGTCGTGAAACCAGTACTTTCTGAACTTTTATAGTTTGTCATACAATCTCATTTTCCACCCACCACGATTTCGTACATGACATTTTTCAACACGTCAAGTGGATTGTCATTTAACTTTCCTAACAGCACGGAAAATGAAATTGGCTGACCCGGTTCAACCCAGGTTTCCAGTCACTTTGCATTGAAATAGGCATAAACCTCAAAGCTATGGGTAGATAACAGGACTGGTCGTACCTTTCAGCCCTGTGAAGCATCAGTCGAGCGCTTTGGGTACCAGACTAGCTCCCGAGTTCCGTAATATCCCTCAGCTGCTGAAACAATTGCTTGGTTTTCATAGATCGCTTGGAAACTTGACTTATTGCCTTGAGTGTCCAGCTGAGAACAGATACTACAATTAGCTCTTCGCCAAACAGGTATTTTTCAGACTAAGTTAAGTAAATTCCCAGTGATTTTAAGGTGGGTTTAGTTTGTGTTGTTTGATCTGGGAGTCACATCACTATTGAATCCTCACTCCATTTTATTGAAAAAACGCGGTATGAGATGATCTCCGATGGATGTTTTGTTTTTCTGTGTAAACCTAAACGTGAAAGTGAGAGTAATATCCAAATTTTTGGAATTTTGTTCAGTGAATTTTTTTTTTCATGAATTGGAAAATACGAGTTTATGAGGATCTATAATATCTCAATGTATGTTTGTTTTATCCTGCCTTTGTTCGCAAAAAAAAAAAAAAAAAACAAGGAACAAGATTCTTCTAGGCACAATACCGTTGATATGCTTTAATTAAGATAATAAAGTTATTGCAAGCCTAATCTGCAGCTCGATAATAATAATAATGATAATAATAATGATAATGATAATAATGATAGTAATATTATTAATAATAGTAATGATAATGATAATCAGTATTATTATTATTATTATTATTATTATTATTATTATTATTATTATTATTATTATTATTATTATTATTATTATTATTATTATTATTCATTCCGTATATGGAAAGATATTCGACATGGAGTTAAAAAGCTGCTGGAGGCTGCTTTTAAGCATGCATAGAATAGAAAGAAAAAAAACAATTCAGATTAGTCTATTAAAATTATGTGGGGAAAAAAACGCGCTCCATTCCTCAAGTTGCGAATTAATAAATCTGACCGATTACACACTACCGGAAGCAGCATTTCAATTGCAAAAAATGACGACACCTTCATTATCTATTTAATGGGATTTTGGTGCTAAAACAAGCTAGATCACCAAAAGTAAGATAGAAGTAATTACTCTTCTATCAACCCTGAGGTATCTACATCGTTTCACATCAAGTAGAATATATGAAGGAGATAAGTTGATCCCTGGCTGATACTGGAGCCATGATGTCGTCAGTGAATGCCTTAAAAGTGGACATTGAAAAAAGATTCTTCAATGGAGCTGGCAAAAAAGATTAAGTGATGGTAAACAAATCAGTACTGGCAAATCTGGAGACCTCACTGGTTTGTATGCAAGTTGGTGGGTTGAATGTTCATCTATTGTAATGAAAGCCTTATATGCAAAAGACGATCATTTTAGTCCGTTAATCAACCTCATTGGTTCATGTATCTTTATATTCTGATATAAAAATGATTACATCATAGGAACTCTTAAGACTTCACGACTGCCCATCCTTTTAAACAGTTTGAGTTGAGTTGAGACTCAAAAACTTAAATTCAAAATACTTAAATTATCAATATAATTTACCTGAAAAAATGCTTTAGGTTCCTTGGTACCGATCCATACATGAATGAGCTCGTCATTTTTGCGGTTATAATGAGGTCTCATCATCATTTATCATGTCCGTCCGTAAGTATGTGACAACTTCCTACAAATCCATTTCACATATCCTAATTAAATTTTCTGAGCAGAATGCTGAGACACCGGGGCAGGTTAATAGCAAGTTAACACTGAAAATCATCCCTACAATATGTTTCCAGGGAGCATCAGCTAAAATGGACTCAGTTTCCGAGTTCACCTTTTTAGCTAAATTTTGTGGGTAGTGATGGGAAATTGCCAAGGTGAAGAGTGAGAAAAAAATATCTGTCATTCGTACTGATGAGGGAATAGTGAGACAAAGATATCCCCTTCATCTCGCTATCATTGGGTAATTTGTCATCATTCATTCCCTATAGAGGGACTGAGAATAGTAAGAAGAACGGCTGGTCATTTTCTATTTCGTGTGTAAGTAAATTTTACATTATCTCCTAGATAGCAAAAAAAGAAATACCACAGATATCACTTTCTATAAACGTATATAAGAGCATCAAATATATGTAATGCTAGATCATAAAGTCCAATATTTCAAAAAGCGAGCATGAATCTTGCAGGACACAAACTAAGGAACTGATTTAGCATAAACTCACGCAGTAAATTGAAACCCCAACTAACGACCTCTTTTCTACGAGAATTCTTAACGAACAAGGATGTGTCTTGTTCAGACAAGAAAGAGTAGACGTTTAAATTTCCATCCTTCCAACTCAATTGGTTCGGTTTGTAAATATGATACATACATTCATAGCCAGTTAGCTGGATCTTTACAAAATAAAAAAAACTGTGCTGACAGTTTTTGCAAACGTTTTTAATACTGTTTTTCTTTTCAAGAATAAGCAATCATATTAATTCAAAAAACCACTTGAAATGATGTAAAATCTATTATTTTGATAGAGAAGAATGAGATGAATAGAAGAGAAATTTGCTCAATAGGTTTGTACGGGAAAATATAATACAGTTCATTTCCTTAGGCGACATTTTTTTATTGTTAGCTTTACATATATATGATTTTTATCAATTTGATTAGAAAATGGGTTTTCAGATTTGAAATGAACTGCGATCAATAAACTCGTCATAAATTGAGTGGATTTTATTGATAGTTATTTTTTTCAATGTGTAAAAATGAATAGTTTTATTGATTTGATTATGCAGGTCTGGTTAGCTACTCAAAAGGTATCCATAACATGATTTATGTCTTTTGACAGCATGCATTGTTGGAGGTGATCAATAAGGAGAACTTTAAAAAAGGTTTAATCAATGAGTTACTGAATTCCCTTGCATAATGTTTTGGCATTCATCACCAGTGAAAATCCTCAACAGCAAATAGTGTGAAAACCGCCTGATACCAAATTAAGGGGTGAATTCGGCATAACTTCACATCGTAAAATGAAGTACCCACTGAATCCAATACAGGGGGGGGGGATTTTGAAAAACTTGAAGAAAAAATTGTTCAAGATATATTGAGGCGTAAATGTTCATGATTTCAGTCCCGTAGTTCCATTTGTGCAGCATCTATGCAATATACATACATATGGATTGCCAAACAGCTTGATTGATTTAGAAACTGGAGGAACATAGGTTGACAGTCTTGGTTGACGGTTTTTTAATTGCTTTTCATGATCCGGATGCTTCTCTTATTACTTGAACGATTGCTTTATTTTCCAATATATGGCTTCAATACTTTAGTGTTCGATCTCATTCCAGCAGCAGTTAATCTCTCTCTCTCTCTCTCTCTCTCTCTCTCTCTCTCTCTCTCTCTCTCTCTCTCTCTCTCCTTGGATGATTTGTTTCATTAAGAACTAGTAGATCCCAGCGAGAAAACTCAGATATATTTTAATTTCTAATATTATTCTAGAGAAGAGACTACCTAATTCGTTTGAATGGAAGAGTCCATTGTTTCTTGGTTTGGGGGAGATATCAGTAGAGTTTTCTTTTTAAGTTGAAGAGTCTATTGTCAAGTACAGAAAAACAGAGAAAAATACGCTATTCATCATTATAAGATACTTCAGACATTCTTGGCACAGATTGTATACATAGAAAGTCTATTCCGACAGCATTCATCCATCTAATATTAACAAAAATAACTTGACCAGGGGAATAGTGTCTTAGTTGACTTTAGAGTACCTTCTTAGTGACAACCCACACTCAACGTCCCTTCCACTTTCTAAAACAGTTTGCAAAGTCAAGGAATTGCTATCAAGTACCTTGACCCGTTGTTCTTGATATTGTCTGTGATATCAAATTTCTAATGAGGAAAAACTACACGTTGCAAGAAGTCAATCTAGCTAGTAGGTGACAACAGACGTTGAAAATGTGATGTTTTGCCAAAAAAGTCTTTGCAAGACGTAAAAAATAGGTCATTGTGAATATGACAGCCACATAACTCACTCTTAGGCGTCTCACTGCCAACTAAGTAAGTGATCGGGAATAAAGCTATTCACTCCTGGACAGGAAGGTTCCCAAGTAAGATCAATGCTGCACACCGGTTCTCGGGATATTCAAAATGGCTGAATAATTCTCAAGCAGTCCTTGGACAGCCTGCATGGTAGCTTAGAGATTGTTTTGTAATTCCAATCAGGGCGTGGGATAGACATCAGATAAAACAAGAACCTCAAATTCAATGATGCGTTCACCATTTTGAATTGAGAAGAAAGAAATTGAGGATGTTTCTCCCGGGGATCTGTTTATGAGAAAAAAAAACTTCCAAGTTCAAATTGAGGTAAGCGTATAACTTTTTTATCAATAATTCGGTCTGGTGTTTTGATCTAAAGTTATTTTATATGTGGACTTCATTTGAGTATACATAACAATTTCAGCTGGAAATAAGAAGTTTTAGCGCATTTTAGCCATTTTTTGAGAGTTTTAACTATTGATAAAAACAATAATACTTGCCATCACTGTTAAAAGAAAACTTTTGATACATCATCAATTGATCAAAATAAATTTCTGTGATACAATCGCAGCAGGTAAATAGTGTAGCAAATCGATTTCTTCTTTCACAGAGAGAGACTGACTGACTGACTTAAAAGGGTCTAATAGAGATGTGTAAGCACATTTAAAAAAGATAGGAAAAAAGTATGATTGCTAATTCTCAAGTCAAACAAGGGGTCCCCGCTCCACTTGGAAGATAAACAATATTATGTCATCCTATCAGCTCATCTGTTCCACCAACTTGGCTTGCGAGAAAATTTTGAGTATTTTTACTTTTTTTTTCCCCCAACTTTTTCTATTGCAACAATGCCCAGGTTGGTTTCACCTTCTTCGACTGATAAGTAGGCAAGATGGATCAGAAACATAGAAATTGCCTCGGACAAGATTTCATCCTGACTTCTATAGCTTTAGACGTAGAGTGCACCTTACCAAATATGCCTGTCAGACGTAGAGTGCACCTTACCAAATATGCCACAGAAACCTGTCAGTAGACAGAATTCAAATTCGCTCGTACAGCCACATTTTCTGTATACTAAAAAGTTATGCAAAGGTCTCATTTGCTTTCTAGAGCATATAAAATGTTCATCAGAAAAACTCAAAATTTTGAATGATTTCATAATTATCTGGGATAAATTCATTACCGTTCATACAAGGATGCTCATCTTATAAACATTGTCCAATTTGAAAACGTTGAGCAGTGGACTAGCGTTGAGCAATTTGGAGGGAATTTTAGTTTTTGAAAGTTTTTTGAGTTTTATTTTCAAACTCATTGACATTACATAAAAGGTTTAGGATTCAATAGCGTCAAGGCAACTGAGTATCAGAAAGAAACAAGAGTTGTTAGATTTCGAATATGGTAAGATAATTGAATTTCAGGATCAGAGTTTATCACAATGAGTATCAGCTCTGCAAATCAATCGAAGTCAGACTGCGATGACTTTGTTTTGTGTGATTGAGAAAAAGAACCGATCAATTGAAATTTGTACTGTTCGTGTCACGTCATTTCTGCATGAGTTCACTGTTTTGTCGAAACGAAAATTTCAAAGGATCAAAATTCCGGTAGAATTTTTGAACTAAATGATTACTGCTCAACTTTTGCAATCGGGGTGTCTTTATAAAATGACATACCTTAAAATCACAGAATGTAATGAACTTATTCGAGATAATAATTCAATTACTTAATTTTTCACTCTAGTTTGAAATTTGTTGTTAAATGTATCTACACCACCAAACTTTGAATGTCATTTTCATGAGAATAATAAAACATAAACAAAAGGAAATTTCTGTTAAACTGTTTTCTTAAATAACAGACCAGCGAAAGTTGAGATATTTTTTTAATTGCAAACGTGAGGTATCGAGATAATTCAGTCACGATTTACAAAATTATCATCTATGAGGCCAATGTCACCAAATATTACTTTTTGTACTGAACTGTTCTTGTCTTGGATTCAATATCACATTTTTTCCAGTGAACTTATTTGTATCCGATTGATACTGCCATACACAACGTCTGGTTGCTTGAAACGAAACTTCTGTCCTACATTGTTTGGCATACTCACACAACGATCCACTTGACTCACAAAATCAAGCATACTTGATGTCACTCAATTGCTGACAATTTTATACAATCTTGTCCTTCAACCAGACAGAAGTGATACGAGTGACATTTCAGTAGCATTCAGATATCCAACACAACCGAGAATGTAACGCTTCATTTACCATAATCACTCAATAAAGTTGCTCTGTAAAACTTGTTTCAAATATCTATTGTTTTCAGCGTAACATTTGATTTTATTTGGGATAGTTGCAATCCTGAAAATGATATCATATAGCCGTTCTCATTCCCTCTATCGCTCTGATGTGAATTTGCAAATGATTTATCTTGCACTAGATTTTAGAGCAGATTGTCACAAGTTCAAAGGCCATGCCCCCTTTCAAATCGTCGCTTAATCAATATTTAATGCAGAAATTCTCTCAGACTGGGAGCTAAATGTGTTGATATTTCATCCTGAGAAAGAATATCCTACGCCACATCAGGCACAATTGTAGAAGGAACTAATCCTGGAGCATGATCAAGTAGACAATGCAACTAACACTTCAGCGGAAATATGGGCAAATCAGACAATTTGTAGAAAATATAATCATGAGGTAATTCAAACATATTACGTTGGGCTTTTTGCTGACTTTATACGGTTTCATATTCAAGAGAACAGTGAAGAGTATAATATACACAGTCGAAGACATGATATGAAAAACAATGACAGTTTGAATATGATTCTAAAAGAATCGCTACTTGAACAATGTACAATGGCAGTGGAGCTATATATATAGGCACTCTACCTTAATACAAATAGAATACACAGTTACAAGTTGCTTTAACTTTGTAGTAAAATCAACTACGATCTTAATTGGATCGGCACAAGCGTAAACCCCAGAAGAAGCTATTGTGATTTGTACAGTTTCGTTGAAGCGACAAAAGCAGCGACAAAGACGAAAATTAAAAAAACGAAAATGTTAGACAAGTGTTTGAAACAGCTCAAATCTAAGAGAAGTTGAACCGAATATCATCTAAAAATTTCTACTCAAATATAGTTTGGCAGTAATCAAATATTTACTTCCCCCACTGCACCGACCGGCTCATGGGTTCGAGAGATTCGTACGCCCTTGATGTTTCTACCCATCAGATGCTGCTGTCAAAATCTCTTTTTTTTTTCTAACAAAGCATAATACATGTTTCTCTGAGTCAATCGATAAGAAAAGATAAAATAAACTGTTTACTCTAAGTTGATTGTTCAGTTGGCCCAAACCCTTCCGTAAGTGAGTCTATGATTGGCCGACTGAAGCCATTATTAATTCTCACCAAAACCAAAGTTTTATTCCCTTCTGTTTGCGGTTTAGTCACACCTATAGAATAAATATAAGAGTATTTCGCCTGACTACACAAGTATCTATGAATATTTCTACTCGAATAGGGAGACTCATTACAGTCACAAAATAATAATAATATCCAAAAAAAAATTAAGGAATTAAAACTCCTTTTTTACACAGTATAGAATCTCTCACTACTTTCCCTATACTTGTTGCCTCTTCTTAGTCGAAGCTGAGCAAATGCCAAAAAAGAAAACAATTGGAAACTCAAATGTAATCAACCGAACTCACTTTCGGATATTCCTTTCATAAGGTGTACCTGTTGACCCATGCATAATTTTCTGATCAAGCCTCTATATACTTATACCCTGCACCTTCACGTTTAGCATTTGATTGGAAATACCAAAATTATTTTTAAAAATTCGTTTATTGATAACTGATATAATTCCCTTTTCGTCATGTAAAACAAAATACGTATCGTGTGATCTATCAAATGAGCTTCCGGTGAGTTGTTGTATAGTAAAATAGTGCTGAGCCAGAAATATCTGGCTTACAAGTTCAAAGATTCAATATCAAAAACAAAAATAAATGATAAATCGAAATGCTATCTTTCTTTTTCGCAAACACTCCGGAATATTTTCCCCGGCTCTCCACCACATCCAAAATCATAGTCAAAAGACACATCTGCTCTGATTTGCTCCCGGTTGGCTTTGAGCAAAGTTCAGCTAAGACGGGAGATCAGAAGATTTCATTTTTGATAAATCAAGCATAATATTGATGAAGCCTTATCTGCCAAATCTCATTCATCTAATACCTTCGAGCTTGAATCCTCAGTATACGGTTGTTTGCTGCACTTTTCTTTCAATCGCTGTGTATCCACTGATAATGTACGAAATGGATTGAGAGGAAAGGAAAGAGTCAAGGAAAGGAAAGAGGAAATATTGACCGGATAAAGGTCACGAGGAAGAGACCTCCGTGCTTCGAGTCTTTCGTGAGCATTTCACCTAAAAAAAGGATGAAAAGTCATCTAGTTGGTCAATCAACAGAAACTCTTACCAGACCGATGTCTTCTAGCAGCATGTAATCAATTTTTTCTAAAAAATTGGAAAACCAGGGTGATCAATCAAAAAGTTACTTCTCTCACCTTTCGTTGGGCAATAACTGCTAAAAAGTCCGAATTTCACTTCAGTACTGCTTGACTGTTTTTTAAAAGTTGGAAAATCTCCAGTACAGGCAAAATCAAAAGTCCAGCTTAGAGAAGCAGCATACATAAAACGAGTATGTCCTGTAATTCGAAACCCTATTCTCACTTTTAGGGAAATAGGGGAAAAAAGCATAAAAAGGATTCAGCATTTGTTTCACTGCAACTTGATATAGAGGCAGTTCCTACGATCGAGGTTATCAACGTTTCTGGAATCTGGCTTGGGCTTTAAAATGTTTGCCATTTGAATTATGTTACGTCATTTGATTTTCCTAATGGGTTTTATCTATGACTCCGGTCTGTCCTCTAACATACAGTGTTGTCTTTTGATCTATCCATATGAGGTTGAGTCCGATTCTCTCATGTGCATATTTTATGGTTTTTCAATTTAAGCGTCAATCTCTTCGTCAAGTTTCATGTTTCAGCTCCGTAGGTGACTTTTGGAAGGAGATGCAGAACTTTCTCTTTAGGGCGTTGGATTTTATTGGTCGGGAGAGTAGAGCATGCTCTACCAAAATTTTACCAACTTCACGTGATTCTTAGCTAAGTTTCTACTTCTTTTGAGAATTTCACGGTGTTTTGTTGTCTAAGGGAAACGTAGTAGTCTACTTCCTTCTGCTCTCAGTTCCGCGATTTTATCATCATGTTTTGATCCCAAACGTCTTCTTACGAACTTAATATGAAAATACACATTTTTGTTGACATAGTAAGGAGTAAGTTCCATCGGTGTGGTCTGTGTGCGTGATACATACATAGCCAGCCAGCCAGACCCACTTAAGATATGAGAGAAACATATGTTAACAGTTTTGGTTCACAGTTTCTAATAATTGTCGCTTTAGAATCCGAAAAAAAAGTCTTTAGAATAGAAACAGATTGGCTTGATTCAATCAGGAGAAAAGATAAGTTACAGAGAATTTGTTCAGGGAAACCAATCTAAAACTCAATATAAATAGGATGAAGCAGACATCGGAGCCAGTGATCCTATCCCCACCCTCCGTAAATTTCAGTGCAATACAACCAAGTATATATCAGCACCATCAAATAAGATCAAGCTAAGATCGGCAACACCCGGGAAAGCATTGGCGTTGAAGAGGAGGTTAAAAAATGTTTTACAACAATTAATTGTAGTTCACTAATTATATAAACAATATGAGGACCAGTGTACATTTAACCTCTCAATTTCTTCGAATGTTTTATAGCTTAAACCAACTAAGTTAAGCTTAGTACCACTCAGTTGAACAACAACAAAAAAAGAAACACCCATTCGAACCAAGTAAAGAGCCAACCAGCTTATCAGACTCAGTGTAGGTCATTACTACAAACGTGATGCTTATCCACCCAAGATACAAATCTTTGGATGAAAACGGATGAGTGTATTTCAATCGGGAGAAAGACAGTTAAATAGATGAAGGGAAACCTATCAAAGCCCGAACGTCACCCTCAGCAAAGATCTGAACCATGCGATAGTGTAGTGGAAATAACATTTGGAGGTGCCATCTAGATGTTCTAGCAATTCGAACATTTGTATTTTTCGAGAGAGACGGTGGAAAGTAGATTTTTTTCTAAGTAATTTTTATTTGATGGTCGAATCCGCTATAGCATAGCATATTGCAGTTCATAGGACGAGTGACTACGATGATAATACTGGGGAGAGTGTTGAAGAATTGAAAAGTTTTGCATTCATCTACACCCTCGTGACACCTGAAGAAATTCATAGTTTAAAGATAATCAAAATATAATCACTATCCATATATTACTATTAAAGTAAGATTCAGAGATTAGAACATTTAATAGCCCAGTTGCTGAAGACATTGATTAATAAAATGGAAAGGAAAAAAACACGTGCATAAAAAATCCCTGGTTACGAAAAAAAGCAAAATGCACATCCTCAACGAATAGGAAATTACCAACCACAAAACCCCGTCGGCAAAAGCAGGAAACTCAAATGGAGGAGAGTTTCAACCATCGTGAATTGACTTCATTAGTCATCATTAGGACCTAATTATATCTATCGCAGAGAATAGCAGGACTCCTTGAACAGCCAGTATGTTTTCATAGGCTTAAGTATCTGCAAATGCACAATCAAGAATCTTGAGGCCGTGCATTCCTGTGCAAGCCCTCAGAGAAAAAAGGATGATTAGGGCGCTGACTGACAGATTCAATAAGCTCTGCATAGAATTACACAAGGTCAAGGTAGTGAGCACCCAGTAAGGATTGAATTCACTACATGAGTCATTTCGAAGCAATCTTGCTAACGATCCTGCAACGACATGGTTCCTTCATAAATGCACTCATATATATATATATATATATATATATATATATATATATATATATATGTGTGTGTGTGTGTGTGTGTGTGTGTGTGTGTGTGTGTGTGTGTGTGTAAAGGGAGAGTGAGAAAAATAGGTAGATAGATAGATCATTCAGGAAGCTTTACAACTTTAAACATGAAATATGTTTGAGAAGTTATGTCCCTTCTGTCTGTTATATCTCAATACCTCTCAATGTGAATTATGTAATTTTCTCCTGTGGTTTTTATTTTCACAGACTTTTATACGATGGTACTATGTGTAATTCCATTATTTACAGTGAAATGACGGTTCTTAATGTGCATCTACACGCTGAATATATATGTATAAATATATTCATGATATCAAACACTGCTTTCAGACACATATTTCAAAGACTATTCGACACCAGGGAAAGCCAGGATTTAGAGTGGAAGTTGAGTTTGGGAGTTTAGCCCAACACAATACGTTGTGTAACGTGTTATTTGAAGAAATGAATGCAGTAGCTAAAGGGTAGGATTTGAGATTTGCGTATTCTAGATAAAAGCGAAAGTTGGTAAAGACGAACAGAAAAATGCCCAGCTATAAAATGTCAACGTCTTCGTTTATATTCCATTTTTATCGCACGTTCAACAACTTCGAAGTTCAACGGCTGTCAGGGGATGCAACATGGCAGATGCATGGTAGAAGGCAAGGAAAATGTGACATTGAGAATTTCCCGCTGGGGGGGGATGCAAAAGTAAATGGAATGGGGGTCGACATAACTCTCCAGATGAAAGTGACGACGGCAGCCTTGTTTACGAACGTACTGTGTGACAGCAGAAAGCGATGCTCTCTTCACGGACAGGACCTTTGATTAAAATGTAGATAACACGCGTCGCAAGCTAACTATGTCTGCAGACTTGATTGAGCCACGAGAATGAACAAATGTTCCCAACAGTACACACCGCTTGAGGAAATCGTTCTGTCCAAAAAATCATGGTCTGCTGAAACGCTTATGATTTTTCTAAGCCTATGTCTTCAGTATATACCCTTATCCTAAACAGCTTTGCTTCCGAGTCACCAAGTGCACACACGCGTTTTCCAATAGATGACTTGGCTTTGCACTCTAATGACCTAATCTCATTGGACACACTTTTTTCCTCTACTAACTTGTTTCTCTCTATTTTCTTTCTTTGCTTCATTCTATTTTCTTTCTTTGTTTTTTTCTGTTGACTTCATATATGTCTTCCTCTTCTTTTTTCTCATCTTCTTTTGTCTGTTTCTTTCCTTCTTTCTTTGTTTTCCCTCTATTTACTTAACTTGGTTCATCCCCCCTCCATTCCCTCCTTCCTTTTCTTCCTTTTTTTCTTCCAATTTTCCCATCATTCTTTTACCTTTACCATTACACCCTCTCCTTTCTTAGATCTTCTCATTTGAATCTATGTTTTGAGAAACTATCAACCAAAACTGTCTTCTGAACTCTCAAAATTTGTTTTTTTTAAGATTTCAAGTTGGTCTGGCTTGCAATATATCAATGAACATCTTGCTATCTATGTGTCATGCATACAGGCAACACAAACTGAACAGGATTGTTGAAAAATCCAACATTTATTTCATACTATGTTCATAAACATTTTTTTTTTTTTTTGAGGATTTAGGAGTAAGGGATCTTCAAAAAAACAAAAAAAAAGTTTTTAGACCGAAAGTCTTTAGAGAGTGTTCAGATTGCAATGTAAACTCATGCTAAATTGACCTCGAAGTTTGTGTCTGATCGTTATTGCTTTTTCGATTTCAGACTTTCTAAGATAGCATAGTGCAATGACAGGAGAAACAAGCAACATTATCGATCCTTTTTTTTCCAAGTTTTCAATTGATGACCTCAAACACAGGATATTATATAATCACACCTTTTTGGGTTTTTCTTTCAACTTGTCTCTTTGAAAGAATTCTCTCTCACTCTCTCCCCCCCTCTCTCTCTGTCTCTGTCTCTGTCTGTCTGTCTGTCTGTCTGTCTGTCTGTCTGTCTGTCTGTCTCTCTCTCTCTCTCTCTCTCTCTCTCTTTACCGGCAACATTCCCCCTTTTTAATCCCTGTAGCCAAAGCAGACCGGTTTATTCCAGACAAGCTTTAATAATAGAAATGCACACGCCCTGATGAGTACAAAAATGTTTTTCAACCAACCCATCCAAAATATATTTTTATTGGAGGTTCAATTTGCCGACTTTATAACAAACTATTCCCTTGATTTATGTCCATGGTTTGTTTGTTTTCGTTTTATTGCCTTTTGCTGGTTCGTTCGTTTGTTTGTTTGTTTGTTTTTATTGGGTGGGAATCATAAATCTATGATTCAAATCATACTGCTAGTATTTTTTCAAAGTAACATAATTTTAACACCATCTCTGCGTAAGATATTTGAGCAGCTAATATGGGTCGCTGTGATACATAATTTCTCTTGTCTTCCTTAATAGAGTCATTTGATCATCCCTCCTTGAATTCCTAAAGTTTTTTCATAGATCCCTCATTCACCTCCCCCCATACGTTGTGCCTTTCTCATTCTTGTCTTATTTTGTTTTTAGAACCAGTCAATAAAAACCGTCAACCTATTTTGATGCGGGTTCCTTTCATCTCTCAACTGATTTTGGTTAGATGGCTAGCTATGTATGCATGCGTCATGCGTACAAGTCGTATCAATGGGGATAGAGGGCTGAAACTTCACACATGAATTCATTATTCCTAGAGAACACTTGTTCATCATTAACAGTTGCAGTCAAATTAAAATATAAGTTCATGCTAAATTCATCCATTTTGTGTCCAGCAGCGTTCACGTCAATTTTTTTCAAATCTGATTTTTAGTGATCTAACAAGAGGTAACAAAAGTAACATCAATCACCTTTTTTCTGATTTTTTTAAAATGATCAGCCCCAATAAGGTGTGCTACCAAAAGACCTTGGTTACGTGATGGCTTCTATTGAATGATTCATCATACCTGTATTTAAACTATTTGCTGTTTTCTGCTTCTTTTCTACTTTCCTTGATCTTTTGCCCTCTCTTTGTCTTCTTTATCTTTTCTCATTGAAATGACTCGTGTTGTTCAAACAAAATGTCCCCTGATTTAATTCCAGATTTTCTATTTTCGTTCCGATTCCCCCTCAAACGCTGATGCATTTCACATTTATTAGTTCATCATGACTTCTGCATTTTATTATCAAAGTTGCAGAAATACCCGTGCACAATAATCTATATTCAGTCTATTCGTCACTTACTAATGCACAAACAGAAA
>OY735229.1:31054456-31094456 GCA_963457665.1 Thysanoteuthis rhombus | reverse complement strand
ATTCTTGATTTATATGCATGAATACATTTTTTTTCATGTGTTAACAGATGTGCTGAGCGTATGCTCTCTTGTCATATTAATAGCTCAGCAGGAAGAAAGTTTGATTTTTAAAATAGATTCATTGAATTACAGCTAGCATATAAAAGCAAAACACAAAATTTGTAATATCAAAAATTCAATTTACGATATTTTTTTTCTTTTGTTATGATGAAAGTTATATCATGCAGGAATTTTTCCGTAATATTCCCATTAATTTTTTTTTTTTTAAGATATGTTTTGGAGTACATTTGAAATATTGGGTTTGCTCTTTCGATTTCGTGTGAGCAAAACACATTAATGTGTCAAGGATATAAGTGTGTCTTTTATACAGTTATGCTGAAGTTACTCAGGATATGTTTGTGTTGGACATACATATATAAACAAATATTACCCATCACACATATTTCTGATAAACTAGCAAGGATAACTGGCGTTGCCCGATGAAAATCAGGATGATATATGACTTAAAAGGTCAACACTACATATCGTTACATCCTGTGATCCTCAGGTTAACACATCGTGCGAATGTACACCAAAAAGTGTTATGGTTGGCTTCAGATGCTTTATATTTGCTAGTCAGTTTCTGTAGACGGAACATAAAAGCAACAAAATAATATATTACAAATAAATGTTGCATAACATACAACCAACAGTTGCCCTCTCCCCATGCAATTCCGTAAAGCAATAATGCAAATATACAGTCATTTATTATCAGTACTACAGGGAGATCCAGGATGATACGACCAATAAAAATAAAAAGAGACGTATAACTCTTGAAGATTGTTAACATTATGAAAACTCTTATAGAAAAAAAAATGGTTCCAACTTTTTACCAAATAACTATTTTTCCAGAATAATTCCTCAGGATGCCCTCCATTACTTCAGAGTTATTACACCTCAGCACTTTGATAAGAGTGTTTGACTTTTACCAGCATTCCAATAGTAATTGTAGCCTTTAAATTTTCTAATGTCAATTGGCTATTTCATGTAGGCCGAACAGTATGGATATCGTCTGCAGAACTTAGTGGTCATTCAACGCCTCCAAACTTTGTCCATGAAATCGTTTTGAATGCCTTGTTTTTAAATTCAATTTCTTTGTTTTTTGTTTTTGGCTTACTCTTGACTACCGTATCGTGAATACGAATTTCGATCGTTGGCTTTACCCCGGTGTAATTGCTTTTATAAAAAGGATCAAATTTCAAAACTTTTTCTGCTATTTATTGATCTGAATGTCCTGGATCATTATGTACAGTTTATTTATACTTCCAACGGTTGCTTCAATTATGATTCATTCATTAATACCAAGTCCTTAGTTTTGGTCAATTCACAACTACACCATACATGTAAACATGAATTAAGCTTCCAATATTTCTAACGTTATTTCACGCTTTGGTTAAATTAAATCGAATCTGTCATTTTACGACGTTTTCAAGGTATGATATCATAATCTTGTTACAAATCAATTATTTGTTAATGGGTATTTCAACCCGACAGAACAATATATAAATTTCACAAACTTATGCTTTCATCAACGAGTGAGATTTCAGTTTAGTCATTAAAACAATTTCGTCGATTTAATTGTTAGAAACAAACATTCACATTTGAGCTTCTTTCTATAGTTGCTTCTCTTGGATCAAAATATTGCAACTTATTTATAAAGGCTGAATTTAGATCATCTAATTTGGTAAAATCAATAAAGCACACGTCAAGAATCTTGAACAGAATCGTTATATGCAATAGAAAAAAAGAAAGATTGAATGGCTCCATAACGAGCCAAACAGAATGCTGGGTTGAAGCACAAGCTGTGAATTAGGATTTGAAATTTAATCAAATTGATCACGTGTTCAATAATCAATTACATTATTTGAATGGGTCTGCGTGTTTTCCTTTCTCTTTGTTTTTTTTTTTTTTTTGTTTTTTTGTTTTGTTTTTTTTTTTTTGTTTTTTGGCGGGGGGTATTCTGTTTCTCCGTTTTCAAGTTTCTTTTAGTTTTTTGCTCGTTTTTGTTTTTTAGTTTGTTTTTCCTAACCACTGATGGCTATAATCTGTTTAACTTTCCCATTTCCACGAATTGGCTGTTTTGACTGAATTAGTTTTTATTTATAGTTTTGTCCGCTTTCCAAAGATGGATTGGAAATTCTTGATTCTGAATAATATATATGCGTTACATGTCTGTCTTTTTTCTAACATATACATTGGAGAAATTTTGAAAAAGCACACACGAACACACATGTGTCTTTGTTTTTTGGATGTGATGTGATCTGACAGAAAGTTTGTAATTTGACGATAGCAAGATGAAGAGAAATTTAAGAAAAAGCTGATGTTACATCTCAAAAGTTTTTATAATAGCGTGATAAAACAGAATCTAACACTTTTCGGCTTTAAACTTTTTTTCACCTCCATATTAAACACACATACACATACACACACACACGCACACACATACACATATGCACACACACATATACATCGATTGGTTCCCGTGGACAGTAAACACAGTTGGAAGAATACTAGATGAAGTGATTAGATAGAACGATTAGCCAGTAACTCGTTGCTGAGATTAATGCAATTATGCTTGTCATTGAAGAAAATTATATATATATATATATATATATATATATATACGCCTGTGTGTTTGTGTGTACACGTATGTGAGAAAGAGAGAGACGTACAAGAGTATTTCTGAAGATTGGCTGTCTAAAGGCCACATATGTGGAACGGCCAGTGACAATAAGAATTCATTAAAGTCGTAATGAACAGTAAGACTACCATGACAACCACTATACGACGGCAAAGTGGCCATATAATACACGCGTATGTAATGAGGGTGCTATTGTTTTCATCGAAAATTGATTTTTCGGTTCTGAATCCAATCTCTCATTTGCAATGCTAGGTCTGAGAATGTTCTTTCACACCTAAAATTATGATTGTGAAACTACTATTTATTAAAAAAAAATTGAATAATTATCATGATCACGATCAATCTTTTAACGTCAGTTGGAGGATATAAACCTTCTCTAAGATTCACCAGACGTCTCGATCGTGAGTGCAGCGGAGCCAATATCTTCCGAACTTGTCTAAATCGTCCAACTTTTCTTGCCCCTCTCAATTTTGCATACGATCTCTTGAGATCCACATTCTGAGTTGTGATGTATAACATTGGTCTGGCATTCTTGCAACATGGCCTGCTCATTGCTACTTGATTATTCTAATGGATGTTATACATTAGACCTGTTTTTCCTCAAATATAATGGGCCGTCTTGTGAAATCTCTTCGTGGGGTTAAGAATGATCCTCTTTTGTGTGCATTGAATGGATCTTTTGTGTACGTTGATTGGGATCCAATCTTTTGGATTGATTCCATGTTTCTGTGACACTTGAAATCTCTAAAGGAGAAAGTAATAACTTATCAAGAACGAATCAGATTAGAAAGTATAAAACATTCATTTCTTTCTTCCACTTTTCTATCTCTATGGCTTACCATAAATGTTTCTCTTCTACGATGCTCTAACAAGAAGAGACATTGTTTATCTTGGACCTGTCCAAGAAATTGGGAATAATTCGTTTCTGTCTCGTGTGTCCAAAGTGTGCTGTGATAATGTGATGCAAAAATATCGTTTTACTCGCTATCATGAATGGAGAAATAGATAGGAATGACTGGAAAGATAAATGAATTAGATACAAAGACAGCGGTGAAAACTCAAGGAAAGAAAGAAAGAAAGAAAGAAAGAAAGAAAGAGACGGTAGGACAAAGAAAGTGAAGGAAGTAGAGAGAGAAAGAAACGGGGAAATTAGTAGAGATGGTGAGCTAGAGACACGTGGAGGGAGAGACAAAAGGACTGACGGGTATTTAAAAAAGATGCAGCGGGGGGATGATTAGAAGAGAGAGAGAGAGTGAGAGAGAGATAAAGACACAGTCACAGAGGGAGAGAAAGAGAGATTTAAGATGTGCGTGTGAGTGTGTGTGTGGTGACATGTGCAAACTGACTGAGATATGGGTTGGTAGATAGATGAAGGTAATTAAAAAGAAACTGACTGGTACAAGCGGAGAGGGCCAAAGAGGTACATAGAGAGATAAATGATCAGGGGTGAAGAGAGAGAGAGAGAGAGAGAGAGAGAGAGAGAGAGAGAGAGAGAGAGAGAGAGACTAGCAGGTTAATACAGGTGGACAGAATGGTACAGTCAAACAAAGCAAAAGAGACACACAAAGAGTGAAAATGACAAAAAGAGAAGAGAGAGAGAGAGAGGGAGAGAGAGAGAGTGAGGGGATGGGCAGATTAAGGTAGCGAAGGAGTGGAATATATTGATAGAGAAAGACAGTGAAAGAAATGGCTGAAAAGAGAGAGGAGGGAGAGAGAATGAAACTGACAGAGAGCACAGTAAGTAAAAGAGAGAGAGAGCAATGGACAGAGGGAGTTAGAGAAAAAGAATGATAGATTGACTCAGAGGAGGGAAAAGAGGTGAAACCTATGGAGATTCATACAAATTCGTGTCGGCAACAGAAAGAAAAAAACACAGTCGGTCGAAGTGTTTACTTACATCACTGTCCTGACAACGATGACGTCATGGATGAATTTAGGAAAAAGGAATGATGCCAATAGATAATGCTTGTTACCAAAGAGCCTGTCTCTCTGCTCTGATCCACTGTTGATTTATCATGAATTTCCAATTTCTTCGTTCATGTATGTTCATAAATATACGCAGTAGTTTTTTTTGTCTATCTTAAAACTAACCATATTCTAAAAGGGTATCTTTGAAGATATTTTCGTAAAGACTAAACTATTCGAAAATGTGTGTTTTAGAAGATTATTTTATGTATGGGATATTTATGCAAAACTTGATATCACTGATAGGATTTTGTTTACGCATCTATGGTTATGAATATATGAGGTTTGTTTTGGGGCATCAGGAAGTAAATTGTATCTTGACAGTAAAGTTATCCCTTAATATTTACGGAGCACCAGGAGTTTGGGAATACGAAAATCATTGAATAATCATCGCCTTCGCATCCCTGAACTTTTTTGGTTACCAAAACCAATAAATCTTGGAAAATATATAATCATGATCATGATCATGATCATTATCACCATCATCATCATCATCCTTTTAGCACCTGTTGTTAGGCATAATACATTCCCCAAGATTCACCAAACCTCTCTTCTGTGGGCGACCCAAAGCCTGTACTCTCTGAACCTATCTAGTTTGTCACACCATCTTATATTTTGTCGGCCCTGGTTTCGCATACGATGTCTGGGAACTGACGTTGTAAGTCATGATTTCCAGCGGTTGTCTGCTATTCTCGCAACATGACTAGCGTGTTGCTATTTAAGTTCACTCAAGGATTTGATGATACTTCAGCCCTCTGTCTTTCCGAATATGTTTTGTGATTTCTTGTTATTTCTTCATGTTATTTTGATTATTTCTTATTCTCCCTCGTGCAAGTTGCATGTTTCTCAGTTTAAGAGTCAGTGTCTTGGATAGATCTATCTTAAAGCTCCATAGTTGAACATCAGGTTGTTGCATTGGTTTTATGAACAGGAAAGTTGGTCTCAACATGAAGCTCAGTAAAGAAAACACTTCACTATTCCCATATCATAAATGGACAAATAAATGAATGAATATAGTGAACATATTTTAATGGTGAATCGTGACTTTATTTTTTTCTTTGGATGGATTTGTCAATTATGCAGGAATTGATATTTCCTTTTAGTCAAAAATGTAAAAACAGCCTCACTCTGCATTATTCCTCAGTTAGTATTTTGTACTTTTCCTTGCTACAAAATTATGCTATTTTCTTGCAGTAATAGCCAAAATTAAACTTTCGAAGGATATCTCAATTATTGCAATATGTTTGAAAGATCATCAAAAGTGAATGATAGTGGAAAAATATAGTCAATTAACAAAACAATAACTCCCATAGTACTGCCGTACAGTGAATCTTAAGATTTTGCTCTCTATCCCGTCTGAGAAAAGTCGCGATAAAAAGCAAAACAAATATTGAGATTAAGTCAAATGTTTGAACAAAAACGAAAAGTACTTGTTAATAATGATTTACAATGCTTAATCAATAAAAGATAAATACGTTTGTTTACAGCACAGAGAACTGGAAAGAAATTAATGCGTCGTACGATTAACCGATTCACGTTTTATTTAATCCGCAAATTAACCGGATTTATGTTGTCTGCACAAATAAATTAATAACACAAATATCATTACAGTGCTTTTATGATTTATTAAACCTCCCATGTTTTATTTATACAGCACATCGTTTTTTCTATCATACAGTTTTCGCAGTATGTCAAAAATCTCCCCGAAAAATGTCCATAAAATCATTCAAGACTGAACCGCAGATTATCGAAACCGCAGATTATCGAAACTGCTAATAGAAAACCCGCCAATATCAATGTATAAATTCTATATCTTTACGTCACGTTTCTTATTCAAAAGAGTGGGCGAAAGCAGATAAAGAATTCAGCATTTATTTTGCAGCATCACTTTATTGATGCAGCCCTAATCCCCCACCTGTCTTTTCTACACCCAAGTATCCTATACCCAACACTTATGGTTTGTTGTTGAATATACACCTTCCCAGTTGTTGGCGTCGTGGAGCCAATATTCTTCAAACTAATCGTCATGCCGTCTTATTTTTCACCAGTCACAATTTCGCGTACAATCTATAGGGCACCACGTTGTGAGTCGTGATGTCAACAAGTTGTCTGACATTATCGCAACAGAAAATGGCCATTGCCATTTGAGTATATATACTGTGATATTTTGATATCTCTACTTATGAAGTTCAGCATAATCCTCCCGTTGTGCACGTTGCAAGGTTATTGATTTGAAAGACGATCTTTTTAGTTGGTCCCACAGCAAAACATGACAATGGAGATAAAAGGAAACAATGATACCAGTTATTTTTAATTTCTGTATATAGCAGCAAGATTTCGACTTTTCTTATCGCTGTCTACCGACTCTGCCGTTACTCAATCCAAATCAGCTTAGTTGAAGACATTTTTTTTCCTTATCAAAGAAAGATTATTATCATGGTAGGGAAAAAGGAGTCGATGTCAAAGCAATGATTTTTTTCTACCTCAAATTTTGTTACATCAAATTCCCAGTACTCAAACTCTATAAACTAATTATTTTTTTAGTAATTTTCTTTAATCTTTGATTATGTTGCTGTATTTTATTGCAACAACAAAACTGTTCTCCGTACAAATAATCTGTTCCTACGACTCTCAGTAAAGGGTGGAAATACCTGTGGTCACATCTTCATCTGAAACGTCTTTTGCACAACAGATACAACTTGACAAGATTCACTGTTGTAATGCTGATGAAAACTCTCCTTTCAACGATGCATTGTATCATCTATACAAGCACAGGATTTTCTCGATCCAAAAAACGTTGCTAAAACGTCTTGAAACCCTCAGTGTTTCTTTTAGGAGACACCGTATATATATCCATTGCAATGGAAAAATGTACTTACTTCCAACTTTGGTCCCAAATAGGGCTGGTATGCTTGAAGTAAACAGGATTAAGGATGTGGTATACTGCCCCTGATTGCTGAACAAAATATCAAAGTGTTAACTCTCAGCCAGTAAATTCACGTGAAGTGATTCGTGAGTGGTTCAGCATATAACAGTGATAGGGGGATTATATAATAATCTAACAAAGTCACACGGAGTTATGTACACTATCTTTTTGTTGTTCAAAATCTGACGCCAAACGGTTGGTGGATCAACTGAGAGGAAAGCCGGTTGTCTAGTGCAACCAATGATTTGAACACAAATGCGATTGAAACTCGGTGTATGGAATCAACAGGAAGAATCACACCTAGAGACACTTGTGGCTTTCACTGTGACCTCGTGTCTTTAGACTCTAGTCTGCATGCTGATACAATCATAGCTTTGTCTGTGACATTGTGACTTCTCGATTCCTACTTTACAAACAGTAAATCCTGCCTGAAGACACGCAAGTGATCTATTCACGAGAAATAACATACTGCACTTGACAGCAGCTTGATCTTTCATTCAAAAATAAACACACTCGCACACACACATATATATACGTGTGTGTGTATATAAACTCATATATATATATATATATATATATATATTTTTGCGCGTATATATACGTTGATGGACATATATGTGTCTATGTGTGTATATATATATATGTGTGTCTGTGTGTGTCTGTATATATTTCTATTTTATACGTTTTTATATATATATATATATATATATATATATATATATATATATACACACACATATATATGTATATATACATATATATACGTGTATATTAGTATAAACATATATATATATATATATATATATGAACATGTATATCTATACCACACACACAGGCTCGCACACACTCGCATACATTTATATATGTATGCGTATGTGTAGTTGTGTGTGTGTGTTTGTGTGTGTGTGTGTGTGTGTGTGTGTGTGTGTGTGTGTGTGTGTGTGTGTGTGTGTGTGTGTCTGTGTCTGTGTGTGTGTCTGTGTGTGCGTGTGTGTCTGTGTATGAATGATAGATCTGTAGAAGAAGTCCACTGGGGTATATATGTTGTTAAGTATGAAGTAAATGAAATCTTCCCGGCTATCAAATCCACAGAAAACGACATCATCATAGTTTGAAACCCACGCACAAATCAGTTTGCCTTATTTGAACAGGTTAACCAACTTTTTTTTTCCAATTATCAATTTTGAACAGTCCCGGATTATATGTCATCTGGGACAAATGTCTCCAATTATTATTTCGGTTCTTAAAAATATAGAACCATTTTTTCATTTGATGAATGAATATTTTTTCAATCATTGAATAAAAATTGACACCGTATATGATTTAATTGGAATATTTCTAATTTGTTCATTTTCTTTTTTTTCACAACATTTTGACCACGTACTCCCTGACTTCTGCCTGATGTTCCTGGTCCTACCAAGTGAAACCATTCCCTAAATTGCATGTTCAGTTGGACAGGGACACTTTACAAAGGCTGGAGATTACACTGTCCGAAATGTTGAGAATAAATGGACACGCAGACAAGGGAAAATATCCGACCATATCATACACAATGATCTAACACAATTCAAACAAAAAAGATAACATTTATCTTGTTTTTTAAACACTTATGAAAATGCAGTCATTAAACGCCTTGTTATACACAATTTATGCACAAAATGCAATCAATTAATATTAATTCTAATGAATTAGTGTCAGTTGAATTAACTGATTTGAGCAGCGAAGTTATGCACCATTTTTCAAAATTTTCATATAATCACAAAAGATTTTTTTTTCTCTTTGTTTTCATCATTTATTGTCGATAAATTCAAGTGTGGGGATCCATTGTTTACATAAAAAAATTGATCATCCTTCGTGCCAAAGCCTGTATAATCCAAGTTACCCATATATTTAAAACTCGGACACTTAAGCGCTCCTGCTGTAATGAGTTCGTTAACCGATTGATTTAATCCATTGGAATATTTAAAAACTTCAACCCACGGTATCACACTTGTTTCTTCGTTAATCAATTATTACTTTTTTTAGTCATCAATATCCAACAAAACTTATTCATTGATCACCCCTTCTCATACTTTGTTTTGATCACCGACTATATGGAATGCTGCCAAAAGACACTGGTTTATTTTGCGCTCGAATAACTGGGAGTTTGCTGGTGGCTGCAATTAACCAGCAGCCTTCTTCTTCTAATGCAACAAAGTGAAAATTGGAAGAAGGCTAAAAATATCATCTTGAGAATCTAGAAGATAAACACATTTTCATCATTGTGTTCATAATTGGTCTTTTAGAAGAATAAACTGCATAGAATTGGAAGAGTCCCTACCTTGTGTATCAAAACAGTTGTCTTATGTGACAGATTGCTTCATTCAGATCGTGTGTCAGTGGAGAGAGACGTCACTATATGAACGTAAGCACTTGCAACCGAGCCCCCGATCCCCCAACCCCCAATGATTTGTCACACGATAGAAACTGTCACATGACCAATGTCTTTTGGTAGCATGATGAGTTGAACAAGATCTGGAATATGGAAAAAAGTTGATGGATAAATTAATTCTCTTGCCTTTCGTTGGATAGTGATCACCAAAAAATTCCGCATTCTTTAAAGAAAAACACACATAAATGCTGCTGGACAAAACTGAGGGACTAATTTAGCATGATACTACATTGTAGATTGAACACATCACTAAAAACCTAATAAATAGCAGAGAGTTACCCAAAAAAAGGTTAGTGTTGACGTAATAAGGAACAAATGTTTACATTTCTAGTTCTCGAGCTTCATTGAAGCAACATGTATGGATGATATATATATATATATATATATATATATATATATATATATATATATATATATATATATATATATATATATATCGTCAAGTAGTCGGCTACACTAACTTGAATACTAAAGAAACCCGTGTTGGCAGTTCTGGTTGACGTTGTTTTAATTGACTTGCTCAAATAAAGTCATTTAGTTGACAACTGTTGATTACTATTTTATTACTTCTTTATGATATCAAATTTAATCGTGGAAACTATAGATGCTGGAAATATATTTGAGCTGCCTGGGGTTTTTTTTGTGTGGACATAATTATAATATTTACCGTTCATTTCCTGAAACTATCCTGCTTTTACTTGTTGATTAAATAAGTTTTACTTGTTATTTAGATATATTCACTTATAACTACAAGATCTTTTCGGTTGGTTAGACTGCAAGTCTGTCGGTCCCAATTATGTTAAACAACAGATAAAGAAAGGAAGACAGAGATGTGATGTCATTAAAAGGTGTGACATCATTAAAAGTTGTAAAATTTATTCTGATCAATTTCTGTTACCAGCTGCTAATAATATCTTATCAAAACATTTAAGGTCCGAATAAAAGTCAAGAATAGACATTTACGATTTCTATTGAAAATAATATTTGCAGAATAATTCCATATAACGAGTAACAATTCTCTCAAAGAAAAACTGCTGGCTGTTCTTCCCCCTCTTCTTGCTCCCGCCTCAGCTAGAACAATCTCGAATCGTGGAATTTATGTTCTCGTTATTTGTCCATATATCACCTGTAGTCCAAAATTATGGGGATTAGGAGAAAAGATCTCGGATGATTGATGTAAAACAATTTTTCTCCCTATATTCACTTTGTGACGAATTGAACAAGGCTGAGGAAATCTACTTATTGGAGGAATTGTGATTTTCTTGGTTCTCAGTCCGTAATCATGGACTCTTACTTGAAGGCAACAAATTTATTGATAAAAATATATCTAACCAACCTGCTTGACAACCATAAACGTTTTTTTTCCATCTCTTTTCTACAAGAATCACTTATTAGAAACCAATTACTGCTTTTCTCCGTCTTTCAAAAGTCTTCTTTTGAATCACAGTTTCGCTCTAATGAAATAAAAGGTTGATAGTGAAAGAGGTATTAATCTTTTGTTTTGCATTATGGAGAATCGGGCATCCTATTCCTCTTTTTCCTACACCAAGTTATACTGTACTTCTTACTGCCACATACATTTGACATGCATCATCACTATTTGGGAAAGGGAACACTCGATTTTTTTAAATTAATAGTTATTTTTCTTCCTTTTAGGTTATTTCAGTTTACATAAAGCATTTAGAGGAATCCCCTGTTTTGGGTAAGGGGAAAATATGGATCCTAAATGTTTAGATGGCATTAATTAGTCTATGCAAATGATAGCCATTTATAGAAATCCCTTCCCTGATCGTTTGTGAAATTATCTTATTTGGTGATTTTCCTTTCTATTTTGGCATAACAATGAAAATTATGCCATACAAACTTTTTTGTGTCTTATTATACATTAAAACAGCTTTAGTTAAGATGAAACTTAGAAAAGAACTTAAAATCAGGGTAGCTCAATCACTAAAAATAAATCATCTCATGTAATATCTTCGGGCTCTTTAGTACCGATCAATACGTAAATAGCACTGACATTTTTTACGGGTATAGATAGGATAGTATCTATATGAAAGTATAAAATCAAACAAGTACACAAGCATTATATATAACATTGCAGCCGGTTCGCAACAAAGTCATAAAATATTGTTTTCTTAAATTAATCCTGAATTATGTGATTGGATGAAGACTTATCAGATAAGAATTCTGTTAGGCGAATATCTCACAGCCATAAAATTCCATCATAAATCTCCCATTTCCCATGAGATAGCGCAGAAAGTAGGAAAAGGTTACGACTCAGTAGATCTTTCAATGCTTGCTTGACAATGCAATTATTGAAGGATGGAAATGTTTCAATAGCGAGAATAGAAAAGTGAGAAGACCAAAAACTGGGAGATGACGTTGAGAATAAGATAGAAAATGGCGGAAAAAGTCTTTCCATCCCATTCTTTTCCTTCTGAACTTTTGATATTTTAATGACAATAAAATACCCCGGATGATTGAAAAGGAAAGGATCAGTCAGTATATCATATATATATATATATATATATATATATATATATATATATATATATATATATATATATATATATATATATATATATATGTGTGTGTGTATATATATATTCTCTCCCTCCAAACATGGCATACTGCTAGGAGAACTTGTCCAAGTGATGACTTCTATTGAGTGATCAACAAGACCCGTTTTCTAATTGATTATGTGTGGAAGGTATAGTAGATAGATATCATTCCCTTCGAACAATGATTTTGTGTTCAAAATTGTGACGACATTGATATCCTGTTATCCTATTTGAAATGAGCAGATTTCAAATTATGACTTTCCTAGTCACTACCACAAAGTTTGAAGAGAAACTGTCACCCAACGTTTGGAATTCCAGTGTATGCTTTGTTTTAAAATCATATTTCATAGATTTCACTCATTCTTTCATTCATCTCTATCCTATCTCTGTCTGTCTGCCCGTCTCCCTCTCTCTCTCTCTCTCTCACACACACACACACATACACACATACGCACACACAAACTAATATATGTATAGAATATTGATTTGAATACACTTTCAAGAATGGGTCGTATTGTAGACAAAGTTTTGGTGTACGGATTTTTCATTGTTTTTTTTTTTTTTTGTATGTCATTATTAGTTTTATCTCGTCATTATTCTTCAAATTCAGCAATTTCCTTATGTCAACAGAATATTAGATTATTCTTGCTATGTCAGTTACCATGTTACCATGTTGCGATGAACTGTGAATAATGAATTTCGTTACTTTATACCCGGGAATCATTTCTTTTTCTTTCAGCCTTGTAAGTTAGTCAAAGGCATTCGTCCCCTGGCTTAGCATTCATTACATAAATCATATCTCAAAGTTTTTGTTCTGTGTTCACAACGGTTTGTTCCACACCGAATGATGAACATGGTCCTGCAAGCATTTGACTTCAGTTAACCCCAAAACTCCTTTAATCCAGAGAACCCCTCTAATCCGACAACTCTTTTGAATGATCAACGGAGAAAATGATTTCTACGACGAAAAATAGACGTTATTAGGCTACTGCTGCTGCTGATGATGATGATGATGATGGTGGTGGTGGTGGTCGTCGTCGTAAACTACCGCGATTCAGTATTTTCACGACAGCCACTGATTATCATATGTGTGGATTAGATTTGACGTCATCCACTTTTAATGAGTATTTTGTCTCTATATACAATATATAAGTTGTTGGGTTTTTTTTAATTTTGATTTCATAGGTTACTTTTACCAACATTATAGCAGATTTGTGGGAAATAATTGTCCCGAACTGTTTTTGCATGAAATGGGTTAATACAATTTTTTCCTGATATGTATCTATGGTTACGGATACCCAGTAATAATATAATGTGTGATCACCATCCTCATTTGATATACGTCTGCTACTGTCCCATGTCCTTTCATGACAAGCGTAATTGTGCTAATCTTCGTCATGTCTTACCGACAAAGATTTTTATCTCTTCTCTCAACTCTCTGTCTGATCTTTCTCTACTGCGTTTACTGTTCTGCTCAATTATTTCTACAATACCTTTCACCTTGTTTCTCTCTTCAATCCATGTTGATCTTTTCCTATCGTTAAGTATTATCCCCAACATTGCTCTTTCCATCAACCTCTGTTTAAATCTGAGTTGGTTCTCGAATAATTTTGTAAGTTTCAAGATTTTGCAACCGTACGTCATAGCTGGTATTATGTTTTAATTATATATTTCAGGTTCTTGGCATATTGGCAATTTGATTTCAGTATGTCTCCATTTATACCAAATGCATTCAAGTCAATTGTTAGGAAAAGTATCATTGTATTTCCGTGTTTTTCCTCTGGTCTAATCGCCTGGCATAGGTATTCCTTAACTTCCAAGGTTTCACTGTCTATTCTCATGATTTTTTAAAGCTTTAATTGATATAGAAGGATTATACGAAATCAATTTGAAAAATTAAAACCCATTATGTGTTAACATCGTACATTAGGCTGTGTATCAGCTGTAACAATAATTGTGTTTTTATGAATATAGTCTTTTTCAAATAGGTTAATGGAATATTCTATTTCAAAGTGTGAGTTTTGCTCTATCGATTTGAGCTGGTTCTTTCTCCCACTACTTATTCTGAGTTTTATTTTGAGGCCGTCAAATCACAGAAAGAAAAAAAGTACTTTGATCATTTTTTGTTGTACTGATGACCCTGAATGAAAAGCAGGAAATCAACATGTCATTCGAATGATTGTGCAGATATTAATCAAACTAGGATAGAAAAAATTAGCAAACCCCGCTCATTTACTAGATCTCTCTTCGTCCGATAACGACTTTTTCATTCATTTCGTCCTCTACTTACAATTGGAGATCTCAAACGACCAGACGCGGGTAATAGAGCTTTCAAAGAATTTATTTGTCCCATGAATACTTAATCATAAATTTCTTGAATAAATAGACTCGTCTTCAGATGGCAAAAATACTTGGATTTTATACGTTTGAATTTGGATCAATGACTAAACGTAATTATTTCTGTATCAACCCAATATTTTGTTTTATCAGTAAGACTGTGTCCTATTCTATGGGTTATATAATTAAACCTTATTGGAAGTTGCCCTTTCGAGAACAAAAATTATCGTTGGAAATGTATATATGGTGTGCAATAGCCCAATCAGTAAAATGGTTGCAAGGTGACCACATAAGACGATAGAAAAGAAAATGGCAATATTTTCATTTACTTCTGTCTAATTTGAGTTTTTGGTGTTTGTTTCTCGTTTCAGTTTTTGAAGTATCCGATTACCATTTTTGAGTTTTGCCCTCTCCCCTTTTTTTTTCTCTGTCTCTCACACAACAATACTTGTGAGATTATCTCTATGTATGTGTGTATATTATCAGCAGCAGCAGCTTTTATAAGCCTTTCACTTCTGGTGACTTTGATTGCGCTACTCTCAACCACCCCTTCTCTATATTGTCCCGGCATTTTGTCTCTTTTCCTACTACGTTAATTCCCAATGAGTACCAATCAGGTAGCCTATTGCACCATCTGTTAACCAATTATCCGTATTTGTCCTGCCCATCCCAATTTTCGTTTCCTGATTACTTGTACAATAGTTTTCTTCCGGATATATATATATATATATATATATATATATATATATATATATATATATATATATATATATATATATATGAGTGTTTGTATGTTCGTTTGTTTACATATACATATATATATTTATATACATGTATATACATATACCTCTATCTCTCTCTATATGTACACATATATACATATATCTATATATATGTATATATCTATTCATACATATGTGCGTATATATATATATATATATATATATATATATATATATATATATATATATATATATATATATATATGTATATATATATATACACAAAAAGGAGGGAAGGTTCTCATTACTTGTGACTATAAATATACATAACATAAAACAACTTTCCACTTAGTATTTGAAATCAAAGGACTTCGGTTGCCTTGAAGTGTTTTCCACTTTTTTCGACTGGAATAGTCTGAGGAAGCATATTAACAGACTCAACCATCCGTTAGTGGAGAGTCCAACAAAAACATTTTCACTTTTTGCTTGTTGCATCCAAACAAACCACATCAAAAGAAATAAACATGCAATTGATATCAGATGATAAAATACCACCAGATGTTCACTATTATTTAGTGTGATAAATGCGTGACTATGAATGTATGAACACAAACAAACAAACACACACACACGCACAAACACACATACACCCCCCACACACACACACATATATATATATATATATATATATATATATATATATATATATATATATATGAGTAATGGATATTATGGATATTAGTATCTGACAATGTGTATAATGGGGGACCGTTTTACGAACTACATTTTGCTCGAAACAGATTATCCGCTGCGGAGATTGTAAGATAGAAGGTTGTTCTGGGAGGTTTTTTTTAATGTTTTTTTCCGATCATCGCTGTCGTTTCACTATCTTCCGTAAATGATTCAGTTCGAACAAAAACTTATGTTGGAACAAAAATTATCTGCGCAACCATCAACACACACACACACACACACACACACACACACACATACAAACACACTTATATATATATATATATATATATATATATATATATATATATATATATATATATATATATATACCAATCAAAACAACATACATATACAGATGATACTATTCCAACTCCTCATTGGTAATTCAGGAGGGCTGGATCAGAGAAACTGCTGAGTTGTGGAAGGATTACCTTCAAATAAAATCATTTCCAGTTAGAAAACAAGAGATCGAAAATACAAAAAAAAGCAAATGATATTCAGATGAACTAATTTTATTCAAGTAATGCACTGCACAAATGTAGATAAACCTTTCCTTCAATGGATGATGTGGCGTTTCCGTTCCACAGCGCAGGATGCACTCCCTCTCTAAATTGAAGTGAAACTGTGGTTTCATGCGAGCAGATTACAAGAATGATCAGGACATCCAACATAAACCGTCATGTGACCAACCTCTTTTGGCTGCATGTCATATCAATAGTGATCAATTTGAAAAATTGAAATTACTTCTCTCGCCTCTTTTCGAGCAGTGATCTCTGGAGATGACATGATTCTAAAAACAGGCATGAATTCTGGTACAAACTTGGGATTCAGCATAAACTTACATTGAAATTTGAGCTTTACTTTCGAACCTTATGTACGACGGGGGAAGGATTTGAAAAATGTCAAGTAGACATCATAAGGACTAAATATTGAAAAATTGCAGCCTTCATCTCCCCTAGTACAGCTCTATGCGTGATACATACGCAAATACATACATAATCAGCCAGCCAGACCAATTTAAAAACTGGAGAAACCAAATGATGACAATCTAAATTTTTGGTGACGGTTTCCAATGGATTGAAACTAGCATTAACACTTGCTTGTGGTTACAAGACCTAATTAACAGCTGAACAGCAGAAGTGTAACCAGAGAAATACCCAATAAGTTGGTGCAATACTCCAGGGACATTTGATGTCCTAATTGGTCACCCTCGTCATGGCATCCTGTCATGAGGTGTTGCTTATCTACTCTAGATATTTGTGTTAACAGCACTTTTAATGACTCTATATAATTACACATACGTTTTGATGGCTTGTTTGTTTTTATATTCAAACAGAATAAGGGTCGGATGCTATACCCTTTTTTGTTTTTGTTTTTTTGACAAATTTTAAAGTAAATAATTTGGCTGTTTTATTTTCTATCTTGAATGCTGCATTTTAATTCCATATCTTAAAACGGCAAATTCATTAAAACTGCACAACCTGTTACTGTGCTGTAACGAGGAAGAGTGCTGTTGCCTTCTTTCTTAACAAATAACACTATACTACTTTTCTTTCAACTTATTCTTTGTTCCTGGGTGATAAATGTTACTTCCTGATTAAATATGTCTACAAAGTATAGAAAATGTCTATTTTTCTCTTCAAATTGTACGTTTGCGACCAAAACAGTGAAAATTTGAAATCTGGACCATAGGCACGAAAAGTAAGAAAAAATAATAAATCAATATCCATAATTTAGTGACAGAAGCGATTTTGTATACTTTTTACTCGCGAATTACCAGAAAATAACACTCGCTATCCAGAAATGAAGATCGCATTTATCTTTCTTGCGGATCATAAATTCATCAATGCAAGGGAAATAACTCGATTATCCAAAAGATCGTATGATTTTCCCAGATGCAAGGGAGAAAACTCGTAGGGAAATGTCGATGTAACAATTATTGTTTTTAGAAGGAATTTTACGGAACATACCTATTTGTGTGTGATTTTGTAGGTTCGAACAGGGCTATTTTCACACTGATGCACGTTGATACACTACCATTAGTTCATATAGGCGATGACAGATCGTGTTGAACTTCTTGCTATGGACAAACGTCAACATTGATCATATTGTGGGAGGATGAAAGCCACGTCGGGCAGGGCTCTTTAAACGTAAACAGTGGAATTTGCTTAACGTCACTTTGGGTAAGTATTCAGGTCTCTTCGATTTTTTTCAGAACATGTAGCAACTATGGCTCAGGAAAGATTACTGATTAGTTTGATTATCGGAAAAAGCTGTTGTTACGCTTGGTTTGTGCGTAGACCGTTTTTATTGGGAGACGTTTATTGCCGAAATCACACCGGGAAATAAATGGTCGGGTTGACACAAGTTATTGAACCTTCCTTGTGCATTTCGGTCTTTCTGAAGAATCACTCTGAGAAAGACACGACGCGAAAATGACATAAATGCCAAAAGGTTAAACATTTACAAACGACAAAATGATCTACAAGAGAACAGGATCGTGGACATTAAAAGTTTTCAAAAGTCTGCAGGGAATGGAGGGAAGAGAAAGGCCACAAAAAATAGTTAGTATCTTGCATGCAGTGAAAACTGATGAGTCTCTTCCCAAATGGACAAATGGCTGTGGTGCATTAACTGTAAAGTTTGGTCCCATGACGAATATGCAGATGACGTAGACTCCGTTTCCCTTCTCTTTCAAAGTGAGAATTTTTTGTTCTATGTCCATGATAAAAATTTTTTAAAATCTTTTAGCTGAAAAAATGTTTTGAAGCAATCATGTGTGGGAAAATGCTGAAATCGTAATTAGCCTTGAGGGAGTTGTTTTTGTTTTTTTTAATAAGTATGAACTTACCCGATGCCACGTGATAACATGGTACCCAAGAAGGGTACAGATACCTTGAACAAAAATTGCTGATATGTTTCGAAAACATTATTCGGCGATTATGAATAAAAACATAACAACCATCCCAAAGCAGAAAATGTTTTTAAGTTTTCTTTTGAATCTTCTCATCGGGGGATGGAAGTAAAATTGATTAAATTCCAACAAATAGCCCGGCACCTGCCTATTTTGCTTTTTAAATTATTACATAGCTGGAATTATGATAAAGGGGAGTAACTTGATGGATCTCAAATTTGTACTATTTTCCTTGCAAAAAAAAAAAGGGAAACAACTCGTAGAATAAAAATGGACAGCCTCAATTTCTTCGAAGTAACTAAATGAAGGTGAAAAGAAAGAAAAAATTAGCAGTACCTTTGGTTTGTATTTAGTTGTCTAAATTATCATAGATAAAATTTGATGGAAATATTTGAATTCAATTACAGCCCATCCGGTACAATTGCTCAGAAGAGGAAATAAACATCCATCTACAAGAATCAATTAAATATCTGACTTTGCTAATCGATTTAAAATGAAATTTATTAAAAACAAGTATGGTGGTAGGGTCAAACTCTGCACCTACTGAAACTCTGACCCAAGATGAATACTGCAAAATTTGAAAGGTAAATATAATGAATAAAAGACAATAAAAATATATATTTTTATGATAAATGAATTTATGGGAAATTTTTTTTTTTCAAGAATATTTATTCATTAGAATCAAATCAGCCCTTGCATATTTCTAGCAAAAAATGCAGGAAGATATGTAAGACTCATCAATCTAGTTCAGTCGGTAAGAGATACATACGACTGCCTATTAGTTGATTGTATTTTCAGAAGGAATATTAAATCTTACTGATCTAAATTCTGTGAAGGTTGATATTTTCATTCTGGTAACGGTAGAAAAGTCAAATCCAGTTCGGAAGGGGGAAGTGGCGACATGGACCGCGATGACGACGTATTATCCTAATTCGAAGATAATGGATGCTGAAATGGGGAAAAAAAATCCAGTCAAAGGGAGGTAATGTTATCCGATAGTCTCAGAGTTACTTCCCTTTGTACGCTGGTATCACAGATAATATTTTTATTTAACCAACTATATAGTTGTGCTGTTAAGGAAGACTTTTCTCTTCATACAATCAACTGAATTATGCAAACATTCACTTATCTAACTATTCAGGTGGATAAATTATGAAAAAGGTTACCCGAGACCTGACAATGGATTCGAACGAGATCATCTACATGAATCTTTGTACAAATTATCCCTTTAACAATGTACTTAATCTGTTCCAAAGAATCTGTACGATTCAAAACTGGACTGCTCAAGGTTCTATTATGATATATTCGTGTATTTTTTCCAGTTCTTATTAGGTTACATTGATTTTTCCAAGGTATCGCTATTGTATTATTTGGTGTATGGGGGGAAGCTGCTTCCATTCTGATTGATTCCTTTTCTTTGCCAACTAGTTACAATGCGTAAGTAATTTTTTTGTTCCTCGGTAGTGAGTTTTAATTTTTCGACTTTTTTCATCATCATCATCATCATCATCATCATCATCATCATCATCATCATCATCATCATCATCATCATCATCATCATCATCGTCGTCGTCGTCGTCGTCGTCGTCGTCGTCGTCGTCGTCGTCGTCGTCGTCGTCGTCGTCGTCATCATCGGTTTTTTGCCGACCGTCGTTGACCTTCTCGAAGAATCGCTCTTGTCACGGGTGTCCTGCAGCCAATACTTTCTGTACTCTTCTAGTTCTTCACAACATCTTGCTTTATGCCGGTTACAGTTTCGCATATGATCTCTAAGAATCCACCTTTTTAATCATGATGTCCAGTGGTCGTCTGATATTCTTGCCAACTGGCCAGCCAATTGCACAAAAAAAAATTTCTTGTTTTTTTTTTGGAAGTTCCCCTAAAGTTCCTTTGCTCCCACGAAACAATGAAAAAGGTGGAAATAGTATTCAGCATTTCTTTCACTGCACCCCAAGGCAGTTCCCACTCACTTCCTATCTCACTTGCACGTCAGTCTCTTGTAAAACCCGCTGCCTCAACTACCCACGATTTATGTTACCAACGTTTTTTTTTTGTTGGTGAAATTTTGTTTTGGTTTTGGTTTTTCTGGGTTGTGCTTAAAAAGTAATTCTTAATTTCTTCTTCTCTTGAGGAATTTGTCATTCTATGTTGATGAATTGGTCTGCTTTCTTTAACCCAATAAACCCAAAACAGGAATCCCTTACAAAATGTTATTGAATACCATTTGATGGATATTTCTGTCGGAAAATATATGCATTTTCAAGTGATTTAATGTGTCTGCACCAAGAAACAAGTAGATTAGATGTAGACAGTCAATGAGCAAAAGTGAAAATTTGAGGATAAAACAATGCTAAGTTGAACCGACCAGCCACCCTATCTGTTAGTTTTCGATTATATGCAGTAGCCTAATTTTATTTAGTTGTTTATTCTTTTTACGCTGTCTAGGCCAAGTGACACATTCTTTGTGTAATAACGGGTTCATCTCAAGGAAAATGCCAAATAATACCTCACATTCATTAACACATACACACACACATATATACATATATATATATATGCATTATTTCTTCATTATGCTGTTTTTCAATGCACATTATACAAACATTAGTTCTGAAACCCGGAAAGATAAATTTTAGCTCCTTTATGAAACACTCTGTATTCGAATAAAACCGAGCGTTAAGTGTACGCACATAACATGATAATAACAGACAAAACAGGAAAATAGAGGCATAATACAGCATCAATTTGTCAGATAGTTTTCAATGTTTATCTTCAAAGTAAGTTGTTGTTGTTTTCAATCTTGATTGCTGATTTTATTCAAATGGGACCAATCGGTAGAGGCAGCTAGACATAATAAACTTACACCCCTTTTCTTCTTTATCACGCACCTATTGTTACCATAGAAACGAAGGCCCAAATAAAAAGTTGAATGAAAACAACTAAAATAAACTGAAGGCAAAAAACTAGTCAAATTCAATAAAAAATTTTCTTTTCGAATTTCTAAAACAATATTTGGTTTTGGTGTATATTGAATTGTATGGTTGCGAGGCAAACCAAGAATGATTGCCTCGTTCGGGGGAAGCATTCACTCAAACTTTGCAAAACATTCATTTTGAAAACCAAACAAGACGTTCTAAACTTCAACATCTTAATAATCTACTCATGCCCTCAAAATATATAATACTTTTGAATAAAAGACTGCAAAGCAATATATTTGTAAAACATATGTGTTGCTCTGCATTTAGTTGTATATGTTCAACCAGGATAAACCAGGAATTATTACGAATTTACTGCAACAGAAACAACTGCAATAAATGTATAAGGGGGGTCATCTACGATTATTATTTTTATAGTTATTTCCCTAAAAATTGTTACAGATTGAAAATATATGTGGTGGATGATATAAATGGTTATCAAGACTGGATTGTAAATGTTATCACAAAACTAAATATCCGAGGTATTCGTAAAGTATGAAAGAATGTTGATTCTTGGTCAAATGCAAATTATTTTCTGTTGTCTGGACTGCAATTATACTCCTTCATCTATGATGTTCGAGTATGCATGCGCTAATCTATAACGTGCTTTTATTTCTTTTGCTGATACAAAATGTGTATGTGTGTCTGTCGATGAAATGTAATTGTTCGTGTTGTTTCTCACTCATTTCTAATGTGCCTGTGTGTCTCTCTATTATATATAATTGTTCGTGTGGTTTCTCACTCATTTCTAATGTGCCTGTGTGTCTCTCTATCATATATAATCGTTAGTGTGGTTTCTCACTCATTTATAATGATTGAATGTTTCTCCACGATATATAATTGTTCGTATAGCTTTCACTCATCAATAATGTGTGTGTTTGTCTCTCTGTTATACGTAATTGTTCGTGTGGTTTCTCACTCATTTATAATGTGCGTGTGTGTCCTTTGCTGATATACAACATGTCAATGATTATCATGTTCATCTATGATGTCTACCTTCATATATAAACACCTGTTTATTCCACCGATGGACTTTTTAAAACATTTTTAAGGATCAACTGAATTCACTGGGATAATGTTATAGTTAGCAAGCAAGCCTCACACACAGAATGTCCGGGGTTCGATTCCCGGAATGAGCATTGCTTGAGGAGAACTCATCTGTGTGTCTCCTTTATGTTAACACACACACACACACGCACACACACACACAAACACACACACACATATATATATATATATATATATATATATATATATATATATATATATATATATATATATATTGTGAGAGTTTATTATCAAACATGTATAACATTTTTGTTTGAGAGTTTTCAAGAAAATCATGAAATTAATTTGCCCCGAGGGAAAGGAATAATGTCATCAGTTTGGATCAAATGTACTTTTTGGTGAAAAGAATAAATTCGGAAACGTATACAAAACCAACCAGAAGCGTTGTAGTTGTGAATGATGATTTACAGACACCCCCTGATTAACGCAGTTAATACGCCCCAAAATCAAATTTGGTTGATAATGGAAACCTACTGGAAGAAATGTGATCAATGTAGATTTTTCAGTTCAATTGAGAACCATTTTCAACGATTTTTGATATCTGATAGGTTGCACAATTCTATTCTTCTAATAAATATCATTAGTGCATCAAGTGATTAAGTGCAAATAAGGGGTTTTCCCGCATTCAAAACAGCAAACACCATGAAACGATTGATAAAGGAATGCTTCAACAGAAATGAACATAAAACTCCTCCTCAGGCAGTTGATGAAAAATATTACATCGACGAAAATTTCCTAATTTCGGAAAAGATGAACCAACCTTTCTCTTCCGTTGTTTACTTCTGGCATTTTCCATTTCCTATAATACTTTAGAGAACAATTTGTTTTCTTTATTGTGGCTGCCAAATCTTGTAATGACAATCTTTGCTTTCCCGCAATTCATCTTGCTTATTTATTTTTACTCAACTGATAGTTTCTTTCTGCTTAGAGATACGCTTAGCTGACATTCGTAATCAAATCATTTGAAGCAGATTATTTCCCCCTTGTTCCAAAACATCAATACTCAAAGTCACTCCACCAGAGATGAAAAAAGGTTATTACAAAAATCAACAACTGGTCACATGTTTGCGCATGCGCGAGTTTTGGTGTTCACACAGCAATTATTTAGTCTCATCCTAATCTCTTTCCTTGTTGATGCATGTGGGTCAAAGCTACTCAATTATTAACGTAAATCGGAAATTTCACAATTTTAGATAACAACTGAGCTAACAGACCAGGCTATAGACTTATTGATCCATATTTTCAGACATTAAACCTACGACCTAAAAGCCTGGCTCCTATTTGTGCAAACTTACATGTGCATGTTACATGGTTTTCAATTTGCAAATCTGTTTCTTGGTTAGGTTCCTTGTTTTAGCTCTATAAGTGACTATTGGGAGGATGCATTGGTTATACACCCACTATTTCAGGATTATTGGGATCTTATTATTTTTGAAGGATGATCTTGCTCTGCCAGAGGTTTGCCATCCTAGTGTGATTCTTCGCTTATGTACGGGAGCAGACTCTGAAAACTTATGAAGCCATTCCAAAACATTCTCAGAATAGTACAGAAGGCGATGGAAAGAATCACCAGTGTCTGATATGTGATGTATTTATATCATAGAGTGTTCAAGACATTCAGGTTTTGAATCAAAGTGTTGAGTTGGATTAGAGTAGAGCTATGGCAGAGAGTAGATTCACTACACAAATTCGTAAATGTTTCCGTCCTTTTCGAACCTCTTTTGGCGAATCCCAAAAGGTGCATAAACATAAACGTGTTTATGTAGCAAATGTATTTTCTAATAATTATCTACATGTATATTCATCCAATACATATATACATATGTATATGTAGCTATTCACCTGGTATATATATATATATATATATATATATATATATATATATATATATATATATATATATATATATATATAGAGAGAGAGAGAGAGAGAGAGAGAGGGTATGACACTCTTGAATATAACTATTATGCATAGCTTAATCTGTTGCAGAAATTCATTAACATGCTTGTTAATGACAACCGAACTCGATATTTTAGCAACAGTCTTCGAGATAAACTTATCCAACATTTCTCTATGGAAACTGCCTTTCAGCTTATCACTGATTCATTTTATCTAAAGGCCTTCTTAATTCGACTCTCCAGAAACAGAGAGCATCATCACTTTCCGTTTACAACCATCACCCCTCTGCAGGCACCTCAGTAAGAGGGATATACAGAAAGAGACACCAGCAAAGTGGATACCAAAGAGAAATACAGACATTTCTTATTTATGCAGTGAGAGATGGGAAAAGAAAATTAAAGATTTTCCAACATTCTTCATAATTTCTATAGATTATCTCCCTTGATCCTGGTCTTTATAATTATCTAAATTTATGTACAAAGTATCTTATTTGACAACACTGCAATAGAAGTAACCAAAATACTCCGAAGCTGTAGTTTTGTACGAAGAACGGAAAACTATTTCAGATGACAATTATAGCATGGTGTCCAGCCCCTCCCAAGTATGATCTTTTATTAGTATACTAAAAGTGGGGAATTTCGCAGATGCCAAATTTCTCATCGATTACTTAGCCTATGAACGGATACAGATATTTGAGCTTAATTTACGATATCTTTCCGTCAATATGATTTAATTCACGATTATTCAACTACGAATCCAACACTGAACTCATTCGTAATAAATCGTCACAAAGTTCTTCCCTTGCAATGGCCCATCACCCTACATTGCCCCTAATCATCCTTTATACCCCCTAATCTTCTCAGTTCAAATAGCACCATGCTGGTCTGCGTAATTTATCCAATACTCAAAACTTGCCTTTCCGTAGCTTTCTTTGGGTCGGTAATTCTCTATCTTTCCCTCTAATCCTCTTGCCAGCCTTAAGCAAATACTTTTTCGGTTGTACCTTGGAAACAGAATAAAAATGCGAAACAGTCTGTTTGATTCTGGAGGCACTCATCAGGGGAGGAAAATACATAAAATAAAATGAAACGTAACTTGGTTATGATTACCAAATGACAGCGTGCTTATGTGATTTTGGCTCACAGCAACACAGGAATTCTTGATTAATAATACTACGAGTTGGCTTTCGAGGAACATCACACTTCCTACGCAGCTTTGCGTACAAATATCAAGGGAGGTAATCACTGATGGCATATTTGATGTGCACTGGTTGCCATTATGCACTCGGTTATTTGCCTCCGCCAACGAAGTAGGAAGAAGTGTATGTTTTCACTCGAGTCTGTTTGTCTTTTCACACGATATCTCCAAAGGTTCCCAATTGATTTCAATTAAATTTTCTGAAAGGGGCGATTGGCTACGAAAGAAATGATTACATTTTCGCACGAATCAAAGAATTTTTTACATTTACATCCAGTGCATAGTAGTTATATATCCATACAATATCCTAAAAGTTTTCGATTTTTTTTCTCCTATTGAGGTATATTCCTATTTTTTAATACTTTTATGTTTTCAATTATGCTCATCTATACAACATCTCCTACAGTAGTCAATGAATTCCGATGACAAGGTTGACAAGAATAAATTACATTGTGGGGTGGAAATATGTTTTTTTTGGTTTTTTTGTTTTGTTTTGTTTATTTGTATTTCAGTTACCTCCTTCCCTTGATTGTAACTATTTGCAAACTGATCATAAATCGATTTTTAGTGACAGTGAGGCTGGCAGAGGGTAAACATTCTGTCAATGTTTTCTAGATCAGCGTTCCATTGGCTATACCATACTTTAAAAAGGGAATGTTTGATCGAAAAACATTTACTGTAGAATCAAGAACCATAAGTTTAAGGATACGTCCACCATCAATGGAGGAAGTTGCTGGAGGAGGAAGGAGAGCGAGTAGTGTTCCCTTGGTTCAATATATTCTCAAACTTCTGGAATATTACAATATGAAATATTCTGCAAGTATCATTTCCAATAAAAATCGTAAATGGCCATTCTTGGCGTTTTGTGGGGGGGAGTTGGGGGGTATTTGGGGCCTTTTCCCTATTATAACATCAATAGCTGATTGTAAAAATGATCGGATATATCATTATTTGATGCATCACATAATCTAATGACGTCACAACCTTTCAATGGCATTATACCTTTGAATGGTATCACACCTCTTCCTTCTTTCCCTCTTTCCACCCTTCCTTCCTATTTCCGTTGTTTTCCGCTGACTGGATAAAATCTAGTGGAGATGTGTGGACAAATCTGAACAGAGCAATTTAGCAATACTTTATTGTGAAGAGAGAACAGATAACTACAAGAAGAGATAATAGAGAAAAAAAATAATTTTCTAATTATGCGTTTGATCCCCAAATCTAATTCTACCCGTATCTTTTAATTGATCTATTTCCATCAGATTGCATAGCTATGTATAATAATCGATCTGTATAACTATCTATTCACGTTTGTCTGTATATCTATGTCTATATATCCATGTATGTCTATCTATCAATTCATCTATCCATGTCTGTCTGTTTATCAATCTGTCCGTCCATCTACGTTTGTTTAGCTTTGTCTGTCGGTTTGCCTGTATCTATATATCCATGTCTGTCATTCAATCTATCAATTGATCTTATTTTCAGGTACTTCTTGTAAGATAATAATCGTTATTGCACAAAATGACAGTCGTATATGTCGCTTATTCACTTCAACATCCCCAACATTTGGAACAATCGTTCACCCGATGTTAAAAACAATGCATAGTTGAAAAGAAATACGACAATTCATGAAAGAAAAACAGAAATACGATTATTTACTCCAACCATGATCAATACTAATAAATTTTAACCCATCCATTGGTTTTATAAATGGTTTACACATTTATCAACCTTCTCCAAGAAAACATAATTCAGTGGGATGAATTTCGAAAACTAATTTGCTTTGGATAAATAGATATCGAAATTGAACTGAACTATTTTTAAGGTCTCGGGGGAAAATATCACTCAAAAAAATAACAAACTGATCTTTCAGTCGCTCAAGAGACACCGTCACGTAAAAACAAGTTATTTTGCTAAAAATGTTTTGTCGGGTATGATCAATAAAAATATCGAAAAAAAGGGGTGATCAATGAATAAGATACTCCTGTTGCCTTTTGTTGGGAAGTAAATACTGAGCAGTTCAATTAAAGAAAACTAAAACGAGAGGAAAAGTTACCTGACGGGAACTGAGGGATCAATTTAGCATAAATTCACATCACAAATAGACCCCCTCCTTAAAATTTTACTTAGGGGAAGAGTAAAATAAGTAACGAAAAAGTGTTTTTCTAGACATATTCAGTTGTGAATGTCTATATCTAAGCCCTCTAGCTCTACATGACTTTTGCCCGTATGCGTGATACATACGTACACAGATAACCAGCCAGACCCACCCAAAAACTGCTATCAGTGAGGAAGTTGTATCAAACACTGCATAGATGGTATCCGTCAGAAAAAATGGTTATACAGTACATCTACTCAATTACAGTATATTGTTATAACTGTTCTATTCATTATTGGTCCATATTGATAATCTCACATTCTTCCAAATCTATAAATCAAGCTTTATCATGAGAATTGATGTACACAAGAAAATATTGTATATTTTAGTTTGGTTGATATAACAAACATTCAGTACACATCAATTTTGTTAAAGGTTTTGGTACATATATTTAATGATTTAATTCTCAACATTTGTTAAACTCACCTCAACGCATATTACCCAATTTTTCGGTTGGTTTATTGTATTTTCCAATGTGCTTGCTCTGGGTTCTTGTTTTTCAATATGCTTTCCGTCTTTCCCTAAATTTGCTTACCGTATTGTATAATTTGCTCGCCCTATTTTTTTTTAAATTCACTCAGCAAAGGTTTATACAACACGACATAGAATAACCGTTTGTAAAGCATCCCACGTGTTGAAGAAGGAATTCGGTTGATAGCATTTCATCGGAAACACGAATAAACGTGGGAAGTAGCAAGAAAGAAGTTTGACATGAAGTAGGAAGCAGATAATCGAATTTAGAGTGCTGGAATAGATGAATAAATGAAGTAAAAACCTGCAATAATGGTCGATGAAGATATGAACAAAAGAACAAATACAATTTATTACAGAGAACTAAAACTTAGAAGAATTAGTAGAGATAGGATTTTGAAAATAGAGAGACGAAGAAGGAGAATTGAACAACGAAATTAGGAAAGAAACGATTATAAGTGAAAGCAAAACGGCGTGAAACGAAAATGAGTGTGAGAATGTCTTCATGTGAAGAAGTGAATAGAAAATTGTGTCGGATCGAAAATTGTGACCTTTTGAAACGCTTACAAGAGAGAGATACTTGAGAGTTTGCAAACGGCGGAGAATAGTTTATTGGAGAAGCTAAAAGCCTTTATTATCGGAGACAATGACAGACTCATCGGTGAACAAGAAAGAGAAAAGACTTTCATCAAAAGCCGTGACGTTGTTCATAGAATTTTTAATAGCATTTGACAACGTTTGTTCCCGTAATAAAATTATCTGTTTTCAATTGATTTTTTGAGTTAATTCCTGCAAAAACTTCTGAAATGAGAACAAAATAAAAGAGATAGTTGCCAAAAAAATAAAATGAGAGAGGTCACCCGGAATACAATATGATTCACCGTAAAATGAAAAAGATTTACATATATATCTCTATATATATATGTGTGTGTGTATGTGTGTGTGTGTGTGTGTGTGTGAAGTGTGGATACTAACATGGCGATTGGGGGTTGACAAGAAAAAAGCTACAGCTCTTATGACTGTTTATTATTTAGTAGGCGTATTTCGATGCATTTCGACGGGGACCAGCAATATTTTTCAGAATAGAATATTTTCTGCGATTCGTAGAAAAAATTGCTGTTTATACGTTAGATTCAGAAGAAGAGGATGGTAATATTTCTGTTTTTTTTTTGGTTGTTTAATAGGAGCAGGAGGGGAAGTGTTTGCATCCGTGTAGATGAAAGTAACATTTGGTTTGAAATGAGGTGGGTCTGTGAGAGGCAGGATCAGGGGGCGTTTGTTTCCAGTTTCCGTAGGTGTTTGGCTCGTCCAAGATATGAAAGTCGATGAGGGGCTCAAATGGTCATTTCACAGGGAAAGAGGGTGTTGTTATTCTTAATATAGGAAGGAAAAGTGGCACCTAGCATTTAATTGATAGATGTTGGTATACGTGGCGCAGGGTCGAAGTGGGTGTGTTGATTTTATCTAATATTTTGGTTGTTGGTGGGTGTGACTTTTTTACCCTCCCTAAAGTGGTGCTATATGTTTGTTAGTACCGTTTTTCGAATTGACTGTCAGTTATCAGCCAGTGCTGTAATGTATTGTATCTATGTGATTCTGTTTTAAAATCGAGGTATTTAGAGGGTTGGCAATGTGAGTTATCATAACTTTCTGTGTTACATTCGGATAAAAACGCTGTTTTGATGCATCTGACTGCCAAGGAGTCGCGAATATTATCGATGAGATTGGCTTGATAGGTTGAAGTTGTGGTTGCATAAGTTTCTGTGTTAGACCAGGATATTTGTCTTTTTATCCAGTATGAGAGCTCTCTCATGCTCGTATATTCTTTTGTTGTGGGGTATTGGTGTTTCTTCAATGTATTATTTGTCGCTGTCTTTACACAAAATTGCACAGAGGCCTGCATTGGGTGGGGGTAAGGGGTCATGGTGGTTCGTTCAGTAAGTTTTTGATGATTTTTCGGGTGTTGCAGGCGATGTGTATTTCCATCTTGCTGTCGCTTTCCCCCTTCCAATCGTCATTTTCATCAACATTCTGCCGGATCACACCAAATCCACAATACAAACATTTATAATGTGTCTAGGTAGTAATAAAAACTATACAATCAGCTTTCTTTATTTCTTTTGTTGTTTTTGCTTTCTCCCTTTCTTGCCCTTTATATACATTTTAATTGAAAATTGATTGAGAAACTGATATGAACCCAAATTGAAAGAGATATCAAGTATCATGTGGGAGTCAATGCAATGTTACTCTCCCCACTGCACAGTACTTTGTTGCCCCCTAACTTAATGAGCCAAAAACTGCTTCGCTGATATAAACCAAACTATGGAAGATTTTGGAATGATCCATTTCAGTCATCCCCTGCATTGTAGTTATATGTCCGCGGCACATACTCCAAAATTTATAAATGAATTTCAATTGAATTTTGTTCAAGGATAGGGAATAAGCTGCAGAAAGACTGATTAAATTTTGGGGTGGATATATGCACAACAACTCTCTCCGATCGTAACTTTATATCTATTTCAAGAAGCTTTTGTGATTTGATGGGAATGGTATTGAGTAAGAAGCGACAAAATTTTGGCATCAATCAATGAAATCTCCACAGTTACGCTCTCTGTATTGTAACTATTTGAGATCTGAATTTTATTCTAATTTTGTTGACAGTGGAATCATCAGCCTCAAGTGATCTCTGATTTTAGTTTTGATTGCATTGTGAAAAAGATAAGCCAATTCTTGGTTCTATATTTTTCATCAGGTCCTCTCAAAAATGGATAATTAGGCAAATGTTCCATGACCTATGCTATTTCCACATTGTGAAATTTCATCATATCGAAAAGTTTTTTCCTTTTAGATAGATAGATGAAAATCTATTGTATTACTTGAATATGTATCTTGACATTGAATAGAAAAGTTATCGATAACAAGATATTTTCAAACGTGTTGAGCCTGGCCAATGCATTTGATTATTTAACTACATGTCTACTCACTTTTTTTTTTTCATTTTTATCTAGAAACCTTCAATTTTCAAAATATTGGTAAGTTTTTGCTGCAACTTAATTTTGTTACTGAATTTTTATTCTTAAAAACATATCATCGACCAAAGAAGAACTTCCATAGTTTCAAATTACCATTTTGGAACTCACTTTAATCCAACTATATACACTCTGTACAAATCCAATTTTAGGTGGCCAGTAATTCATAAGAATAGTCCTCTATAAGCCTCGTGTGTTTTACAATCAGACCACAATAGAAATTTAAGTACAGGAAAATATTTCAGGTTCTGACAAAAGCTTAGTAAGGTTTATTGGAAAATACCTATTCTGTCAAATTCCAAAAAGGGAATATACTTTTGTCACAGGGAACAGAGTGCTGACTACATAAAATTGGAGGAAACATGGCCCATCGGGTTAGATATATTTGGTGTTTCATAAAAGACACCACCCTGATTATAGAAGGGTGGGATTTTGGTACACGTGGCAACACTGTTCATAGAGACAAGAATATTCAATAATTATTTGATTTGAAGTCATGTTATGTGTTAGCCTTATTTGAGTATTCATCCGTAGCATGTATCATGGTTTTCCAGTTTAATGAAACTTTCATGCAATAAACGAATACAAACTTAAGGGAAATCATTCTCTAGATTAATTGTAAGGTTGAAATGTGTAATTAGCATTTTTCTCCAATCTATTTATAATTTGAATATTTGAAATGAATGATTTTTAGATTTGCGAGATTTTGAATACAAGTCGCTGAAAAACGGTTGAATCCTTTTTGAAACGCATCGTAGGTATTTTTTCATCCTCCTTTATTTGAAAAATGAGGCACAAATATTTTAGTTCTGGCCATTTGTTTTTGGAGATAAAAAGTGTCTGTAGAGGAAAAAACAGGGAGCAAAGACAAGTCACCCATGACTATTCAATGGTTTATGTTATCTTTAGTGCTCCGTGGGAGTCTAAATGTCTCTTCAGAGAATGTTTGGTTTGAATAATGCATCGAGAATTACTTATTAATGCCTTATCTGCAAGAATTCATATGCGTTATATTTTGAAAAAAAAATCTCCACCGATATTTTATAAACAGGCATCGACACATGCAGGCTCATATATATATACATATATATACACACACACTATCCATATATATATATATATATATATATATTATATAATATATATATATATATATATATATATATATATATATATATATATATATATATATATATATATATATATATATATATATTATATACACACACACATATATATATATATATATATATATATATATATATATATATATATATATATATATATATATATAAAACATATTTTTGTCCAAAACTGCATTTAAGTGTACGCATGGAATATGTGCCTTTAATACTAATATATACACACACAAACATATATATATGTGTGTGTGTGTGAGTTTGTGTGAGAAAGAGAGAGAAATTGAGAGAGTGTGTGTGCATGTGTGTATGTGTGAATACGTATGTAGAGAGGAGGAACGTAGTTTGTATTTACACATTAATACTTCTGTTCCTCAAGTTTTCATCCACAAATTCGGTATAGATGGAAAAGTGAATATATCTATATCTATCTCTCTCTTTCTCTCTCTCTCTCTCTCTAAATATATATATGTATATATATATATATATATATATGTGTGTGTGTGTGTGTGTGTGTGTGTGTGTGTGTGTGTGTGTATGTGTGTGTGTGTGTGTTGCGTGTGGCAAGTAAAGGATATTAGAATCTGACAATGTGAACAAGGGAAGACGATTTAAGGAACTAAATTTTGCTGGTACCAATTCATTTGCAATTGTGAGTGAAACAACGGTAAGGAGATCAGAAAATTAAAAAAACAGACCAATAGAAGACACAAACAAAACCGAATTTAGATCACTGAAATGTCTTTCTCTTTTCACACATACAACCATATTATGTATATATATATATATATATATATATATATATATATATATATATATATATATATAAACATATATATATATATATATATACAAACATATATATATATATATATATATATATATATATATATATATATGAAAGAGGGTGAGGAGGGAAATTTGTCGAGAAAAAAGAAAAGAGGATATTTGTTTCGTGCAATTTCATCAAAACCATATTATTACAGATACTTCAGATAATTCTAAATAAAAGATTTTTTTTTCATATTTCCCGGATAATTTATTTAGATAATTACTTTTGATAGTTGCACTGATTACGGTGATTCATTTATGCAAGTTGGGGATATCTTACTTTAATCCAAATGGAACAGAACAAATAGCTTCGCAAAGAATAGCAACTAGCAAAGAACTAAAAAAAATAAGATATTGCAAGGAAAAAGTGAACAATGGAATCGCTCGGACTCCATAGAGAAGCTGGTGAAAATTGACAGCGGAAAAATGCTTAATCGAAAAGCAAATAAATCCGAATAATTTTACTTACACATGCGTGAATCTGTGGAATTTGCCCCCACCTCCTGCTCGGAAATAAAATTATATCTGGATGAATATATATATATATATATATATATATATATATATATATATATATATATATATATATATATATATATAAAATCCCAAGTTATCATAATTAATTCCTAAAAACATAGAAAAGATACTACAATAATCCAATTACACTGATGGGGTAGATTTTTTTTTAAACTCCCATAAATTCATGGATCCAGGCCGGCTACTTTCATGGCAAGTAAAAATAATAACAAATTTGGCGCCTGACGATTGAGGGAAGATGGAAGATGAGTTCAACGATTATATTTGACTTGCTGCCAGTCATATAAGCTGTATAGCTCAGTACGTAGAGCAAGGTTGTTTCCCAGTCTAGCTCAGTGCTTAATTCATTTTCCAAATCTTTTTTATTGACCCATTTTAGTTGATTGCCTGTCCAACACTAAAAACAATGATACGTAATGTTTCATCAGGATGATACTGCTTCGGAATATGGTGATCGAAAATATGAAGAAACAGGTATGACGAGTAACTCGATACAAAACCATCACACAACCTACGTCTTTTGACAACATGGTGTGCTAGGAGTGATCAATTAAAAAATTAGTTGCACTAGCATTCATTGAATTGCTCGCTGCCACTGACTGACTATTTGATTGATAATCAACTTACCAAACGCCCAACATCGTTTCCATGAAGTAACCTCCTCAATTTTTATGAATCTGATGTCACTCAAGTGACACTTCATTTTCATAACATCAGAATATGGAATTCTATCTTGACGTGTCAGAAAACAAAAACCGAGATATTAGCGTTAAATGAAGATTCTCCAAGAGGAAAAGGCTTTTAAAAGGTGGGAGCTTTGAAAGGAGTGGGTTTTTAATGGAAGTGACCTTAAGAGGAAATATGATCATCTATGATCTGACTTTTTATCATTATTTGTTTTGTATCTCGTCAAAAAAAACATATATATATATATATATATATATATATATATATATATATATATATATATATATATATATATATATATATATATATATATATATATATATATATATATATATATATATATATATATATATATATATATATATATATATATATATATATATATATATATATATATATATATATATATGTTTGCTTGAGCTTGATCTAATATTGGATCAGTGTTGTAGAATTTGGCGTATGAAATCATGGATTTCACTGGGCTCGAACAACCGTCAATATTTTTTAGTTGTGAACCGGTGACCGTCATAGACATGCATTTATCTTGTATATAAACAAGAAACATCGAGAAAACCTGCAATATATTCAAATTCCACTCCTATATCTATTTCTATAATGAAGATAATTTTATACATAATAGTTATATTCGTTGGTATGTACGACTTGTCCGTGTAGCTCATTTGATTAAAGAGTTGGCTACCAATCATTTGGTTGTGATTTCAAATTACTACTGGGGAATGGTGATTTCACATATTGGTTTGCTGAGCGTGACCGTTTGAACAAGCAGTGAACAGTTTACCAACCAAGATTTGGTGAGAATTGTGGTTGTTCTCAGCAGGGATGAAAAAAGTCAACTCTAGAGAAAGACTCGAGTAAAAATTGAAAAATATCCTTGTCGACTCTTCTCTAACTTCTATTTATGTAAGACTGCTGTTTAAATACAAGCTACGTGTAGAGCTATAGATATAGATATACCCCACAAAGTATAACACTCATTAAGCATAGAAAGACGAATGAACTCTTGAAAATACAAACAATTGAACATCCTCGTAAACACATGCAAGGAATTGTAATGGTCACGATGTGTTTTTTTTTAAAGGATAAGCAGAGTGTGTTCGAATTCCTTTTAAGGTTTGTTGTGTAAGAATTGATAGTGTTGGAAGAGATTGAAAAATCATTTGGCTTCTGATACACCTTCATTTGACAAAAGATCAAGTCAGTAACGTTTCGCAATGGTCGACAAAGAAAGGTAAGGATGTAGACACGTAGGAAAACCACTCTCTGATAACTACGTCAACTGCCTTAGAAATAGTAGCAAAAAAGATTTTACATTCGATGACATGTGACTATCTATCTATCTCTCTATCTCTCTCTCTCTCTCTCTATATATATATATATATATATATATATATATATATAAATATGTGAATATATATATATATATATATATATATAGCTGACAATATGGTAAATCGATGTATTTGAATTTATCATACCAAAATATTCTGCCGTTCCACTTTGACATACTTGAAATTCAAAATGAAGAATGGGAAATGAGCGTTTTTTTTTTTCAAGTAATATTGTCGTGCAATATCAAAACGCATGAGGAGCAAACACTAATATTGAAAGTTAGGAAAGAACTGCGAATTTTAATTAGTTCCATTCGGAATTACTGCTTAGATGTAGTCAAAACATGTAACCATAATATATCAACAGGAATATAACTATTTTCTTTATTTATAACATGATACATATTACTGGTTAAATATTATATATATCTTCACACACATGTCTGTGTGTCAGTGTGTGTGTGTGTGTGTGTGTGTGTACATCTGCCAGCATCATTAGGTTTCAAATATAGATAGGCACAGCAAAATACATACATAAATATATGTATGCCTTGTCATGCCCCAAAAACATATACATGCATACGTACATATATTTTCTTTTATATATACACACATATATATATATATATATATATATATATATATATATATATATATATATATATATATATATATATATATATATATACTCACACGCACATGGATGAAGAACACAATCATTCCCAAATGCTGATATAAATATAAGCACATCTTGAGAATGAGTTGATATTAATCTTCATTATTATTAAAATGAAAAATTATGCCACATTATTTGATCGAGATCAAACATTGTGACATTTTTTTTTTTTTGCGTTTTAAATGTTAGACAATCCAAAAAATGATTTGAGAATAAGTGTTACATCTCAACATCTCATGGAGAGATCACAATACAATGCAGTATATGAAGGGAAAGCTGGAATCATAGACATCATAGAATCTATTTCGAATCTCAAATGACAATGGAGTGGTCATGTTGCAAGAATGGCAGACAGCTGCTGGGCATCACAACTCACAACATGGATCTCCAGATATCAAATCCGGAACTGATTCCAGTAGAATATAAGATGGTAAGACAAACTGGACGGGTTCAGAAAGTATTGGTTTCGCAACGCCCACAATGTAGAGGTTTGGCAAATCCTGGGGAATGTGCAACACCGGACGATAAAAGACTGAAGATGATGATGTGTTACTTCTTGTGTGTTTATGTGTTTAAATGCATGTGTTTAAATGCATGTGTTTGTGTGATTAATATTTCCTCTCTAAAAGGTACGTATGTGTTTTTGTGTTAGACTGGAAGCGTAAAGGGGTCAGATTCTAACCAAGCGATAGATCCGCCGATTGAGAACCATGCAACGTGCACATGAAAAAAGTATGCTAGGACATACATGGAGAGACCACGAGACAGCACAGTACATCTGGGAGAAGATCAGAGTCAGGGACATCAAGGAATTCATTAAAAATCTCAAATGGCAGTAGGCTGGCCATGTTGCACGTATGGCAGACATCTAATGGATATCGCAACTCACGATATGGATCCCCCAAGATCACATGCGGAATCGAAGCTGGCAGATTATCAGATAGAGAGGCAAGCTTGACGAATTCAGAAAGTAGTGGCTCTGCGACACCCATGATAGAGAAGTGTGGTAAATCCTGAGGAAGGTCTATGTCCAACCAAGGACAGACGTTGAAAGACTGATGATGATGAGGATGATAACTCAGGTTGACATAAGGTCACAGTATTTGGCACCGAATGAAGATAAGACTATTGGCAGAGGCAGTTGTCAGTATCACAAGATTGTTAACCATTACTACACTGATAGTAAAACTAGGGATTCCATGGAATTACTGTTATGTTCAAGGTTATCACAAATGTTGAGATATTTCACAAAATACTACTAAAACAGATAAACTTTTTCTTATTGTAGTGTATAAAGGCAAAGAAAAATGTTCGTAGATTCTAAGTCAGGGTCGTATTGTCAATCAATGGAGGCTATCTCCGTCTCCCCAGACACAGGAAAAGATGTTATTCTGTAGCCATTAGTGAATAAGAGACATAAAAATTGAAAGAGGAATCAGTAGAAGAGGATTTTCTCGGAAAAAGACTTTGTAAAAAGGATTAACAAAAAAAAAAAAAAGACAGAGAACATAAAATGAGTAAAGCAAGAAAAGTCTTTCAGAAAATAGATGACAGAATGGCATTCTTAACCTTTCTCTTTTTCGCAGTTGACCAAAGGAGAATTTTCGACTGTTTCTTCGAGAAAAGATTTAATTTACCACGGAGATGTGTGTGAACTCAGTGACTCCTTACCAACATCTTTCATCAATTGGAAGACTTGGGAGTATTTGCCAGTCACTGACATCATCCCAGATTTCCATTTATTTTATTATCTTCAATTTGTACTCGAGCTGTCGTGAGGAGGTAGAGATGGCCGAACAATATTTGAGGCCCCCAGGCAAAGCAATGTACCAATTTTTGCCCTGGGGATGCAGTGCCAACTCTGATTTATTGCATTGATCTGATAAAGAATCAAGAACTGACATAACTTAACCATACACATACGTTTATGACAGCATTCTAATAATATGATATTTAATTTTTTTTTCTAAATTGAGTTGTTGGGTCCCCAAGCAATTGGCCTATGAGTCCATGTGATAAGACAGCCTTGGAGATAGTGGTCAACTGAATTTCCCTCTCCTCTATTTTTGCTTGAACAATCAACCCCAATCCAATTCTGGCTTGTTGGGACCAAAAATCGTTGGACAGCCCCAAAGTGAAGAGACATTGGGGTTGATGGGTCTTACGCTGCTGTACTGGGCAAAAATATTTTGGAATCGAGGGAATACAAAGCGATTGTAAACTGTGTTAGAGTTCGAACTCCACTCGCCAAACCATTCTCTATGTCGTAACTCGCTCGGCCACACACACACCTCATTCATCCTCGAAGACTTGCGTATTTGTCTTTTCGTATAAACCGAAGATTTAACATTTCCAACATCATTATATCCCTCTATCAAATTATTTTATTTACCTTCATCTTGTTTTTTCTTAAGTTGTTTTTTGATATTATTTACATGTTTCTTCACTGTTCTGTTAGAATTCAACTTATTCCAAACTATTTTCAATGCAGTGATCTCTCATATTTATCCAACATAAAGAACAATATTCTCCCAATGTATTTCATTCCAAATATACGAATTCTTCATGCTATCAGAAAGTATATTCTGTAAAACCTAAAATTACTGATAATTTATACGAAGCTTTTTCATCGTTTTGAAAATCCAAAACGTCGTGATGGTATGTTAGGCTGGGTTAGTAATAATGATATGTTGAGCTAGAGTAGTGGAAG
>OY735229.1:30981956-31049456 GCA_963457665.1 Thysanoteuthis rhombus | reverse complement strand
TATCATCTTAAAGATATGTTTGTGTTACCATGTTTGTTTATATGTCTGTGTGCCCCAGGACCCCTGGCCATACTGTTCTGTCCACAGATTTGAGAATTGGCATCAGTGCCCATGAGCCATCTTGAGTTTTAAAAAAATTGTTTGACTTCTTTGTGGCCTCATTTTACAGGTTTATTGATATTACTAGACTCTCAAGATGTTTGCATCTTTGTGTTGTTAAATCTATTGGTAAAATTGGATTGGCTCACAATAACATTTTGACCTGAAGATGAATAAAAAAAGTGGTTATTCATCCCATGGGAATCCCCTTCCTTCTTTTATTTTTCCCATTCTGTTCATACGCCAACAAATCTTTTTAGTATAGCTATTTATTCAGCATTGCACTTTCTTATTTTGCTGCATAATTCTATTGTCTATTCAACAATCGTAGCCAAAGCTTGTATGTTTGAGAGGTCCATTGTTCTTTATTAAAAGCCTTTGTCAACGGACCTGAAAATCGGCATCAGTACTCCAAAATAGCCTTTCTTAAAGATTTTTTAAAAAACTTTTGGGTGTTTTACTTTGATGTGTTTATTAAAAACATCTAAATTCTATAGAATTTCTACTCCCTTTCTGTTGTTTTCCAGTGTAGAACGACAGCGATGTCAGAATAGAATTCAATCCGGCCAAATTCATTCCTTGATGGTATTCTTTACATGATCTGAATTTTTGACGCAATAGTTATTCACTTATTGACTGTGATAGCCTTTCTTTCCCCATTATCTTTTTTCATTTAACTTATCATTTTCCATTTCCAGTTCCCCAATCTATTCCATCATGTTTTCCCCTCTCTCTGCATCTTTCCCTGCATTTAGTTCAGTCATCTCCTTCCATTATCTCCATTTGATTAGTAATCAGTAACTGAAAATCAATGCATCCTCTCAATAGTCACTTATGTAGCTGAAACATGGAACTTAACTAAGAGACAGATTCGAAAATTGAGAACCATACAACGTACACATGAAAAATTATGTTAGGCCTCAAATGGAGAGACCACAAGACAGCACGATACATCCGGGAAAAGACAAAAGTCAGGGATATCATAAAATCCACAAAAAATCTCAAATAGCATTGGTTGGCCATGTTGCAAGAATACATGGACATTGCAACTCGCAACATGGACCCCTCCCCCCGAGATCACATACGGAAATGTTAGATGGAGCGACCAACTAGAAAAATCGAGAAAGTACTGGCTCTGCGACCCCAATGATAAAAAAGTGTGGTGAATCCTGGGGAAGGTTTATGTCCAACGATGGACGTTGAAAGACTGATGATGATGATGATGATGATGATGATGATGATGATGATGATGATGATGATGCTGATGATGATGAACTGGAAAGGTCACAAAAATGTAGGCTTCTTCAGTTTTTAAGTCGGTCTTACTGATTGGCCATGACGAGACCACACTACCAGAGCTGATAGCTGGAAATGTATATTTTTGATAAGGTCCATCTATAAAATATGTCTCTTTTAAACAGGGATCATTTACTATATGACTTTGTACAAAATTGATTCCAAAGTTTGTGTCCGGCAGTGTTCAACCTTGTTTTTTTTTGGGGGGGGGGGGGTGTCTTTGTTTTTTTTTTAATTTGGACTTTTTTAGTGATCACTACCGGAGAAAAAGCGGAAGAAGTAACTTATTTATCAATCATCCTTTTTTCGATTCTCCTAACTGATCACCATCAGTACAAACTGCTGCCAAGAGACATTAGTAGAGTGACTGTGTTCTTGAATTTTTCATCACCTTATTCTCATTCTTCACTGAAGTTTCTTCCTTTCCGTTGATGTTTACGTTCTCAGACAGAATAGTCATGAGAAATTGAATTATCAGTCGACCATTCTAAGTCACATTTTATTCTGAAAATTGCTGATCATATCGACGGATCATGATAAAGGATCAGACCAAAGCACTTGGAATAAATCAATAACTGACAACATTTGCCTTTTGTACATATCTTTTTTTTCAAAAAAGGCACAAACAATTCCAGCTTGAAAAGAAATGTTGATATCATCTGTTACCAACTTAATTCGTATTGTTTTTTTTTATTACGAAACTGAACTACGATTGTATCTTTATCGTTGATCAATGTGACAAGAATTAAAAACCAAGTATGGATGTATCAGATTACAACATTATTTATGACAAAAATTCCCAAAAAGAGTTACAGTAAAGAATGATGTATTTTAATTATCATTGTCAATAATCATAGTCTCAGTGTGACTGTGATTCACTATAGTAGAAATGACCCAATGATCGGAAACCATTTTCTAGCAGAATCAAAGTTGGATACTCGTTATATGAGGTTTATCGGAGAGTATTCAGTCATCTGATGTCAACAGAAAATATAGTCGACCTCAGGCGTTTAGTCCCATCAAATATTTTCCTTTGGTATCTCATGTATTTATACCAGAAAATCTAGCATCAAAAAACAAAAAAAAACACAATGCTGCCTCACTACGCTCTCTTTAATCTGATCAACAGCCTCAAATATCTTTTGAAGAAGCCAGTAGTCACATATATCTGATTCTGAACGGAATCGGAACTGAGAAAAAATTGGTTGTTTTGTTAAAAATAATCCTTTCCGTTATGATCACGGGAACTGATAGGATGATTGGTAATTATTTTCCGAAAAAAAATGTATTTAATCACACTTCCAGATTGAGTATCATCTCTTGTAGTTTATCAATAAAAAAACAAAACATTGATAACAGAGAATAAACAGAAAATTCAGCACATACGAGTATTTTACCTTTTCTTATCTTCTCATTTTCTCTAGTTGGATAAGTGCTCTTATGCTGTTCCATATATATATATATATATATATATATATATATATATATATATATATATATATATATATATATATATATATATATATATTGTGAGCTTTAGTACCAACGGTGATTTTCTTCTTGGAACCAATCACCAGAAATACGTGTACAGCATGCTTGTAAGCTTTTGTACAGCATGTCTTACAGCATTCATTGTTTAGAGTTGAGTATAAGACGAGATCTTTTTTAGTAAAAATATAGTCCAAAATCAGCGGTTTTGCAATAATGCCCGATATCTAAACTCAGTTCATTATGAGGGTTTTGTATGAAATGCTATGTAGGAAGTATAATGTTTGGAATATCTAATATCCATAAATCATTCTTCAAAGATTTTTCATCAATGATGAGAGTTTCACTTTACAACCTGAAAACAATGATCGATTTGTTGAAGATGAAAGAAATTCACGTTTTTGCAACAGCTGAACATGTGCTATGAATGGTGTTATGGTGAACTAACAGACAGCTTATATTCAAATCCGTCAATTTTCTGATATTGTACGTTCAATCTAGAATACGTCTTATACTCACAAGTATATACAGTACATTGTTATTAGAACCTAGCATCAGAAATACAAGAACAACTTTTTTGCTTTCTGGTAACCCACTTTCCTAAATAGTTTACAATTCTAAACTGCCGTGTTTAATTAGTTTCTCCCGTTAGTTTAGAACTAAAGGCTATGAATTTACACGAAACACGACCTCAAGGAAGAGTGGTTTACGTTTAAATGACAAGTGTGAAATGTCTCTTCTAATTAATAGAAAGTGTGAATAAGTAAAGTCTTTGGTAATTTTAAAGTTTAGACATAATTATACAACAGACCAGACAGCAAGTGAATCTAATACAGACTAATTTTCAACTTTTGTTAATCATTTCATTGAGATAGTAAAAAGCGTGTGTAGCCTCTAGTTATCCAGGTAGAGCTACCCGTATTTGTCACTGCAATAATAATGTAAAATTTTTTACCCAACCCCTCTTGAGCTTTGGTCAATGTGAGGGAATCCAACAAAGGGTAAGTTTACCTTTCGAGCTGTTCCCATGGCTAAGAAAATGGTGTATATCTTGTCAGATATGGTGATATCATTGAACATTTTTGCTAGGTCAGATCTGAGTCAATTCTCGATTGGTGCCTTACAATAGTTGCCCAAAACTTGTCCTTGTATAAGACGAAGCCACGTTTAGTAAATATTGATTGGTAGGTTTCAAAACAATTCACGGAGGCCTCAGAATAGTATCAGTAAATAATTACTAGGTTGGTTTTGAGATGACGAACCAAACATTTCTGATATGAAAAAAAAAATGCCAATCACATAGATGTACAAAGAGAGTAAAAAGTTTGTTATATCCAGAAAGTGGAAATATTTATCAAGAATCTATCTAAAAAGAATTTGTAGCAGTCAAATTTGCAAGAATATAAATAACATAAGATTGGAAAATTGATGTCAGATAAAGAATAATGCTTAAAAAATATTTCTCGACAGTCGATATAGGTTACTATTTTTTTCAAATTCAGATGTACGAACTTAGTTCACAGATATTTAAAAAAATTGAAACATGTCAGGTTTATGGTGCAATAAAAACTATCACGTGAGTAACATCTTTTGCAGGCATGCTGTGATCGGTGTGATCAATAAAGAAATTGGGAAAATTACAATGAATAAATTACATCTACGCCTTTTGCTGGGCATTGATAACTAGAAAAATCTGAATTTTCAAAATATTTGGATAAATGCTGCCGGACGAAAACTAAAGAATCAGTTAGCATAAACTTACATTGGTTGAAGTTGGAGCTTCTACTAAAAAGCTATTTAGATGGAGAGCATTGAAAAAAACAGAAATCTATTTATATATATATATATATATATATATATATATATATATATATATATATATATGTGTGTGTGTGTGTGTGTCATCCACAAACAGCTGTTTCGATGTATTACATCTCGTCAGAGTGGCTATAGACTTTCCTTTATCCCATCCAGTACCGCGAGGCAGAATTGAAACCTTCACTTCAGACCCGTAGGCCGGTACCCTACGTATCCTCAGGCAGTAAGGCTGAATTTAAGCGTTTTATTTGAATAACCCAGAAATACCTCATCCACCAGAGTGCTCAATTCCTATGGAAGAACGAGTAGTAAATGAAAAAGTTTTCAGCATTTAGCTCCATTGGTCTGACCTTTAATGCATGACACATACAAAGCCATACCCACACGAAGAACCAATGTTGTCGGGTTTGGTGACTGTTTACTTTGGCAGTTTCTATTGAGGTTCCCCAATCGTAAATAACTTGTGTAAGAAAAAAGTCTGAATAATGTACATAATTTACACGATGTTTTCCTGAAATATAACTATTGTCTGTGAAATCACGGGTTCACAATGTTACGTAGCAGAGAACAAAAAATAATGGCGGCACCACTTCAAAAAGTCACAGTACAGGAGGGGAAGAAAATCATAATAATCAAAACATGGCCAAAATGAAATATATACGATAGGATTCACCATCAGCAGCAGCAACAGCCCTTTAGCATCCTTCACAGGACATAAATCTTTTCTGAGACAACCAGACCTATCTATCACTAACTTTCCTCCGTCACACCATCTTATTTTCTGCCGTCTACAGTTTCGCAAATGACCTCTGTGAGTTATGATGTCCGGCAGTTATCTGACATTTTCGCAATATGACTAGCCCAATGCCATTTGAGTTTTCAAATAGTTTCTATGATTTCTCTGATTTCAGTTTTTTTTCTGTTATACCATGCTGTCTTGCGATTTCTCCATGTGATGTAAACCATGATTATTTTCCTGTGCATGTCGCATGGTTCTCAGTTTAAGGGTTATTCTTTTGGTTAGATTCCATGTTCCAGCTCTACGAGTGATTTGGGGGAGGATACATTGGTCCACTGAGAGCCCACCATCTTACAGTGATTATTTGCTTGATTTCTCATGTATTTTACTCAGTATCAAAGATTCCATGGATCATGAAAACGATTGTTATTACTACGTTAGACGCAACTGGAATAGTGATAAAAACAAAAAAGATGGGATATAGTTTACGTATTCACATAAGACTTGAGACTTAAAATCATGGCGTGTTGGAACCAGTGTGAAAATTGAAATTGAAGGAGACTTGGGATAACTCCTGGGCATATGGTGTAAATATCTGAATATATGTAAATGATGGAAAGAAGAAGAAGAAGAAGAAGAAGAAAAAGAAGAAGAAGAAGAAGAAGAAGAAGAAGAAGAAGAAGAAAAAGAAGAAGAAGAAGAAGAAGAAGAAGAAGAAGAAGAAGAAGAAGAAGAAGAAGAAGAAGAAGAAGAAGAGACGCCAATGACTGCGTTCTGACTATATACACCGAAAGGCACAAAAATCATCCGGGACTTTGAAATTGAAACCGATCCCCCAATCCAGTATACCATATCTATTTGTAGTGGACAAGATAAGAAGTATATGTAAGATACTAAACCCCACTGTTTTACCGGATTACTTGGTAAAAATGGATAATACTTGAGAGTTAATATTTTGACCTTCCCAGAGAACTGAAAAAATTATAGAGCATGAATATATTAGTTTAACATACCTGATCAGAGCTATGAGGACAATACTGAAGAGCCTAGCAAAGGAGATGAAGAAACTTAAACCTGGTAGAAGAATCGAGATCATCCACAGACAGTAAAACTAAAAACAAGAAGAATACAAAGAGACCTGGAGTATCAAGGAGACGTATTATTACAAAATTTTTAGTAGAAGCCACCAGTTACTACTTGTGTGAAAATTACTGGATACCAATAAAAGAAAAATTACACAGCAAGAGAGTTGAAGGCACAAGATATTATTTGATCTCCAGTATTGGCGTAAAAAACTCAACAACTATATATAATGAATATGAAATTGAAATAATTATGCATGTCTATCCATCTGCCTCAATTTTTCCGCATTGTACTGTTGCCAAAATTTACCAGACTATCCAGGGATCCATTACATTTGTTTTTAACTATGATATACAATCTGTTGTCTTTTACAGGAGAATTTTTTATTGAATTCTTTACAAAAGTGTTAATCTACAAAAAATCTTGGTTTTTTTGTTGTTTTTTAACTGATTTTGCGCCAATACTAATTACGATGAGATTAAAACGTCCTTATCGTGGGCTCAAAGTGGAGAGCATGCTCTTTTAAAGGGGGTTGTACGAAGTTTCTCAAATTCATTTAGACTATAGCACTGCAAGTTCAAAAAGTGCATGTTTAGTATGTACCGAACTTTATGGTGCATGGAACAATTTGCCATGATAATCATTTAGAACAAATTTCCCTCCGTCGTACCAAACTACAGCTTCCAAGTATTTCAGTTACTTCTTTTCCGTGTTGTCAACTTGGATATTTCATATCTAAATTTAAAATCATTGCTAATTTCGATACCATGTATCTTCATTCAGGTATATAATTTCCAATAGAAAATCTATATCTGCAATTTTTCATTAATTTAAATAGACATCTCAGGAACAACTTATCAGAACGACTTGAAATTCAACTTGACTCTGCAATGCCTGGAGCACTGACCTAAATATAGGTCATAAATATCATTCCGTACACTGGTTAGTTGATGTCTTATCTCAGTGCATACACTCACGCAGATCCATGGATGGAGAGTTCATCAATTATGGTCATACGTATACGCCTAACATGAGTGAATGCACTTAATTTTATCACAGTGCTGTCCAAAATTGCACTGCTCTCTCTATCTTCCCCTCGCTCACTCTCCTCTCTCACATATGATGGAAAAAATGTATCCATAGTCTCATACTCAAATATAAAAGACTGAATGACATATAACATAAAACCACATATTAATAATGAACACCGAAAGCTTATAATTTTTCTGTATTGACAATATGGCAAGCTAAATATGAAAATCATGGTTCGAGGGAAGTTCATATTTGATTAAAGTTGATTATATTAATATAACTGGGCTACATGATTGATGATCCTAACAAGAAAAAATCAAATTTAGCATCATTATATTTATTTGTATGTAAAATATGAAATCCCATTGAAAAAAACTCATATCAATTCTGTTAACAGATATTTGAAAATAATTGACTGCAATGACATTAAATATTACTGAGAGATCTTATTACATCTTAAGTGGTTATAACTGTGTAGCCTGATATATATATATATATATATATATATATATATATATATATATATATATATATATATATATATATATATATATATGTAACACGGAGATCTCATATATATCACATATGTATATATTAGACAGATATTATTTCAAATAAGAGTTACAATATAATATAACATAACTCATCATGCATCAATTTTGTAATGACATGTATATATATATATATATATATATATACACACACACACACACATATATATATATATATATATATATATATATATATATATATATATATATATATATATATAACATCATAGAAATTCAGCGTTAGCTCTCCTGCGAACTCCCTTCTAACTTGTTTTGATATATTGATCGTTAGAAACTTAAGCAATTGTATTATCCATAATAAATTATGCCTCTCAATTGAGAATTATGTTGAGTAAAAAGAATCTTAATCTCTGAACAAGGGATGCAACTGAATCTGGTAGATTCATCCAGTAGCAGAGATTATTTTTTTTTGTGTTTCGATTTGAACATCTGAAATGTCAGAATATGGTATTTGAGTCGATGGAAATGTCAAGATTGTGAAATGTGTTTCTTTATAACTGCGAAGTGAGGAAAGATAAGATTGAAAGAAAAGAAAACTCCAACATTAAATTTATGTAAAATATTATGGCGTTCCTTTTATTCTGAAGTTAAGCTATTGGTCTTCGAGAATAAAGAAGGAAAGAATGATTAATAGGTTGAATGAAAATTGTGTTGGTATGAATTGAAAGAGAAAAATGAATGAACTCAGATTACTATTGATGGCAAAATATTCGGGGTTGAACCTGGGTCTTTTCGGTTTGGTCACATGAAGTTATCCGAAAAGCGATAAGATACTTTGTCTTGAACAGAGGTTGAACATTCGTCTCAATACTTTCCAACGCGTCTATTCATGAAACTGGATTCTTACCGCTCCTCATAGCCTTGTGGTTGGTCTGTTAATAGTATGAAATACAACAATAAATATTTATAAGAAATGAGTGCTAAAATTCCCTATCGAGAGGATGCACTGGTTGTATACCCTTTCTTAGGACTAATGAGTTTTTCTTGTTTTTGAATGTTTAGCTTGCTCTTCCAAAGACTTGCTATCGTAGAGTGATTCTTCGCTTGAATTCTTCTTTTTAAGTTTTCATTGAGATTTGTTGTCGTAGGCAGATGTAGTAGACTACTATCTTTAGTTTTGCTTTTTCATTTTCGATCATTGTGTGTTAATCGTCGACGTGATGGTCACACATGACCTTGTTTTGTTTAAGTTCATTTGTAAGCCAACATTCTTAATCCGGTTCGTCTTGCAGTAGTTAAGGGTCATGAAAATTCTTTGCAAAAAACGATGTTGTCTACACATCCGGTTGCTTACGTATTCGCTGTCTGTTCGAATCAATTTTTTCCCAGTTTAGGTTTCGGAAGAGCACCTCGGGGCAAGCAGTGTAGAGTTTAGGTGAGCTTGTATCACTTTATCTTACCCTTTTTTGGAAGGAGTCTGAGTCTTTATGTAGCCTAATGATAGGTTTGCTGTGACGGTAAATATGTTGTAATACTCTGACATATACAGGATCCACAACTTATGGAGTGATAGCATCAATAACCGTTTGAATTTCCACTGCGCAATGGGCCTTTTTGGAGTTCATAAATGCTACTGTGAGTGGCATTTTATACTCTGGTGCTTTCTCCTTGAGTTGATTGATCGACTGGAGATGGTCAATGGTCGAGTCGCACCTTCTAAAGCTGGCTTGATCCAGTGGTTGGTTTTCATCCAGCGTTTCGATGATTAGGTTGGTGATAACTTCGGTGAAAAGTTTGTAGATGCAGTTGAGTAGCTCATTGATCTGAAGCTGTCGAGGTCTTTTAGCTTACAATAGCATTATAATATTTCATGTTCCAATCTTCAACCACTAATTTATTCGGGGCATAACTTGAAAAGAATAGCTAGTTTCCTAGCGATTACTTTACCAGCTTTTTTTAGTATGTCCTTCCATTTATTTTTGTTTGATGGCTTGTTCCCACTTCCATGGAGTAACATCTAGGAAACTGTCCCTCAAACTAAGAACCGTGCAACTTGCAAATAGAAGAATCATTTTCAACATAACATGGAATAATTACAGATCAGCACAAAATATAAAGAAAGAAAAGAGTCCAAATTTTTATAAAATTCATTAGAAAACACAAATAGCAATGGGCCTGTCAAGGATCCTCGCATGAGATGGCAAAATTCACAAAGTATTGGTTCTGCAACGCCCAAGATTGAGAGGTGTGGCAAATTTCGAGAAAGGTTCATGTCCAACGACGGACGTTAAAGGTTTTGCCATGATGATGATGGTGTTGAAATTTCAAGCCCTCATGTAACATTGATGCAGCCTGTATGCACGACAAACACATGGATATTATATATATACATATATATATATATATAACCAGCCGACCAGAATCACATGAAAACTGAACAAGTTTATGTTCTCAGTTCTGATAATTCTGAAAATTAAAATGTTTAAACAGAGGAAAAACAGTAAGGAAGGAAAGTATAGAAAGACTGCAACGTAATTCTCATCAAGAAGGTGTAAACCAAAATGGTGAGAGGAACAGGGTAGCTAGTTTATTGCCTTTTACGCTAAATTCCACGTGTTTCTTGTTTAGCCAGTGCAGAAAGAGCTCTAAATTAGTTCAGGCGTCTTTCTTCATTCGGTTTTTAGTATTTTCGCAAATTCTTGGCATATTTTGGTTATTTTTGTTATTTCATGGCCATTTTCTCATAAAAGTTAAACTAGCTCTAAAATATCTTTAGTGTTAGCCACACTGTACTGGAATTGAATAGATATAAGGTGTGAAATGAGAGGCTGTAAAGAAGGCTCGGTGGAGTAAAAGAAATATGTGATACATATACGTTTCGTTAAAGCTGAAGAGATAACATGGATGAACTGAAAAAAAGTAACGCACTAAAAGGTATGTATGTATAGATAATGAGCAGAATGAACGAAACGAGTGAAATGCTACGGGTAGAATAACGCTAATAATCTGACCATAGATGCAATAGTTCGAAATATGGGGGCCTTGAGAGCCCCTTAATCTAGAATTACTTTCCTTTCAACGCTTTAACGTAGAGCATCTGGAGACGTGGAATAGTTTGCATATTATGTACTATAGATGGTTTTTCATAGTGCTGTCTTCTGTTCCATTTTGAGGGTATATTAGTTATGTTTTTAGAGTTAACTCAGATTCTTCTCTATTGTGATCTATGTCTGAATAGAGAGATAAGTAAATTGATGGTAAATATAACTGATAGAAATTTGAGAGGATTACGCTTATCAGATATAGATTTTTTTGCAGAACTTATCTTTGAATTGCTCCCGAACAAAAGTGCAGAAAAAATTATCGGTGAAAATTAGCTTGTTTATATATATATATATATATATATATATATATATATATATATATATATATATATATATATATATATATACGTGTGTGTGTGTTTGAGTGGTTGGATAGGTGGCTGTGTGTGTGAAAATGACAGAGTGTGCGTGAGTGTATATATATATATATATATAAATATATATATATATATATATGTATATATATATATATATATATATATGTATGTATGTATGTGTATATATATATGTAAGCATAGTGACAAAATGTTAATTCTAAAATTTTGTTATCGTCAAATATTTGACAGCTTCTCTCCATCCTCTCTCTCTCTCCTTCTCTCTCTCTCTCTCTCTCTCTCTCTCTCTCTCTCTCTCTCTCTCTTTCTATCTATCTATCTCTGTGTTTTTCTTTGTCTCTCTTTTTCTCTCAGTCTATCATTGCCTCCATCGATTCCCGTCTACTCCTTCGAACCATGATCTCAGATATATATTTTGTGCATACTGTAGTGTCTTATGCAACAATTTCACTCAACTGACCAATTCTCCGGTTTTTATGAGTTAACTTTTCAATGCACCCACCATTGCTGTATATTCTTGAGGCAAACCTGAGGATACTGACAATCTATATTCTCCTTATTCGCTTAGGGACTTACAGCTATATTTTCCATATCGCACATAGCAAAAACTCCATACATTTGCCGCCGATCTTTTCTAAGACAAATTGAATTGATCCAACTTGTATATTCGAAAGTACCAATTTCATTTTTTTGTAAACATAAGCGGACAAATTAGTTCATAGATGTATTCATGTCTTTCTATCTTGAACCCCTCTGAAAAAAAAACGATACTTTCCTGAACTCCTGTGCACCTAATTTTTCAACAAATATACTGAGCATGTATCATTTGATACATTTTGAAAGTTATTATTATTATTATTATTATTATTATTATTATTATTATTATTATTATTATTATTATTATTATTATTATCATTATTATTATTATTATTATTATTATTATTATTATTATTATTATTATTTACCTGCCAAGAAATGGGGCTGGAGGGGATTCATTCAACTGGAACTTGAAACCCACATTCAAATTATCAATGACTTGATGATAAAACTTGGAGAAAAAAAACTTGAGTAGCGAAAAACTGCTAACCTTTACAAAGGAGGGGAATAAGATGAATAACCGAATCTCGAGCAGGAAAGCAAACCAGAGGCTCCTACCGACTTTTTACCAAAAGAACTGACGTAGATCAATATAAAACCCACCAGTGAGGCTGAAGCTCAGGATTGGAGGCCGACTTTGGGGGTCCCATACTTATGGCCCAGAACCAGAGTCTAAAAAGCAAAACTAACGGGCTAATGTGCTAAGAAATGCTGTGTTGATAAGACTGGAACATAGTAGCAGTATGTTCTACCTTTGCAGCAAATGGAATGCGGAAAAATCTTTGCTGGGAGATCTGCAAATATCATGACAATCCATATGCTAATAACTGATACAAGCAACGGCCTGAACTAATCATGGATCCAAAAGATGTGGAAATGCAACATCACGATACACATTGATTGAACAATAAACGTGAGCAAGCAAAGCATTAAAGCGAGTGATATTAGCGTAAAATGTTTTTTGGAGTAGTTATGGCTGGCCAAGCTGAAATGAAAAGATCGCTCTCAAGGAATTCAAGAAACTTGCAAAATATAAAGTCTTCGAAATGGAAAGCTTAGCATATTTGAATGACATGAAATGGCTCTTAACTCCACTGCGCACATCATTGGACATTTTTATCAATGTAAATGTATGTACTACACCTAGCATGCGTCACATTATGTACATGCAGAAATATGTTTGTCAAAGTGTTGCATTGTCTGTATGTATAACAACCCTGCCCCTCACTTTTTCCAGTTCGGACTGTCATAACTCATAAGGCTCCAAATCATATGTTTCTGGTTGTCATCAAGATGACTTCTTGTCAAAACTGGAATTAAAACAAATGATAACATAATAATAATGATAATGTTGGACGTTGAGATTGACGAACACGTTCTCCAAAAAGCTGCCCTGCATGGAACAGTTCATATTTGAAAGAAAATACTCTTGCTCTGAAGCCATTTGTTGAGGCTTGACCATCAGTTTACAAACTGAAGAACCAGTATGTATGCTGTGCTACTACTACTACTACTACTGATAATAATAATAATAATAATAATAATAATAATAATAATAATAATAATAATAATAATAATAATAATAATAATAATAATAATGCACTTACATGACAATACTAGATGTATGTTGGCATTGCTGAATAATGAATGGCAGTGTCTCTTTCGATCCGTACGATCTCAGTCAGTATGCTCGCAGATCTCAGCAACACTATGGTCTGAATAGTCTTGACCATTTTCTTGAATTTTACTTCATCTCAATTCAAGTGCTTTGGTCGAGGTTTCAAGCGCACCAACAATCATGGGCACGACCATTATTGTCATATTCCACACCTTACTCAGCTCCCATCAGGTTTCAAAATATTTTTCTGAATTCTTACTCTCTATCAATTCTCACTCTACGTTTCACTCTCCTCAGTACATCAGTAGGTTCTCGGTATCATTGCTGCTTTTGATATTGATGCCGTCGGGATGGTCTCGATTTTTCCTCGGATTTTCAAGTCTTCAAATCTTTAAACAGGACTTTTGAGGATGGTTTAGAGTCTGCCATGATGGGTATTACTATTACTTTTGTGTCATGCACTGGTGTCAGTTCCATAGCGAAGTCGGTATATATCCCCGATTGACCCCTTAATTCACTGTACTAACATGAAGTTAGTTGTCTGTTTTAACTTTATTGTCCCAGAATATCTTTCATGCTTATACCAATGATTAAAATGACGAAAACCAAGTATTTTGCAGAAATCCCTGTCGATCCCTTATTCTGCCCATTCCTGCCTATTTTTAGCCTTCCCGAGCCAACTTGCTTCATCCTCTTATTATATATGTCTACCGTCTTATCTGTATCTCCTCGTAGTCAATATCCGTCATTTGGCTGATCGTCTCTATTTTGGTCTTTATATAGGTTCATTATTCTTGAATAGTTCTAGGCCGCCATGAATATGGTTTCTCTCCCATTAAATGTCATGATTTCAACCATGTCACCTGTACTTATTTTTATTTTTTTATTTTTTGAAAAGTCCGTACAGATCATTTTCATTCCATGTTGCTTCTTGTTTTATTGAGTTGTCTGACGGTGTTTTTTTTTTTTGTTTTTTTTTTTTTCCAGTAGCGCAAATCGGTGTGTTATTGTTTTCCCATTTATACTTCTGGAAAGAAAACACTATTTTGTACATGATGACACATTTTAAGTAGACCTTAGAATGAATCAAACAAATGATTGTGGGAACGATAGAATTAACCAAGAGAATGGGTTTAATTGTTGAAAATATCCATGAAAATTACCTTGAGTCTTTTATCAATAGTATATAGATGCTTAGATTCATAGATCACCATTCAAGACTGCTAATACTAACATAGTTTTCCAATACAGGTAATGATTTCTGATGTATTTCTAAGTTGTGTTAATGCTGCATGGGTAATTTTCGCCGGAATGAACTTAAAAAGAAATGTAAAAGGAAACAAATTGACGCTCCAAGAAACGCAATAAGAGGAAGAAGAAAAAAAGCAAAAAAAATAACGAAGAAAGTTGAGTGAGATTTGGAGATATAAAAGATATTCTGAGATAAACCGAAGAGTGAAGAAAATTGAAAGGGAAACAAAGGACAAAATTGATCGAATGAACACACCAACGATGACTTATTCGATAAAGTCATATTCCCTGAGTGCAAACTCAACTTTTCATTATCAAATTCATTGGGAAAGAACGGTTGACCATTGGTGAACACTTCAACCGAAGAAAATCAGCACGGCAACCTCTCCTTCCTTACAACAAGCACTGTATTTTCTTATTAGAAACTGTCAACCAAAACTGTCATCAGAATCATTAGCGTAGTTTCTTCAGTTCTTAAGTTGGTCTGAAATTTTAAGCATTTACTCTCTGTTATGTCTTTGGAAAAAGTGTTTTTTATTTGTCTCTGAAACCTCCATACGTTTTAGTAGAATGTTCATATTGCAATGAAAATTTATACTAAACCGAATCCATGTTTGCGTTTAACAGTGTTCAAACATTTTTTGTGATCATGGCCCTAGAAAAGTGTAATAAGTGATTTATATATTGATCACCACTTTTCCTAATTTGTAATTGATCACTCCAAAGACAGCATGCTGCAAAAAGTCATTGGTTGCATGACGGTTTATATTGAGTCACTGAAGAGTCCTGATCAGCCATTTTATTTTCTTTATGAAGTATGCATAACATCTTTATATCAGATAGCGGAAACACCCTTTGGTCGGGCCATTGTGCGCACGGACTCGTCTCATTCCTTTACGAATTGAAAAGAAAAACAGCAACAAAGTGTGATCCAGATGTGTGTATATGAACTTGACAAACGGTCAGCGTTTTCCAAACAATGTTATGCGCATTTTCGCCCGAATCCAATAACGTTCTGTTCAAGTCATACTTTCTTCTGCCAAACTCGTGGTCTTGGTACTCTGTCATTTTGATAACTAGATTGAATTTATTCAGTTTGATACGGCTGATTCGGATCCAAACGCTTATGCAAAAGCTCGCTATCAGCAAATAAGCATGAATACACGTGCAGACTGATTGTCAGGAGTGACCAGGCACTGTTAAAAAAGGGTATGCATGACAAACAAGGTCACAAACTACTACCCAGGAGGCACACGAAACTAGAGCATAAGAGACAAAAAGGGTGTGAGCTCCCTCGATAATAGCTCGCTACTAAGTAAACGCTGTTCAGTATTCTCACTTTTTGCTTTTCCTCGTCAAAGAAAGAAAGCGAAATCCGTAAAAGTGGCGGATACCAGTATACGGAGAGGAAAAGTATCAAGTTCCAGTAAAAAGATCGAGAAAAGATTACATTAAAACACGGTGTAGCGAAACTAGGGAAAACCCGATTTGCCAAGGTCTATTGATAAGGCAACTATGAATACTATAAGAGTCAATTAATACATAGTAGCTTTGTTTGAACATTCCAAAAATATCAAAGCTTATAGGAGAGAAAGCTAAAATGTGTCAGTTACGTTCCTTGAAAAGGCAGATAATAAAAATATTCCGCTGGTAATCCATTTTTATCGCTATATTGACAGCGTTGTAGGTATGTTACAGCTTGTTAGATGGATTTTTATCAGTATTTCATATGTTTTTTCGTGGCAAATCCCATTTCAATTGATAGAACATTCGTGTATGTGTGCACTGCTATTAACGACAATCAGCCATTGTACGAAGTTGATATTCGTACGCAAGGCATCACAATGCCAATTTTCAACTTTTTCAGATTAGCAATTCTCAGGTGATATAGTAAAAAAGAATTTTCCTTTATAACACTAGCTTTGTCAGACATTAAACGAGAACGCAATGAGTTCTCTCTCTCTCAGCATCACTGCTTTAATTTGTCTCTTAAACGTTCGTTTTCCGTCGGACATTATTTTATAAACTCTGTGGAGTCCATCTTACTAATGAATCATTTTTATTTAACTTGGTATTTTATTTTGACTCAGATTTTTGAAATCATATCTCAAAAAAACTGGGATGATATTTAATTATTCGAGTGATAGAGCATTTTTTTTTTCAAATAAACCAGTTCTACAAGTTTCTATTCGAACGTTTCTCAGAGTTTTAAAAAAAAATGTCGAGTCCGTTTCAAACAAGCACCTTTTGAACGGACAATGCACTAGTCAGCTTAGGTAAACAAATTTGGATATTTAATTGCAGTGTGGCCATGCAGTTAAAGGCTCTGAGAATGGACTTGGCGAGCCAGGTTCAAACTTCAGATGTGACTGTTCGCGTTCACTTTGTATAGATTCCCAAAGAGAAAAGCAAATAGTATGAAATGATTAGTGTCAACTCGGATGTTTGTCACCTTCATGTCTAATTCACATATTGCAAACAGGTCGAGTAAGTAGTAATATTATAAGTAGAGCTGAAACTTTAACCAAGGTAGGGGTACTGCATACTTACTTTGGTGAATATGTAAGCAGCTAATGAGAATATGATTAATGAAGAGAAAGCAAAACATTACATATATAAATGTAAATCTCAATCCACCTATGAACACTAAATTCCAAATCGCAGTGTATATATATATATATATATATATATATATATATATATATATATACATACATATATATGTTACCTTCAGCACGAGCTCCATGCCATCTTATTTTATCTCACAGAAGAGAATCAGCCGGAAATCTAGGACACTTCAAGATGGTTTCCAATTGAATATTAATTTTTAAATAAATCTAAGCTTTCAAAACACTAAAAGGCATATACAGACAGGAACTCTCCTCGGAACATATTCAGCAGATTAATTGATAAATAAACGAATAAAGTTTCCATGTGTTTTTACTACTAAGTCTGTCCGACCCCAAAAAGTCCCCCTCTCTCTCTCTCTCTCTCTCTCTCTATATATATATATATATATATATATATATATATATATATATATATATATGTGTGTGTGTGTGTGTGTGTGTGTGTATACAAAATGAATATCCTTATAATATTCCCCGAGAATTCAAACGAATTCTCCGCCTTTCCACCATTCTTACCATATTAGAACTATCGTGATACAGACTTCCAGCTAGGATAGTGAGCGACTGCAGATACAGCTGCTATTTCCCATAAAACCGTCAGCATTTATTGATAAATGCAGTTATGGTAACTAAGCGGCTAAGACGATCGGTGAATTGTTAGCACGGCCATTAACAAAGCCCACGTCGACTGACATCTGCTTGAACAGCTCCAGTGGTGTTTGCAGACAGAACACCGATGACAGAGAAGAGATAATCCAGAATAAAGATCTAAAGTTATACACGCTCTTACTTTGGCGTTGCTTCTCCACTCAATCTTGAATAGGAGAAAATTAAATAGAATTTATTGAAAAAAGTAGGTCTGGATATTCACTCGATCGAAACTATTTCCTTTAGCAGAACACGGTGTTGGGAGTTATTAGAAACTACAAAATTGGCAAGAGGAGTGATCAATAAATGAATTACCTCTCTCGCCTTTAGGTGGGCTGTGATTGCTAAATAAATCTAAATTTTCAAATAAAAAGCGTGAATGCTGAAGGACACCAACTGTGGGACCAATTAGCATGAGCTAAAATTGTGAGTTACACACCGTCAACCAACTGATTTGGGGGAGTGGTGTTCAAAAATCAGAAAACATCCAGACAAAACAGAGTGTGAATGTTGACATTTTCAAAAGTTTAGTTCTATTGGTGCGGCCTGTAGGCGCAACTCTTACATAAAACTAAAAACCTTGAGAAAATATTGTTGATGTTTTATTGTTTTGGTTGAGACTACCTGACAGAAACTGTCGTGAACAGAAGAGAAAAGAACAGAAGTCGCAAAAATGAAAAGAAAAACGCAAAAATCAAACAAAGATATCACAATTTTTATAAATACAATTCTACAAATTCAGCATTTTCAACATGGCATTGGAACACTGATGAGATTCTGTATTACTACGTCACTAGTATGTACGAAATATCTATTACATAATCCCAATATACATATATATATATATATATATATATATATATATATATATATATATATTAGTGCTCCTCTGTTCAGGGTTGAGCACTCTCTAAATCAGGTAACTCGTTCATTGTAAGCTCATGCAATGCTATTCCATAGAAATAGAGCTCTCTGGTTGACGGGGAATCTTAGAAGCTTATAAATATGTCACTTGAATTCAGCCTTACTGCCCGTCCTGTTCTGTAGCCCGAGGAAGATTTCAATCCTGCCTCGTGGTATTGAATGGAATAGTGGATTGTCTATAGCCACACTGTAATACAACGAAACAGATGTCTGTGGATGACAATATATATATATATATATATATATATATATATATATATATATATATATATATATATATATATATGAAGCTACATTAGTTTGGGTTTATTCAATATTTCGTGTTATATATGTCATTTTCATTTCACTTCAAAGGTCAGGATAGATAAGAGTGAAAAAGAAAAATAAACATTTACAAAGAATAACGCAGTTATATATTCGAAATGGGTAGAGTTTACGTTCAGAATAGAATACTTTAGACGTCTTGAGAAACCAAAAGATATTGAACATCGGAATGAAATCGTTTTACCAACATCAAATTGGGCTATTCTGTTTCACCATACATAATCTGCATTTTCCTGCAAAACTTTGGACTAAAAGATCCAGTTGGGTATTATTTATGGAAGCATAATTGTATAGATCATTGTAACTATGTGATGATCCGATTTTCACTCGAAATTGAAACGCAATTAGAGGATACAGATAATTCATATATGGTTAAATATAGTATTTATTTCAAGAGTTGATCGCAAATCATAGCAGAAGAGTGATGTCCTCCCTCACTTCGTACCCAATACTTGTGGGAGCGAGAAAAATAAAGCAAATACCTATACGAGCTGTCTTTTCAATTTTCTTTCAAATCATCATCATCCACATATTTTGTCTGAATATTGAGAACAGCAAGTAATTTTCTTAGAATATAATTAGAAAGTTTATGAGAAAAAATGTGAGACAGAGCAAGGGCATCAGAGAGAAGAGAGAGAGAGAGAGAGAGAGAGAGAGGGGGGGGATGATTGCTCTGGCGTGATATTCTTTAGCAATCTAGCGTTGTAGACAATAACTGTAGTCCTGAGTTCGATCTGGAGGAGTTGCCTCATATTTGAAATTTCCTGCCAGACTAATCTAAACTTGGAGAGTAGCGATAAAGCAACAAGAGACATCTTTATCCGTCAAACACCATTGTCAGTGGAAGAAAATGTGTATCGATCCGCCTCATGGCTCACTGCAAATACATCCACGAAATGTCATAATTTATTGGGAAGTTTTGATGATATCGAGTGGACCGACGTGGAATGTTAGTATTAGCATGTGGTGTGGACATATTACTACGATCGGTAAGTAGATAATTGGACATGGATCCGCTCAAAATTCAATAATATTTTTTAGCTTATTGTCCACCCATATACTAATTCATTCAGAACTTTCAAAAATGACATGTGAACAGACTTTTGCATATACAAAGATCAATGAAGAAAAAAAAAAAGAAAAATGTCTCTCAATTAAAACCAAATTCGAAGATCCACCCAAAGATTACATTATTATTCCAGTACTCCATGACCCACCCTCCACACAAGTCAATTGGAATTGAATCAGAACTTTTGGAGATATTGTGTGAATTTTAACAATATTATGGAGTGAAATTATATATTTACAATGGAAGCGAGGTAAGATTGAGTGGAATCTAACCAACACATACATCGTTGTCCACCATTTGAGCAAATGTCATTAAAATGCATCGAGGGTTTTGGGATATATTTTGTGGACTGACAATCGATGAAACAAACAGAAAGACAAAATAACTGTTTGAGAGACACTAACAAATACATATGCCTTCGTTAATGAAGTTAATAACCTCTGAGAATAAATAATGTAGATATTTGCTATGCTCAACTTCACTTGAGAGGGAACCAATCCACCAAAAAGATTCACTCGGCTCATAACACTCAGAATCGTTTTGAAAACTTTATATCTGGTAGGAATACTATCTTGCCAAAAATAAAATACAGTAATTTATACTTTTTGTGAGTTACTTATCCGAAATATATATATATATATATATATATATATATATATATATATATATATATATATATATATATACATATATATATATATATACATATATATATATATATATATGTGTGTGTGTGTGTGTGTGTATATATATTGTGTGTGTGTGTATATATATTGTTTGTGTATATATATATATATATGTATGTATGTACATATATGCATATATACACACACACACACACACACACACACACATATATATATCTATATATATATATATATATATATATATCGAGAATCAGTTTTTGTTTTTTTATTAGCTAAACAAAGCAGTTTGATGGTGAAGGAGGCGGAAATGTACTCAGTAAAAAAAGTGGTATGGGTATTTTCTCTTGTATATACTCTGATTCTCCCTAAAATCATGAAGATAAGGTCAGGGTCACTTGACCTTGCATTTGATTTTGACAGTTGATCTGCTCGGAAGTCAACGGAATAAATTGCCCGTTTGTGAGTTACTTGGATCGTAGCAATGAGAATAATAAACTGATTCAGATTCCACAATGCTCATTCTCAAGACCAGTATTTCTCACCAGTCCTTTGTGTCGTAACTAACATGTTGTATCAATTCGAATTTATCTTTTTGAAATGACGCTTTGTCAACTATCATTAGATCTCAACGAGCGTACTTACATCTTAATTCCGGTTGTGTTTCATCGCAGGTACTCAGGTCATCATTGTACGTGTGAGTTTGTAAAAAATTCATTAGGAATTATTGTTTTTCTCTCGGACATGCTTAACGAAATGTTCAAACTACCATCAAAAAGACATCTTTTATTTTCTGACACCAGCCACATTCTTTGTTGGCGTAGATTTTTCTTCAAAGAATAAATATTAAACTAGGTTTAAAATCCTTGTAATGTTGATGAAAGGCTAGATAAAGAGATCAAGTGCTCACCTTGAAAATGATTGTAATCACTCAATCGGCCACAAAATATAATTAAAGAAAGTCTATTCATGAAAACGATTTTGCATGAGTATCAGCACCATTTGCAGCTTCTCCCAACGAATTTGCCTTTAGTCTTTCCGATTGAGTTGGAATTTGGTACTGGAGACTTTAAAACGAAGGCATACATTTTGCATAATCAAAGTATAAAAACTGCTTTCGACCTGGCTACGGCTTTGGCCTTTCCTGCCGAAAAAAAAACAATCGCCGACCATTCAAGTACAGAGTTTCTAAAACTGTCTAAAGTGGCTCTATGTACACAAAAAATAGTTCACTGTATAAAGATTGTAAGGGAAATCACCTTTAAAATACATAATAGTAGCTATCAGTGTAAATCAGTGGACTGTTCATTTGATATAAATTGAATTCCTAAATAATTCTATGTTTGGTTAATATAGGTTAATTTGCCTGACAAGACAGTTGCACCAACTCTGTGTCACGTTGTCGTAGAGACTCGGGTAAAAAAGGACCGTTTTGGCCTAGAAGGATGCAGATTTAGTCCCATGGCCAATCCAAGTTTTACTTCATGAGGCCTTGTATTGCTGTATTAAGTCAAATCCGAAAGACTCGGTATTCTTCCTGAAATCTTAAGATTAGCGTTCCATGTCATTTCAGCAATAGTTGTGAAAGGGATTTTTTCAGTAGATCCTCTCCACACGTTAACGTGTGTGGTATCCCCACATCAACCTGACCTTGTGTCACATCCTGTTTTTATGAAGGCCCGAGTAAATAGTACCATTTAAAACCAGACGGATACCGATGTAGTTCTTTGGCGCGGTGCTGCTCTTGATAGACCAGTCGATAGGTGTGGTGCTGCTCTCGATAGTCAAGTCTAAAGAACTTAGAATGTGTCCTTTGGCTTAAACATCAGCGCTTATATCTTTTCAGCAATAGTTGCCAAGACTAACATATCGCCACATTAAACTTGTTCTTGTGTATGACCGGAAAAATAGGCTTATTGTGTTGTGAATAAGAGCTGATTTCCAAGATTATAGCTTTGCTCCCACTATACTGATTCATCAAAACAAGTTGATGCTTAATTTTGTTTGTATAAACAAATTGAGAGAAACTACAAACAAAAAAATGTCAGGAAATTTTGAGAGAGAATGATTGAGAAGATTGACAAACAATACATCCTTTTGAAAAACTTTTTTTCCAGGCATTAACTAAAACAGTCAACATACGTTTCTTGAGGTTTCGAATTGATCTTGCCGGCTAGCTGACGTGCTGATAGGCAATGAATGTACGATGCATGCCAAATTATTCCCTTATTTTGAGTCTGGTGGCATTCTCGCTTCTTTTTTAGTGATCAGTTTCCATTAGATATCCAGTGAAGTAACTTTTTTCTACTGATCATTCAAAACATGGTATCCTGCAAATAGATGTTGATCATGTGCCAGTCTCTATTGAGAGACTAACTTGTTTTTTTTCCTTGTGTTCCGTTTTTATATGATCATATATATATATATATATATATATATACGATTCACATAAAATCTTATGATGATGACATGTGCAATTACAAGCATACGACTGTACGGTAGAAATATATTTAAAATGATAATGCATCAATACCTTCAGGATATATATTAGATTTGCCTACCTTAATTTAATACGAAGGAGATTGGATTTAATATGCACTGCTTTAATATTGGCATAATCAATATATATGTATAAATATATATAAATATATATATATATATATATATATATATATATATATATATATATATAATGTAAATATATACGTTTTGTATTGAATGACGGTTAATTTTTTTAAATTATACATACTTATATCATATTTCTTCCCGTAAAAGACAAACATACCTTTTTGCTATTTTTAAAATATCCACGAATGCAACGAATAAGATTCTTTAACCCTTCCCGTTATGATCTCCTGTCTTGAACTTAGGTATTTGAACTACAAAAGGAACCATTTTCGATAATTTAATCTCCTTCTTTCTGGAAAATTCTTCTCTACATAATTGTATATTTACAAATGAATGTAACTATTAGATTCCAGCTGTCTTTATGAAATTATCCAAATGAGCATAAACCCAAGAACAAAGCAGGAGAAAAATAGACATTCGAACGTTCTTTGACTGAACTGCAAAATTTAAAAAGTCAAAATGTTTTTTTTTCTTACATAAAATGTCCTGTTCGTTTAACATAGAAAGTACTTTTTTTAAACTTAAGGTATGGGATGGAGAATCATTATATATTTTGCTAAAAAGTCATTTTCTCTTGCCGAATCCTTTGGAAAGTCGTGCAGAAACTTGAAATTGCAGAGAACAGTTTCAATTCCGCTGGTTAGAACAAGTAATGGCTATTACCATGTTCCATAAGTAGCAAAATGTTCCAGAGGTGGCATCATTGGGTTCCAAATGCAAGGACTTCCCATAAACAAACTTGCACTTATTGTCCTCAATCTGTCTTGGGGTAAAGCGTCAAACTAGACTCATGCAAGAACTGTCTGCGTAAGTTTCTTCAGTTCTTTAGTTGGTCTAACTGTGTCATGTTTATGCCACTCTGGCTCCTACTAAGGAATGGATGTTTAAATTTCTGCCCTCTAACTCAATGATGTTGCCTATATGCGCGAGATATGCATATCTAATCGACCAGTCATCTAGGCCAATTAGAAAACTGAAGAAAACCTATGTGGACAGTTTGGGCTGACATTTAATAGCATTTTACTTTCCTGCTTTCTTTTTCAAAAGCATTCTAAATGACTTATTTGTTCGAGAATAGAGTTCCTGAAATATAGTAATAAAAGAAGAATCATTTCGTTTAATATCCGATTGAATTTTCATCTTCAAACTAATGCATAGTTTTTTTCTCCATCTTGAAAGTCTAATTACATTCAATTATTTCCGTTTCAGTATTTCTGTCGCCTTGTATCGAAATTGTTGTGAACGGAGGTTGATATATAAATAGTTAGAATTCGTGAAAATTCCAATAAAAAAACTGAGAAACCGGTTGAATTTAGTATGCCTCTGTATTCTGAATGAAGCAAGTAAAATGTAGCTTGAAATGAGTTGTAGACAGTAGTCTAATAAAACTTTGACTTGGCAGTTTATTCCGTTGGCTCAGTTATAATTATGTGGTCCTTTTAAAAATGCAAATTCTCAGCCTTTTGGCTGGAGGCAAAGTTTGGTTATAATCAATTCAGTATCTTCTACATTCCTTATTTTTAATGACTCAAACCTCAGCTGTATTTCAATTCGAAGACAAAACAATGTAATTCAGTTTATTTCACTTTTGGAGCCCTAACCTGCACTCAAGTCGATGCTAATTCATTTATACGTTTATAACCCAACAACACAACTATATTATAGCAAGTAAGTTTAATATTTATACTTATTGATGCTTTGATAAAATATAATATGGGTATGATTCAGAGTACTAGTTATTTTAAAAGAATACAGAATTGTATCAAGGTCTGTTAAATCGAGGGTACACTGTATTGACAACAGGAATTGAATCGTTTCTTGTTTGTACCTTCCTTATTTCACATATATGGGGAGACTAGGGTACAGTGGATCAGAAAAATAATTGTAGGTAGAAGCTAGTTGGAAATATACTCAATGCACCACGTCATACACATATTTACGAATACGCGTATAGTGTTCCTTACCGTCCCGAAGAGAATTGAGCAAATATCATCCATTATATTTCCTAACATTTGCTCAATCTACCAAGGTTTCCTGTGCCTTGACTTACTCCTCTTCAAGTTTCCTGTCAGTATATCTTGAACCAAATATAACATACACACTGCGTTCTCTTCTGCAAACTAAACATAACGCGACGGAAATTTTTGTCATTAAAAGTTGAGCAATTGATTAGTAATGGCTTAAATTCCTGTCATCTGCATTAATGAGTTTCTCGTACAGTCAGTACAGACAGACGACTTTACATACTTTACATCTTGTCCTTTTTAAACCTTCTAGAATTAGTATCGATCTGCAAGCTTGTCTACGAGTAAGTTGTTCGATTTACACAATGATACTCTTGCTTATTTACTGAATATCAAATGGATCCAAGTAGCTTGCATATAGACGCCTGTATTAGACGTATTGCTGATTATTTAATAAGTGAAAATAAATATGAAATTACGACACAATTTGTAATATATTTCATCAACTTTATATCAATTTATTTCCGTAAAAGTTCTAATTAAATTTGAACCCTGACTCACTACCAGGCAGTAATTTGATATATAGATGGAACAAATTATAAATACCCATGCATCTCTCTCTCTCTCTCTCTCTCTATATATATATATATATATATATATATATATATATATGCTTATTCATGGACAGGGTAACATGTGTGTGCATGCAAGTATATTTACGCCATATATATTTAGAAAGAGAGAGAGAAGAGGAAGAAAGAGATGGAGAGATTTTCACTGAGCAATTATTACCAATATATGTAATATCACCATTATAATCAGCCTTTTATAGTCCGTCATCAGACATGGTTCTTCCCCAGATTTGCCTGACATCTCTATCATGGGCATCGCAGTACCAATACTTTCTGAGTTTGTCATTTTTTTTTCTGAATGAAATTCCACAAAATATATCTAGAGATCCACGTTAAGTGATGTCCAGCTGTGGTTCTCTGACACCCTCACTGCATGACAAGCCCTTCGTCATTCGATGAATACAATATCTTTTACTCCTGTTTTTCTCTTATATACTGCACAGTCTCGTGTTCACTCCATGGTATGTTGAATATGATTCTGTCCAGTACACATGGTACAGTTCTGAGATTAAGAATCAATCTTTTCGATAAATCCCATGTTTCAGCTCCATAGATGACTATCGGGATGGAGCATTTCCAGGACTTATCAGCATCTTTATTGAACGTGATATTTGTTCCATTGAAGTTCTATCTCTCTTCATTCAGTTTGTCTTGCTTTATTTGAAGATCATTATATTTCTCAGCAAAAAGTACGATGCCATCATTAGTTATTTGCCGTCTAATTCCTTTATTTCCCCTTCTAGATTAGTGAAAATCATCTTGAAGCAGGCAGTGGATAATTTGAGTTAGCTGTCATCACCTTGTCTTACCCCTTTTCCCAGTTGGTAGGTTTCAGATGCATTTATTTAGCCTGATGAAAAGCTTCTATGTCCGTGGCTATATATGTCCTCACATATACAGGGTTTACACTTCGATGATTTTAGCGAGTTAGAAGACTTCTTGAATTCAGCAAATGACACAGAGTGGAATTTTAAAATTTGTTGCTTTTTTTAGTTGAATACCGAATAGCGATGCTCAATTGCCGAGTAGTTTCTCAGTGAGCCAGCCTATCCCCGTGGTTGGTTTTCATGCACCATTTTGAGGATTCAGATGATAATCACTTTGATAAAATATTTGTAGATGCAATTGAGTAGGCTTATTGAACTGTAGTTGTTCGGATATTTTGTATATCTGCCGCTATATAATGGCATTATGATTGCAGTTTCCCAATCGTCTTGGACTTTTCCTGTTTGAGGCATAATTTGAATAGATGGGCTAATTCTGAGTGATGACCTCACCAACATCTTTCGATGGTCCGATTCCACTATTCATTTGGTCAAGATGCCGACATTTCTGGTGGCTTGCAGCCCACAAGTTTCTTCCGTAAAATCAATCCGGTTGTTCGTGACTTGTATACCGTGATCATCGTTTTATTTCCCTTGTTTAGATGAATAGTTGTTCAGGTAGAATTTTGGGCCGTTTTACGGTCTTTATTCATTGTCAGGTCTCAATTTTTTTTTGGTAATAGTTTTAAAACACATTTTTTTTTAATTGTTCCCGATTTCTGCCTCTGTGTATTCTCTTTCATCTTCTCTCCAATTCTTCAGGACGGTTTTAATTTGGTTGCTTTAATTTTTTCTTCCATTATTGTCGTTGAGTATAGTTTTCTGCCGATTTGCATGAAATTCTATGCTTCTTGAGTTTCTCCATGGTTTTTTAGCTCTTTGGTTTAAACATGTTGGTGACTGCGGTTATGTTCATTATTTGTTGTTGAACTCAATGATGTTTTCTTTGGTTGTGTGAGTAGTTCATAACTGCTATTCAATTCGATCTTGTACGATCAAGTGAGCTCTTCTTGTGTAATAAGTTGTTGTATTTTAGTGAGAAACATTTTCCCTCGTTTTTTTTGGTATAGATTTGAATTTTTATATTTTATCGCTTCCTACATTGATTTGAGTTATGACCTGAATATTGTGATGAAGTTTTTAATCTTTAATAGAGTGTAGTTGATTTCCTTCTTGGTTTTTAGATTTCCTTCATTTATTTTTGGGGGGAATGAGGTGTCCCCATTTTTGAGCCCATTTGCAGATTGTCACCTTCTCTGTTCCAAATTTTGTACACGAAATAGCCTCCGAAACCATTATTACCTTGTCCTAACTGAGCATTTAAGTCTCCCGTAATGTCTTTGAGGTACATCTTAGAGTAAGGAGTTCTAGTCGTCGTAGGAGTAATCTATCTTCGCTTTGGTTGATAGCAAAGTGAGAGCATAGACTTGAATGTTCACTTTATACCTCATTGAGAGCTGCACGGTAACATTGCCGAAGTGATCTGCGTTGTCTTTTAATGATTCATGAATAAGGAAGCCAACTCTGCTTTTTTTCTTTCTTTTCTCTTGCTATGAAGAATACGTTTGCTTTTTGGGGGTTTCTCATTTTGCAAATACCATTAATGTCCTATTTCATGTTCTTGACTTCATTTCTATGATAGATTAGGTGCATGTCGGTAAAAAGTTGTAAGCGTAAATATCATATTTCTCTGTATGATATATATATATATATAAATATATATATATATATATATATATATATATATATATATATATATATATATATATATATATATATATATATGTTTGTGTATGTGTACCAGACATTAAGTGCAAGAGTTGTTTCATTTCAAAAAGGCGTCAATGTGCCCGCAGTAGACATGGAATCCCGTTCAAATCTCACTTCCCGAAGCCATGAGCCATATATAATGTAAGTATGGTTCACACTTACAGTACATATATATATATATATACATATATATATATATATAGTGCAAGCAAACATATCCACACACACACACACACACACATACACACGCACACATATATATATATATATATATATGTGTGTGTGTGTGTGTGTGTGTGTGTGTGTATAGTCATAATACATATAATATGATTAAGTTAAGGGCACATTACCTTACAGTTCCAAGTACAAATAACCATACAAACCAATTTATATATACATCGGTAAAGATGCTCAATTGCATGCACTCTTACACCTGATAATTTTCATAGATAGTCTTGTTTAATCATGTATGAATAACAAAAAACTTTTAGTTACAATTGCGAAGCCTTAATGCACACATTTTTCTTTAATTCATTTTTCTTTCATTGCCATCAGCGTTCTTTACTTCTACAAATTATTTCTTCTTTTATTTTTTTCGTTTCGTATACGATAATCTATTCCCATTCTTCTTCTTCTCCTTCTTCTTCTTCTTCTTCTTCTTCTTGTTCTTCTTCTTCTCCTTTTTTTCTAATGAATATTCCTCTGGCATTTTTGTGAGGAAAAATGGAGGAAAATAGTCCACAGCTAATAACAGAATGCTATAAAGAAAATGCTCCTGATACTGAATTACTTAAACTAGTATATAAATATGTTAGATCGTATATAATTCACTTTGAGTGAATAAAAATGAACTGATATTATTGATAATCCTCACGAATGCACATTTATACTTATACTCTTATACTCAGAGGCACTATATAATTTCACTCTTCATACATTTATGGAGAGAAGGACACATAGGATGATATAAGATTTCGATAATCAGATTTATTTGTTCGGCTTATCTATCAGGGTCGTTAAAAGGACTCAAAAGTAATGACTTGCCTATCATGAAGACCAGCATTTTATATCCTTGCTTTTTATATGGCTTGAACAGCAAATATGGACTCAGGAGAGAAATTTAATGATACTTCGGATCAGTATTATTTTTATACAACTGTTTACTTTCATTCTCCTTTCCCAATTCCTTTTTTTTTTATTGAAACTTCACTTAAACCATCGCATATAGCTTTGAGGGTAACACGCTGGTCTTATATAAAGAATAAACCTTAGATTTGAATCCATGTCTCTCTCTGCCAAAATGAAACGAAACCAAGCTGATACTCAGTTACTCTTACCAAGTGAGATACAAAAGATAGTTTCAATCAAACCTTCAAACCTACCATCTATTCACGATCTCTTTGGACCATATATGCTTATTTTAATTCGTACTGTCAGTTTCAGTAAAGGAATAATAATGCTATTCATTATTCGATGAATAAAGTATTGTAAATTAACAGAAAATACAAGTACATGAATTGATAATAATAATTTACAATATTTCATCTAATAAAGTGAATGATGAAACAATAGGTCTGATTAGTCACTCAAAAGAAACCCATGTCTTTTGCCAGCCTGTCGTATTGTGGTGATCAATAAAAAAAAAAATGGAAAAAAAGGGTCATCAATGGATAGGTTACTTGTTTACCTTTCGCTTGGTCCTTAAAAAAGTCCTAATTTCGAAAAAAATATGCAAGCGGGCACAAAATGGGGACAAATTTACTGCACACTTAAAATGCAAATCGAGCTGTAAAATAAAAACATTTTTCGTGGTGAGGGTCAAAAAAACGGTTAACTGGATTCAATAGGGAGTGAGTTGAAATTCCTAGCCCTGTCGCTCTATTAGTGCTGCCTGTACGCGTGATTATACGTGACAGTCAGCCGACCAGCCAACCAACTTGGAAATAAAGAAACCAATGCTGACATTTCTGCTGCTAGTTTCAAAAATTTCAGGCACTCCATCATCATCATCATCATCATCAGCAGCAGCAGCAGCAGCAACAGCAGCCTTTAGCGTTGGGTATATACCTTCAAAAAGATTACCAAGACGTCTCTTTCGTGGGTATTGCAGAGCCAGTACTCTCTAATCTTGTGTAATTTGTAACGCCATCTTATATTTTACTGGCCTCAGTTTCACGTATAATCTCTGAGAATCCATGTCGTGAGTCATGATGTACGTGGGAGTGGGATTTAAAGATAGGCAGATTAAGAGGCAGATTAAGAGATAACATTAGTTAGTCAAGCACCGAGGCAACTAGATCGAAAGACACCTTGCAATTTATTTCATACAGTTCAGAAAAGATGGTTATAAAAGCGCAGGAACTGAATTGCACATGGACTTGAACACCGTACGTAGTCACTATATATAGATTATAATATTCATGATGATAGAAATTGATCCATAAATAAAACATAGGTATTCATAAGTACCTTACCCTGAATATACCATTATTCGGGTGGCCTATACCCGAAATAGAGATCGGAAAAAATGGCTTGCTTAACAAAACATTGTAAGGCAATTTAGGGTTGTGTGCAACTCACAGAATCTTTAAAATAAAACTATTTTCCAGCAGAAATAAGCCAAGTATACCCGACTGTCTATCTGTATATCATATATATACATGTATGCAGCTTCAAACACTGAATATTAAAAAACTTTTTCAAAATTCTTTTGTGTCACTTCAGTCACTTATTTCCAAATATCTGTAAATGTAATTTATGTAATTTTCTTCTGTGTTTTTCGAAATATTTTACACATACTTTAATATTATGGTACTATTTACACAATTTCTATCGTTGGGTTCACCAACTGTTTCCCATGTAATCGTTTCGTGGATTTTAAAAATATACCTGTTACAATACCATACCACCTATGCAGTGTTGATGAAACACCACCTCTCTTTCAGCTATGATTTTGATAAATAGCTGATGCCATACATGCAGTTTGTTATCTATGAAGGATCACTAAGTACAACGAAAGACATGAATCAATGTTCGTGTTACATCCATTGAGTGTTTCCCCCATGTATATATTCCATGGGAAATAATGTTACTAACTCAGCTTCTGAGACAGGCAATTTTAAAGAAAAGTCATCAAGGGTGAAGATTATCATAAACATATAATTTCATCCCAGTCTTGTCTCATACTCCCAAAACAGGAGAATGGTAGAACTGCATGATATATAAAGTACGAGAGTAGAATAGAAATATACTAAATGCATCAAGACCTTAAAATCAAATACTGAAATTGTGAGTAGGTAACACGTTCAAATAACACCGATAAGATTGAAAATAAAACCTTCATGGCACAAAGTGAATACTTATGGACGATATAAGTTTTGAAAGAATTGTTCTTTTCGACATCACACGATTAGAAGTTTACATGACTAAATAATACGTATATATATATATATATATATATATATATATATATATATATATATATATATATATATCATAGTTAAAGAGAGATAGTGCATTAGCTACTTTGCCAAGAAAAGAGCACAAAATTCCATTTGCCAATATTTACGTAAGTCTTTTATCTTTCCGACTAGTAATCAATTGTTACAAATTCTGTTTCCACGGAACAACCTCACATCGTAGATTCTCGTCTGCTTCGTCTTCCCACTTCCCGCCGTCTCCAACCATTTCCTTTCCAATCAGCCCGCATCCATTTCGCATCCGTTCTCCACTTGTCCAATCAACATCCGGGTTTTCTTCTCATGTTCTGTCATTACTGACAAGTTGGCGGTCATTCTTTTGTCTTGTCTCAGAGGACAGCGTTTTGTTTTTCAAGATAGAAAGATGACAAAAAAGACATATAGCCTGGAAAACATACGATGTATTATTGCAATATGGTATCTGTATCGATTTCATGTTCCTTCCACGAACAGAACAACGGATATACTTGATATGAATGTCTACTGAATATTAGATTGCAAGCCCCCAGATCTAGTTTTTATCTATTAATACTGGATCGTTTAACATGACAGAATTAATTAATTGCCTTCATGATGGCACAAATGACGGAATATCCAGAGATAGCCGTGCAACGTCTTCTAATTTATCTATATAAGAATAGTGTGGCTTTTTCTGTGTCTTTGTTTCTAAGTCAGTAAAAATGGACCTTTCCTATCAAAAGTAACGATTTTGCTGATTGAAATATATTCTATCAACGATTTGGGGGAATGAATTGTTTCATTCAAACAAGTTGGGTATCTTTTATGAAAGATGAAATTGAAAAGAAGTAAATGTCTATTTTAGCTTTGATGTGGTGAACTATATCATTTCAAGCAAGATATTTTCTTCGTAAAAAAAACAAACTTCATCTTAAAGCAATTCAAATGCATCCGTAAAAACTTCCAGGGGTAAAAACTAGCATTAAAATTTGCTAATAATTGTTATCCGTCAGATCAAAAATATAACATCATATCTACTCGTCGAAATAACAACCTCTTGATTTTGGAAAAGAATCATCCTTAATATCTGTTATACAATGAGTTAAATTTATGTACTGCGATGATATAAGTTTATCGTTGTTATTCAATAAAATCATGAGCAGCAGCCACAGTCTCTTAGCGTTCGTCAGTAGACATAAACCTTCACCAAGATCCGCCTGATATCTCGATCATGGGCGTCACAGAGGCCAATCTGTCACACCATCTTATTTTCTGCCAACTATAGTTTCACTTATGATCTCTAGGGATCAATGTTGTGAATTGTGATGTGCAGCGTTTGTCTGGCATCCTTGCAGCATGACCAGCTCATTGCAATTTGAGTTTTCAATTTTTTTTTTTTTTCAGAAGCCTTTTGCTCCTGGTTTGTTTTTTGTTTTTTGTTTTTTTTTCCTGTGTTGTCTTGTGATATCTTTATGTGATGTGAGTATGGTTCTCTCCCGTATGCGTTGCATTGTTCTCAGTTTGTGAGTAAATCTTTTGATGGGCCGATGTTTCAGGTGCATAGGTGACTAATGAAGGGATGCATTGGTTATAGACCCTCTTTTGAGGTTGTATATCCTGCTTTTAGGGACATCCATTTTCATTGTCCTTGAAGGTTGGGCTTCGTCACCCAAATACCTGTCAACCTACAGTGTTTCTTTGTGTGATTTCATAGAGATCTGTTGTCCTAGATAGATCCAGTGGTTTATTCTCTCCAATTTCGGCAGATGATGCAACAATAATCACTTTGACCCTAATTGTATGCTGGTACAAGTCTTTTGCTTCCAATTGGGGCCCTATGACATCACCTCTAGCCCTCCAATTCGGTATTTAGGCGTTTACAGCACTAGCAAGTTGATAATTCTGTCGATAGAGAGGGGATTGATTATCAAGAACTGTTTCCTTTTTATTCGTTGACCTAAAATCCGTTTTACTGAGTCTTGCTACTGTTTTGTGAATTGTGCAGCAATAATAGGAATAAACAGATTTTCACTGTACAGTAAGTATTGCAAGCATCGATAAAATTCCAGCACTATTATATACATTAACAGCAATGTATAGAAACTAATATATGCCATAAAATGGATTATTCACGTCTGGATTGGCATTTCTGCCACTGATCACTGTATCTGTCTGCCCTGCCTAAAATCAATGTGTTACACGCCGGATATATATATATATATATATATATATATATATAGAGAGAGAGAGAGAGAGAGAGAGAGAGAGAGATAGAGAGAGAGAGAGAGAGAAAGAGAGAGAGAGAGAGAAATATCGTGATCAATATATATGGACACACGTTGCATGTTATACATATTGTTTTGAGTTGCTCAACATAAAGAATTTTAATCACAAAACGACCCTGTGGAGCAAAAGAGGATTTTTTGATGAGACATATCAACTGAATTTCACTGTAGTTTATCTCATTTGGTATCAAAAAAGAAAGAACTTTTCAAGTTATCGTTTAAAGTTCTCCTTATCAGTAAATCTTAGGTTCGTGTGGTTGTGCGTAAAATGTGCTTTTTGGGGGCCAGTCTTCAAGTTGTTGTGTTTAGTCAGCATTCGGTGCAATTCTATTCCTATAACAAATAAAAAACATTCCGATAGACAACATTGAATTATCTCGAGTGCAAGACTGATGACGCTTTTGAAGTCTATCGGATTGAAGAGCTATGAAGTCGATTTATTGAAAATGTTCGGACTTGGCATATCATCTTGTACTGAAGAGATACATCTTAGCGGTCAGTAAGAATAGGATTAAATCAAGTGAATTACAAAAGCAGTCACACCAATGCTATTGCTTATGTCTAGGCTTCTTTGCAGTAATTTGCCGTCTCATTTATGCAAAAATGAATGATTTTTGAGGAGATTAGAAGCTACAAGGAAACAGTTACAATAGGAAAGATACAAATGAGACCTTTGGACAAATAATGTGGGAAGGGAGGTTTCACAAGGCAGACAGAAGACAAAAGGAGCAAAGGTAGACAACGAGCATCCTTCCAGAAGGATATCATCAGATGGATGACAGAAAGAATACTTGAAGGCGTGTATAAGAATCTGCTACCAAGAAAGACAATGGAAAAGAAACTGTGGAGAGCAATCACCGTCCATGTTTTGAAGGGACACGAAGCATGTAAAAAACGCTAATCTTTCAGACTACAGGGAGTACGATGCTTGCCGGGGATAGTTCCATACTAAGCTGAATTTAGTGAGGGTTAACGTGATGATTTTGAAGGTCGTTTGCACTTTATAAAACTGAACTTAGCAGCAAGTATAAGTATGATATATGAATAAAAACAAGGTGCTGAATCCGATTTATAAGTAATGAATCGAATAAGATGGACACTCGCGTTCAAAATCCCATTAACAGTCTGCTGATCAATGCATAATACATACTATTAAATACATATATAAGAAAGACAGGAAGTGAATATAATATTGAATTCGATCAGTGTATTTGCAAAGTGATATAGAGAGGAACTATGTATCTATCGTGGCCAGGATGGTATTCACGAGAGGACAAAGGGAACAATTGTCCCCTCCCTCTTATAGAAAAAATATGATAATTCAAAATTAGTTCCTTTGATAAAAAAGAAATTGATAATTGCTGGCTAGAATTCATTGTATTATAACGCCTGAACCATTTGAATAAATTGATGAAATTACCGACCGAAATATAGATCTACAACAATTTAAGTATGGGAACACTGTATATCTCCATTGAGTTTTTCAGGCATGTAATTACATGTATACATGTATTTGCTTAGCCGTATAACCCATTTCAAATTTCTGTTGATGGGTAGTCCTTAAGTTGAAGTATGTCAGATTTCCTTGTCCGAAATGTGACTTTGATTCATGCTCAACGAAGCACTTTGTAGGAATCATGAGTTTGATCCACACTGGATGTCCCACTTATGGTCTCATGCAAAGAAAAAGATGAGTGAATAACTACGGATATCCCGCTGTAGAGCAGTCGATGACAGGTCCCTAGATCGTTTTGATGGTAATTTGGACCTTCCTCGTAGTATAGATTTGATATGTATTTTCAATCTAAATGTAAGGTCAGTGATGGAGTCCACGTAAAAAGTAGGGGAAAAATACTTATTTTCAAGGTAGGCCATCTCCTTCTTTTAGATATTTGGTAAAGCACGATCACCTAACAGTCCCTTCCTCCTCTCTTAACCATACATTGAGCTAATATACATTTTTTCTACATCTATATTCACAAAATCAAGTTCAGTACAAGTGCAGTATATTTAATGATGCGTCCCCCATCCATGCTGATAGAAGAAGGAAGAAGAGGAAAAAGAGCCAGTATTTTTTTCTTGACGTCAATTGATTATCATACTTGTAAATATTGCAACAAATAAAATCTTCCAAGCGTATTGTTTTCAATTATTTTGGCTTTTTTTTATACAAAAATACTGAAATCGTACTTTCTAATAGGACGTAATAATAATCGGTCTCTTAATGAAATGTCACACCTTTGATGACGTCAAACTTATTCCTATTTCTAATGTTCAATGTAATTTGGACTGACTGACAAACTGACATACCGACTGATGAAAAAAAATCTCGCTAAGATGCGTAGACACGTCTAAAATCACGGATATAAGGACAGTTTACTGAGACTGGGTAAAAGATTTAATCAGCAGAAATAATGGATGCCTTTAGAGAAAGGAAGAAAATGAGAAATAAAACCAAGAAAGAGTACAGAACAGGCTGGAAGAAAGTTAGACTGGAAGGAAAAATACTGAAAGAAAGGAAAAGAGCAAAAAGAGCATCGGTAGAGAAAAAGGATGGGGAAAAGTGAAAGAAAAAAAAAGAAGAAATGAAACAAATTTAGAAGGAAAGCGTGGTGTGAAGACAGAAGAAGAACGAGTCTGATTTGTCACTCAATGGAAACTGTCATGTGACCAATGTCGATCAGCAGCATGCTGCATCAGGGGTGATCAAGTAAGAATTTTTAAAAAAAGAAGGTTGCAATCAATGAACCGCCTTTTGTTAGATCACTAAAGATCTGACTTCGAGGAAAAGCAAGCGTGGACGCAGCTGGATACAAACTACAGATTAATTCAACATAAATATACATTGCAGAAAGACACCCTGAATGGAAGCCTCTTTGGGGAGGAACTTTTGGAAAACCAAAAAAGAAGACTTTTGGTGACAGTTTTAATGACGCTTTCTAACAAAGATTATGACATCCAACAAAGTAAACATAAAATTGAATCAATTACGTGAAACAGCCACTAAAACGCCAAGTGGAATCGGTCCAGCCAAAAAAAAAAAAACAGAACTGGTCGTAACTTTCGTATAATGGTCGGACAGTAATGATGTCCATTCATATCATTCTTGGAATTCTGGTTTTCTTCACTTGAATACGCTCTTTGAACTTATTGCCAAAGAATAGGAAATACTAAGGAAGCTGCTTTTTGTAAAAATGGATACTGTTATCAAATGGTTATTGTTATCTAAATCAATCGATGCTGAACATTTATTCAAAGTGATTACTATAAGTGTTTTTCTCCGTATGTATTTAGTTAATGTTTTCAGATGCCTAATGTTATCTCAAAGACTCCGTACCAAAGTAACCACAATTGACCGCTCATTTCCTGCAGACTTAATTTAGTCATTTCAATTTATTATAAATCTATTTTCAGCCGAAAATTAGGACTTGAACTCACATTAATGAACGACATAGACAGCTATGATATTTCAATTTGAAGTACAAAACCATGCAATGTGTACATGATAGGTTCATGCTAAACCTTACATTGAGAGATCATAAGACGGTAAATTATATCATCATAGAAACTTTGAGGAAACACAAATGGCAACGGGCAAGACATAATATAAGGATGTCAGACAACCGCTGAATATCACGACTCTGGATCCCAGGAGATCATTTGCAAAATTGCGACCAAAAAAAAAAAAAAAAAAGATGGCGTAGCGAGGTAGATAAATTTAGAAGGTACTGACCCAACAATGGCTATGATAGATTCGTCCGGCGAATCTCGGGGAAAGTCTATGTCCAACGACTGACACTAGAGGGATGATGATGACGATAATGACGATGATGATGATGATGAGTTTTATTTGTATGTACAATAAATGTGTCACTTGGTATAAATGGAGTGAATATGATAGTTTCATGTTTAAAAAAAGAACACATTTATAATCATTCTGTCGATTCAAGTAATCATTTCTACATAATATGATTGCCTGTGTTAAGAAATTATAAAACACATATGGACATTGAATGGATGAGACTGTATTGTTACTCTGTGGTAAGAGCGGCGTTGCGTCAGAATGGCCTCCTTTTGGACACAGGTTCGATACCAGAGGCAGCTCATTCCATTAATTTTTCATACTATTTGCGCTGTCTCGACCAAATGACTCATTCACTGAGTAATAATAATATGTGAGTTCAATACAGTTTTGGAAAAATTATGCATTCATAATTATATCTATCAAATATACATATTAATATATATGATAATAAATTGCGTTATATATTATTGAAACTATTATTTGAAATCATTTCCCGTAATTGCATGGATGCATCATTCGGCCTAGACACCGTAAATTCAAAAAATAATTTGCTTGTCTTGTCTATATCCACGGTGTATTAAAAGTGGAATTTCAACATGATACAAGGCAATTTATAACTGTCGGATCATTTATCTATTTCTTGAAATCATTTTCCATCCATTCTAAAATTTTGCCGTCCGTCTATTTTTACATAAAGCCTCGCCAGTTTCTTCATTATAACGCTCTGTCTTTTTTTTTTGGGGGGGGGGGGGTATTTCACCTTTTTTTTTTAAAACATTAACTTCTTCATCCACATTTTACCCCATTTTAATATCTTTCTCTCTCTCTCTCTCTCTCTCTCTCTCTCTCTCTTTGCACTGCTCCCCTATCTTTTATCAATAGTAAAAAAAGATGTTCATCCTTTGTTTGAAAAAAGATCCTGCGAATAGAAACTGTACAGCCAAAATCTTGTTGTAAGAATAGAAGCAATGCAGACAATAAGTGTACGCGTTCAAATAATTCTTCTCAAGATTATAGACAGTTGGCACGTATATGAGACCAGAGAAATCCCAGCAATGTTTTGATAACCACAAAAGCATAAAAAAAACTATTTGTTTTATACTATTCATACCGTAATTATTGTCAATATTGATCAACGTTCATTCAAAATTCGTTCCTATCAGTGTTGTGGACGGAATTATAATCTGATGTTATCTACGAATAATAGAGTCCATCATTGCACACTGCAGAAGCACTGTACCTAACTGAATCAGGCTGCCTTTACAGTAGATTACAAATGTCAGCAGAAATGACGACAATATTCAAATAATTTTGCAATTGTACTGTCCATGGAAAATGTTAAAAGCACTAGGCTACCTTTATATTTTCTTGCTTATATTCAATCAGAATAAACCTTGAGTTTTTACTCATTTTCAAAAAATGAATCAATTGAAATAAGAAGTGAGAGAGATTACTCGTCACTAAGCCATTATTATTTATTTATTCCCCTAGAAAAAATTAATAATGTTCAAGACATAAATATAGCCAATAACGAGAAAAACCTTTTGAGCATGTGCACAAATATTCTCAAAGTCTAGTAACTGTACTCTTGACTTTCTGTGTTTACTTAATCTCAAGATAGAGGATATGATTAGAGCCTTGCATTTGTCTCTGGACATTCGTATGGCTACACATACTGAAACTTTAATTACTGCTTGCTATCTCTCTACAGTCTTTGTTGCCAAGCCTTGCTCTCTTAACCAGACTAATATTCATCAAGAATTATTCTCTCTCCATCATGATATTCTCTTTGTCACTTCAGAGATCATCATTGGTTCCAACGAATAGCTTTTGTCAGATTCATACCAACAAGCATGAATGCAATATTATATATTCCTTATCTCATTGCTTCGTAACAAAGCGATGCATTATCTTTGATATGACTCTGCGTTTCTTGTTTGAATTCTAATCCAAATTGAACAGTGATTTCTGAGATGGGTACCGCATAAGATATTTATATCTATATCTATTACTGAGAAGTAAATGAGGGGAATATCGAAAACTGTTAACCAAAACTGCCAACATACGTTCCTTCAGTTCTTTTTTAAGCTTGACAGGCTGGTTGATTGACTGGCTGTCCATATATGTGTGTAAGTATGTGTGTATGTGCACGTACAGTCCACAGCAATTGAACTAGGGGGCTGGCAATTTAAACATTTACTCCTACGTCAAGAAAAATTTTGTATTTATCGAATTGCCTTTCTAAACGGATTTTCAGTTGAGTCGTTTGATTTTGTAATGCGAGTTCAAGTGACACGCTCGTCTTAAGTTTCTAATCATACCTCTTTGAGTAATCACTGGTCAACAAATGGCTGGAGTAGTTACTTACTTATCACCCCAGAACACATTAGTGATTCAACAGTCTCTATAGACTGATTATTGTTTTTCTTTTGTAATCAACAGGTTATATGCAAATAACATTGTCCAGAAGTCCATGTAATTAGACATTCACACATTAAAATTTAGCTCTAGATTCAGTTGGTTCAACCATTAGCCGCGCAACAACAGCAAAAAACTACAAAGCAGCATACTTTTACAAACGCAATACACTATCCGAAAACCCAGTCAAAATCAATTCGTATATATCTGCAATGAAGGGGAGTTGACTGGATTTTGATCCTGATAATTCAACGTTTACATCTCATTATAAGAAGAAGGCTCTTAATAATCTAGACTGAAAGAGAAGATTATGGTCTCGTTCCCCCCCACACACACACATACACATGCACTACTAAAAATCCTGGATCCTCTTCTACTGAGGTAGATCTATTTAGCTTAGCCAGGAAAAAGTGACCAATTTCAGAATTCACGATTGTTTTGATATATCACGATATAAGTTTTCTATTTGCTACTCAAAGACAAGATATGGGTGAGCTTTTCAATCTCACCAAGAAAGCATATCCTATTGTCCTTTGTGAGACAAAACAAAGTTTGGCTTTGTAGATAACATATGCTTTCAAATTCAAACAGTATACTTTAGTGAAGGTATGAGAAATTATATACTGTTTTAATGCAATGTGAGAATGAAAAACAGGAATAAAAAATAGTCAAGTATTTTCACATAATACACAGCACTCCCAGAGGACCTTACATTGAATTTGTATCGATTGAACTGTAGAAAACACCTGCACAGTATTGTTAGAGGTGTCGTTATTGTTGCTTTCTAGAGTGCTATTTCCTCTTTTTCAATTTCTTCTCTTTCAATTCTTTCTCTCCCTTCTTTTTTCCTATTTCTATTCATTCTTTCTTTTTATCTTTCTGAATTGTTCTCTTCTCTCATTTTCGATTCTTTCCCTACACTGTCTTTCTAATTTCTTCTTTCCTTCTTACTTTTCCTTCGATTATGCCTCTTCTTCATCTTCAAATTCCTTCTTATTCTTTTTCAGGTACCTCTCTTCCCACTAGTTTTGCAATCATCGCCTTCTCCCTCTTTTCAAAATTTCATCTCTTCTCTTGCATCTCTATTAAATATCATCATCTTCTTTTTTATCGAACGATAGTAGCCACCAGAGGTAGCAAAAGGTTTGAGTCCCTTTCATACACGTGCAAGCATGTGACAGAAAAATGATTATGCTTTCTCAATCTGTACCTGTAATCCATAAGATCTTGGGGGTGGGATTTTTAATTTTTGGGGGGCCATATTTCGACGGGATTATAACATTTATATTCTCTATAATGAAGATGTTTATCGATTTTTTTTCTGTTTTTAGGATTTTTCTCGTGGGAACTATCAGTGATGTCATAAAAGAGTTATTTTCTGGACATCTTCATTCTTTGATTGGATTTCTTCACAGAACTTATAAGTAATGTTGACGCTATGGTGTTCGATTACTGACTGCGATGGTGATTCTTTTTTTTTGAAATTCCTTTTCTTCCATCACCTTTCTTCCCCTTTTTTTGATTTTCTTTCAATAATTCATTTTCTTCCTTTTTATTCCATTGCTTCTCTCCTGCATTTGTTTTATATGACTTCTTTTTTCTTCCCCACATTGTGATCATCCTCTCTTGACAATTATTCGTTCAAATATTTTCTTTCGATCAAAGTGCAGATGTGTCTGGCTTGCAGTGCCATATCCGATTTTGAGAAATTACTTTTCCGTATTCCTTGAGATTCACTTCCGCTATTTGGGTGTGCGCTTCCCGATTTAACTGGAAACGATGAACGTATATTTGCTGAAACCCAAATGATATATATATACATGTATATATATGTGTGTGTATGTGTGTGTGTGTGTGTGTGTGTGTGAGCGTTTGTACAGTATATGCATGTATCCCTCAAAATATGTATACACATAGACATATATATATATATACATACATATAAATACACTTTTACCCATGTACATAGAAAATAGTACATAATACATGCGTTATTTTTATATATATAATTATATATATACATATTTATATGTATATATGTATATGTATATATATATATAATATATATATACATATATGTATATAGTATATATACATATACATGTACATGTATATGAATACATAATATATATGTGTGTATATATATATATATATGATGTATTCATATTTATATTCTTCTACACATCTACATATAAATGAGTGTCATCACCATGCACAAACACACATGTACACATACACTGGCACACCTTTAGTTATGTACTTATATAATCTGAGCAAGCATAATCATTTTGCAGTAATATAAATTACACGCATAAGAAAAATATTTTCTCTTCCTTGCAAGATGTTTTTTCATGATGAATATTGTAATGATTTTTCAAATTTACAACCTCTCGTAAAACAAATGTCACATTTGCAAGATGCAGGTCACCCATTGAAAAGCCAGACGTACATTGATTAGATAAAGTATTGATTGGATAAGTTGCATAAAACTACTTTATATAAGCTATAATATAAGTTCAAAATATATTTTATGTACATAACTTCCGGCTAAATCACATAGGAGTCATCAGTTTCGTGTTATAACCGAAGTTAAGTAACTTCAGTCCTGGTCAGTACCTCGAGAGGTGATTGTCTGCAAATAATGGGTATCAGCTGGTGAACACTCCATGACGATTTTATTAATACCTGCGTTACGACCCATATTTACACCAATCTCAATAATGCCAACCAAAGGTCCACCATTCCCTTGAATACTTAGTTTAGCCTGACTGCAAGCGACAAAAAGATGAATAAATTAATCCTCAAAAAAATATATCTCTCAATGTTTTCCCGATTTCTGTTTGTCTTTTCCTATGTAGTGTACATCTCATAACGTTTTCCCTGGACAGAGAGATTTTGAAATATACCGTTTCATAATTGCACAACGAGTAGTTTGTTATTCACTGTTTTTAATTTTTTTTTTCAGGAAAAACAACAAGTTATGAATATTAATCAAAATATTTTTACAGTAATGTTAAACAGAAATGATCAGAGAAGATGTAAAAGTGAATAGTTTTCAAAGATTTACAATCGTACTGTGATTCATTTCCTCGAACAAAGCACAAAAATTAACCCCCCCCCCCGTTATGTTTTCGTGATATGTTTTTTGGTAGTGGTTTACAAAGTCAAGTATATCCAAATGGAGGCACTCTTTGAGTACGCTGTCTATGTTCTTTTTGAATTTATCAGAACGGATGTCAAGGATATGGTCTTTGAAGGACAGCCTGAAACCCATTTTATCGTGGTTCTTCACCATTGTCTGTTACAATTCCACCTTTCAAGTCATTTTAATTGCCTTTGGATCTCCATCTCCTTTTGACCTTTGCCAAACTATTATTCTGTGGTGTCATCTGGCATGATGTGAAAGACCTCCAAGGTATATTTCGGAATGCTTATCAGAGATCAAGACGAATTCTTAGTACTTGCTTCCACCTGAAATACGATGTCAACACCTTGATAGATGTCATGAAGTATAATGAGTATGCCTGGAAGGGTCATTAAAATATCGGGACAATCCTGACGGGTCCCCAATGTTGTTTCACCGTTTCACTGCTATCTTAGCCTTTGGAATTACAAGGACAATTTGTCGTACTACCAATGGTCGAATGACCCACAATTTCTTTAAGTTCAAGTAGGAGCTACTGAATCCCGAAATATGTTAATACATACAAAGTTAGGCCCCAGGGAACCATCTGACACAGCTGTAGATGAGAAACTTGCAGCCTTCTGGTACTGTAGCAGAATACAGTTACCTTTGCAACGAAACATTAGTTCTAGCATATGAGCGAATGGATGAGTACGTTTATGTGCGTGTGATTGTGTGAGAGCATGTGTCGGGAGTGGAATTTGCAGGTGTTTAGCCACACTGTCGGTTTGTGAGTGTGTGTGAGTGTGTTTGTGCTGGAGCTCTCAGATTTTCCTCCGTTAGCTGACCGCTGGGCTACTGGCTATCAAAGTATGGGTTTGACACTGCTTTAGCGTGCCGGGACTGATTCTGACTTCACCCTATGCAGACCCATTGGGATGTGCTACGGCCACGTGGTAAAGCTGAAATTGCAATGGCTGGACCTCTAAAATCTTCAATGGTACATTTGGGGGTAGATAGTATTCTACACTGCAATAAATGCTTCTCAAGAAACTTCATTATTGAAAGTCTATCATGAAAAAGTATTTAGGATTGGTGATTTTGGAAGTAATTAAAAGATAGGATCCAAATTTCATATTGACACTCTTTTTTTACCATAAGTTGGCCTGCCCAACTGTCTCTATCTGTAGCCATGAGCAATGAGCAAATTCATGAGCTCAGTTTCGCTGCTTTTCCTAGAATAGACGTGGCTTAACTCGATAAATACCGAGAAGCCCAGTCAGTCAAACAGATATCTTGCATGATTTTCAACTTGGTAAATATCTTTGAGATGAATACGCTCGATTTGTTTCTATTATTGCAATTCTTCATTTGTTGTCCTAGAGCATCAACGTGATATCCTAAAAATGGATCCTAATTGTTTAACAGAAAGAGAAAATAATTAAAAAGATTTATATGCTTCACATATAAAACATGTCTGTTGCTATTTTTTCTCCAAAGAGACTTCACATCCAGTGCCCCATTCAATCATTACCGAAGAGATCAGTGCAGTACCACAGAATTTCATTGAGCCTGAAAATGGACAAAGGATCATGCGAGTTGTGCAGGCTGTAGGCTTGCAGCAATCGTACTACTAACTTTATAACCATGAGGTTAGGGTCCATTTTGTTCAGTGATTCTATATTACTGGTCCAACGACGTATTCGTAGGAATTACGTTGAAGAAAAATCCACCTTTCAACGTTTTCTACTTCAATTCAGTTTGAAGTCCTCAGTTTTCCTTTGTCAAATGTCTGTCAAGCTTTTGTTTTCGTATGCTGTTTTCATTTCTCATTTCTTTGAGGCTTTCCTTTTGATAACAATGTAGCAGTTGATTTCACAAAATCAATCTCCTCGGGCCAACATATTCCACTATACAAATGGCTTTTTCCTCAAAATGGTGAACCCCGATTAGAACGCGTGTTCCATGTGAATATATATTATACATATGCAGTCTAAGGCAAAATAAATAAATCACTATATACCAATGTTCTTATCACAAAAAGCAAATTTTCAAACAAAACAAGCAATTTTCTACACGTTCTAGACATAATCAATCAGAATACAACACTTATTAGTACCCCCACCGAAATGAAAATATTTTATTGGCATAACCTACAATTTATAAACTAAACATATCCACCCTGTCATAAAATTGGCTTAGATACAGAAATATATATTTCACAATAGCAAAACACTTTTTTGATTCAATAATAGGTGTTTTTGTAATAATTAGACTTAGAGTTGTTTGGGATTTATATCATTTTGTAAGACACGGAATGTTCAATGAAATTTAGATAGTTTCAAGAGGGGGGTGGGATCCACAGTTTTTAGATAGTAGCTCAGATTCGGCTGGAGATCTGTCCATGCGGTAGTCACATTGCCGTGATATCACAACAAGCATATCAATCCTGAGGGACACTACTCATGTAATCAGTTGGATACACACACATTAAACTCTGACACAAACTGAAATTAGCCCTTATCCATCAAAAGCCTTTTTTTCTGACGAAATATTCTATATTAGTTCATTATTTAGTCATCAATGTGTTTTCTGATTGCGTATTTTGTCTAAAAAGAACAATACAAAATTTATCTGAAGATCATTGGAACTGCCTACCAGATAAGTGTCGTATTTATTAAGACAATTAGTAGTTTTGAAGTGGAAGGTTCGTAGAATACATAACACGTGAAATAGCTTCCTTTAAATGATGATACTACTTTATCTGAAAGCTCCACAGAAGATCACGTAGTCTAGCGACCATATAGATGAGAACACTGAATTATGATGAAATATTTTATTGAAGAACTTGATACATCTCTCATAATCTTCAGTTACACTTACAAATTTCAAGAGGATTTCAACTACCATCATGTCGTGGATGAAATATTGTTTTTCTTTCAGAAAATTATAATGCTGTTTAGTTTCGCTACAAAAAAGGCAGAAAGTTCAATCAATTGCTGTTCAGCTATTTGAGAGGAAGAGAAAATGGCGTTGCACATGACAGAGGAGGAACAAAATATGTTGTTGAAATGTTCTTCGCAAGAATGACCCCTTGAGTAACTTTCGTTCCACAATGGTTGACATATAACTGGAGATTTTTTCTCCAAGATAAGAGTCGATCGATCATCTCCAAGTGGTGACATTTTGATTTTATTATAAACAATATTTATGATTGAAATATCAGCAGTTTTGTTAAAAGCGGGAAGAATGCTGCTGACATTTCAGGGAAACATATTTTTTTAGGGCAGTAATTAATACATCTACAGTCATGTACTACTAGATATGTGAGGTTATGTATGCATACACACACGCACACACACACACACTCACACACTCACACACGCACACACACACACACACACTCACACACATATATACATATATATATATATATTTGCACGCACACACGTATGTATAAATACACTTACAGATGCATATATATACACACCTATATATTTGTATGTGTTTATTGGCTATGAAGAGCACGATTAGAAAGCATTTTGGGAACCACTGAAAATCTTCCAATCCCAGTAAATTCCCAATGTGAGCTCCTGTAAACGGCCCCAAAGACATATCATCAGCGTATCGGACTTTGTATGATATTTGCCTCACTTTCTTTTTATTGTCAAACGCCTATGATAGATTTTACATCTTACTTGGTATGTAAAAACAGTGACAGACGACAATGACCAGACCAAAAGCCAGCGAAATCTTGAATGAATAACAATGACACTGACGCTCGCAACAGCTCGTGACCAAACCATTCCCACTTCTTTTGGTTATCTCTTTACCTTTTAGCTTGTAATGAAACAAAGAAGTTTGACCCTACAATGGCCAAGCGTGTTTTAGTAACAATTCCCAATCAACATTTATTACAGTGAAAAGCAGCCCTTCCCCTTCCTAATGGGCTACATACCTTAACAGGGCTGTAAAATGGATCGGCCGAAAATCTTTTAGGCGTGACCTGATTTCTCTATTCACCTACTCATCTTTTTTTTTTTTTGTATCCGTCCAAACAAAAGGAGTACAATTATTGATTAATATCTCTGGATACATAGTTGATTGACCTTTATTTGATATTTTATTTCATATATATAGAAACAATCAACCAAAACTGCCATCATGGATTTTTTCAGTTTTCAAATTTGCAGGGGTGACTGGGTTTGTGTATACGTCATATATCAGGGTACAGACTGCAAAAATAAAGCTAAAGAGCTGACATTTCTCAGCAACTGTTCCTTATAATGTTGAGACGGAACTTTCTTTCTTTTTTTAAATTCCCCACCCCTTAAAAAGGTTTTTAGCTGGGGTTCAATTGTCTTGGCAGCCTGTTGGCTATCTATCCGTCTATCCTTCTATCTATCTATCTATCTATCTATCTATCCATCTATCTTAAACGTGCATATGCTGCACCAGTGTAGATAGAGGGCTGAAATATTCAAACATTTACTCATCATGTCCAGAACATCGGTAGTTTTTTTGTTGTTGTTGTCTTTCTTTTCAAATCTTTGCCTTCAAAAAGTGGACTTCACTGATATGTTCAATTAACGATATTGATTTATTTCAAATTGATCTACACAAAAAAGACAGGAGAAGTAACTAACTCTTTGATCATCTGAATTTTCAAGTTTACCCCTTCCACTCACGCATGTGCACACACCAAAAATAACAGCATATTGGTAAAATACGTTGGTCACCTGACTTTTTTTTATTTAGAGAATAACCAGACGTTTTTTACTCATTTCATTTATTTATTCACATCACCTTGTTCACAATACTCTTCGTGTTTCCACGCTTTCGGATATGTTACTTCAATTTCAGATTGAGAAATTGATCTGCGCGTTTATTTCTATTTTTATCGATTAAGATAGAAATCAATAATGGTCCGTCCATTTGTGGCTGTGTTCGCCAATACAGTTGAGAGAAGATAGCTAGTACAAACCTCTTCATCACTTGTTTATAATAACTAAAAGGAAAATAATAGTCACTTTAAAAAGGATCAAGTAAGATTTGAATTGTCAGAAACGTATTCTTCCTATTGCCTCAGTATGTTAGTATATTTTTTCCTCCTACATTCGGATCTTTATTCACTGATATTGTCGAATTTTTCTGTGTGTCGTTGTGTTTGTGTATTTTAGTGTCTTTTTATGTCTGTATATTTAAGTGTTCTGCTGCGTCTGTATTTTTCTTTCTCGTATCGGTTTGGTGAATTATCGCTGCCTTCGAGAGTGAAATAATTCAGTTCAGACATTGTAGCCAGAGATGATATGTCTAGATATCACCACGGCATTGCACTTGGAGTAATAGAACCTAACACACTCCTTGGTGTCTGAGGCAAACACTGAAGAAGACAGGTATTTTTAGAATCTGTACATTAAATAAGCAATTTTCTATCAAATGTTTCCCATTGTTGGGAGAAACAAAAGCAGCATTCAGATGTCGTGCTATTTCAACTCATATTCATTCACCGTTCAGCTGCTTTCCATTGTCTTTAGTGAATTAGATACGCTATGTCTAATAAAAAAGACCACAGGATTTTCATCATTATCATCATCAGCAGCACCTCAGAGCACGTAGTTGGACATATACCTCTCCCAAGATTTGCTAGACCTCACTATCATGGTCATTGTTGAGCAAGTATGTTCTAAATTTGTTTAGATTGTCACGACATCTTATGTTCTGTGGGCCACAATTTTGCATATGATCTCTTGGATCCATATTGTGAGTCATGATGTCCAGTGATTGTTTGACATTGAAGCAGCTAGCTTGATAATAGAGTTTTCTGATAATTTTCATGGCATCTTGAACTCTCATCTTTTTCTCTAATATACTGTTAATCATAATCTCTCAATATGAGGTTGACAATGATTTTTTCGCGCACGCTGCAGGGAGGATCAATATTTTGGTTAGGTTGCTTGTGTCAGCTATATAGGTGACTAGTGGGAAGATGCAATGGTTGTATACCCTTTTTTAGGACACGTGGAATTTTCGTGTTCTTGAAAGTCAAACTTGGTCCACTGGATGCTTGCCAACCTAATGTTATTATTTTCATTGATTCTTATGCTTGTAGCTTAGAGTTGAACGCAAACCAAGGCCAGAATTTCAAAATTTCAATGCAGACCCTTTCATCTTCAGGGGGTGGGTATGACGTCTCACAATCATCATTGTATGCCATCGTATGTATCAATCTTGTTCGTATCAATATTCAATAAACTTATCATAGTCAGACATAAGGCCAGGAGACCAGAGCCCCTTGGGGGATTGAAATCGATACATTAGCAAATGGTTGAGTGCAATCAAACAATCAACCATTGCTCTGCATCTTGAGCTCAGCCTTTTTTGCATACATCATTTTCATTCCGTCTGTATATATGCGGTAGGTCAGAACATATCAATCTCTTTAAAGCAGTTCAGTTCTATTTGGTATTTACAGTATCATCCTAGAAACCTTTGTATCGAAAGTTAATTTTCTTTCAAGCCAACCAGAATATGATTTCATTATTTCAAGAAGAAATTTCACTCAATTAAGCAGTAATAGAAATATATTGAATACAAATAATTTTTTTTCGACAGATGCTCTCATTTTTGTTCAACATATTCACTTTTCTGTGTCCAACTTGTTCAACATTTTTGGTAACACAGTTTGGTCATAAATAATACCCCACAACACCTATTTTGATAGATTGATTCCACTGAAGGTATAAAATCCTCGCTATGTTTGGTTTAGAGAGAAAATGATACTTTATGAAATAGTGGAAGTGATGTACACGTCTATGAGTGTTATTGTATATATGTGTGCACATATTTATTCATCACAGTCTTTCTGTTTTTATATAGCTAAATTAGTTTATTCAAATGTGTATCGATATAAATGAAGTTGTAATTCATCGTGCACATGGCAAAAGCAATGTGGCATCAGTGAAGATCTGATACACCACACATGTGAGACTCGTGGTCTGCCAGAGTAGCTTGCACCTTGTCTGTATAAATAGCAAGAGTATTAATCTGTTACAGTGTTTCTCATATTTGTAAATCAATTATAGTCTTTCAAAACAGCTCCTCCATATATATATATATAAATATATATATATATATATATATATATATATATATATATATATAAATATATATATATATACATATATATATATATATGTATGTATATACATATATATATATATATATATATATATATATATATATATATATATATATATATATATATATATATATATAAGAGAGAGAGAGACTGGGGAGATAGATTGAAAGAGACTAGAGGGAAACATATATAAAACAGAGGTATGCAGAAAGGTGTTTTTCTTTGTATGTCTACGTCAGACCTTTTGATATTTGTGAGTGAATACGAGCGCGTGTGTACTTGTACGATTCACTTGTTCATATAGTATTATAGTATTTCTATACTGTTACGTCAAGGCTTATATCGAAAAACAAGTACATATATTTAGAAATCCATCAATAAGTGAGAATATAATAAGGATATCACATTATGTTTCACCTTTGTTTCAATACTTTTCATGAATCACAATTTCCTACCTCTGCTAAACTCATCACTTGACCCTGCTGCATATGAATTATCAACACTTGTTTGATACTAATATAAATACATATATGTAGTGGGTGTAAACAAATTTATCATTTAACAAACTTTTCACCATAAATTCACCATTCAGAACAACGAAACAAGACAAGATGCATGCGTTGTAATGTTTGTGCTTAAGCCAAAACCGTACGACTAAGTATCCTCATCATTGACCCCATGCTGCATAACTGTTTACACTTATTTGAAACATAGATATATATGAATTACAGATAAGACTCAGTTGAATTCGATTATGAAAAATCATCAGAATCCATCACATTCTCAGATATTCTTATTATACATAGATTATTATGGACACCTCCAAATAACTGTATATACAAAACCACCGATACTCACAACTACCTATACTCTAAATCAACTCAACCCACACACCTTAAGGAAAACATACCTTTTTCACAGGAGCTGAGAATTAAAATAGCTTTGAAGAAAGCATTCGATAAATATTGCAATGATAACCTAATATAGCACTTTACGAAAGAGCAACGATTGCTCCTACTATGTCACTTCAAGCATACTGATATTTCCATCACCTCTACTATCAGTAGGATCCTCAATATCCATAAATCAAACTACTTTACAAAAGTAACAATGTTATCTACAATATATCGGTAGATCTGAACTGTTGCTTAAATCTTAGACTTAATAACAATGTACATTGATTAACTTTGTACGTTTATACCAATTTACAAATTTGATGATAAAACATGGTTGAATAGTTCACTAACCGGACGAAAAGTTATTTAGTATGAAATACAAACTCCAAACTAAAAAATACAAAAATTTCCCTCATCATTGCTTGGAGAAAACTAGTATTCAAAATAAAAATCCATAGCCTTCAATCATTTCGGATCTTTTGAGATCTCTACGTAAAAAAAAAAGATATTTCCCACTCCACCAAACCACATGGAGTTGGAATTTTAATAGTGTTTTCCAAGTGATTGTGAAAGAGATGGTCGGAATGAATGCAGTGTTGTATTATAAGAAAAATAGGGACTCCCCTAATTAATGTGACTAAGATAGGATTCAGAAGAAAACTGACGCCTTTATTACGCATGTTTTGACCTTGAGTCCTATTGTTAATGAATTTATGCATGAAAATGAATGAAAACAAGCAGTTTTCTCGAATGCCTATGTGCAATACTGTTGATAGGGTATAGAGTTCTGTACTACTCAGAACTTTTGAACAAGTAAAAACCTATTTTTCTTTGTCGAAGATTGAAGCATCCAGTTTGGCTTATAAGTTTGGCAACTCTTCTATATAGCAACAGGTTCACTTTTTCCATCGTTTTGTTGATTTCTCAACAAGAATCTACAGGGATAGAAATGCAAAACCCTTTTTTTTTTTTTTTTGTCATTTGACGGTTTGGCTCCATTAAAAGTGCATTTCCAGAAATTCACTTTTCAGAACACCCAAACTTGATTAAATGCCTGTCTAGTCCTGCTCTTTGCAGAAATTAGCTGCTCTTCCTTCTTCCCGTTTTAACATTTATAATGAAGCAATTAGAAACAATACATATATATATATATATATATATATATATATATATATATATATATATATATATATATATATATATATATATATATATATATATATATATATATATATATATAAACAAAAAATATTTTTCTTGGAAATTTATCAGATGCTTAAACCAATTTTTTTTCATATTGCACAACAATGATATGGACTTATTGAAAAACACTTAACTTCCTATGATCGATTACGATTACGTCAATTTAACTGTCCAAAAGTAACAAGAGCTTTTGTTCAATATTCTGGAGCAAATATATTTTGTGTTTGGCTGAGGTTGGTGGGTAGTTCAACTAATATACTATCATTAGAACTTTTGAGTCTGAAAAAGGCCAAAAGTTTTCTCATATAGATTTGTGGTAATTGCTTCCATTTTCCCATTTGGGATTGTAGGAGTAAGTCTGTATTAACTAGATTTCGGTTTCATACTGTATTAGTCTAGACCTAATAAATATATCAAGGCAGATCTGGTTAGTAACTTGATATTAACTGCTGTGTTATAAAAGACCTTTAGAACTTGTTTCGTCGGGTATACTTCTTCAGCCTTCCGTCTAAATGAACACTGAAAAATTCCAAACTTTGGCAAAACAAAACCTAATAAGAAGATTTATAGTTTTAGCCCTCTAGCTCCATTGGTACAGTTTATACGCATCATGCATACATTCGTAAATAGCCAGCCAACTTAAAAACTGGGGAAATATATGATGACAGTTTTGATTGATTAAGAAAAAATAGAATGGGATAATTTCCATCGGTTCGTGAAAACTGATTATCCCAAGAGATATTTGGCTTACTAAATCATATCACTTTATTTTGGTTCATTTAGAAGTATTTTTTCTTCTTCCCCCGTTAGCTACATTTCATGTGAAAAGCACATCCTCTATTCCCAAATGAATTTTGCACCTGAATCAGGATATAGAATAAATTATCAGAAACATGGTGGTAACAATAAAATCAACGTGAGGAATTTATTCGGGCGTCCAAAAGGCATTGAGACTTGTTGAAACCAAAGGAAACGATGAAAATCAAATTCTAAAAACATAGGAAGTTTCAACTAAGAATGCACTAATTCCATTTGAAGGATTAACGTGTTAAAATCTTTTAATACGTAATTCTTCTCAATTTGGATTTTTTTTTCCACACAGTTAATAATTGAACTACCAGAGCGTCAAAATTTAAGTCAAACAAAAAATTCCCGTCCGAACGAAAATTTTGTCAGAAAAAATTCTATTCATGACATCACTGACGTTTTCCATTGGAAAACATCTAAAATAGAGTAAATAAAACATCTACTGAGATCTAGGTTCTAAAGCATGTCGATGATAATGATAATTTCAAAAATATAAGGCCCCTAAAAGTCTAGAAGTTTGTCTCGTTTTATATATTTTTTTTTTCTTTCGAAAAATCAAAAATAAACATTCTTAACTGGGGTATAGTGGAGTACTGATGCCAGTTTTCAAGTCAGTTAAAAAACCATATGGCTAGGAGTGCTAGAAAACGCAAACACAAAAACGCATATAAAAAGGGGTAGAACCCTCAGCCAACTTTGGTGGTTACGGTTGTCCAAAGACCGTAAGTTTAGAGCAAACCACAATTCTGTATCAGTTTATCTTTCTTTTGGAATTATTATTTTTTTTTGTCTAACGGTAAGCTTACTACAATTGAAGATATCAATGTTTGTTTCTTACAGTATTTTTTGTGTATGCACCATGGTTGCCTGACAAAAGATCATAATACACATATCAGACATACACAAGAAAATGCAGTCTCAAGTTTGGAATCGTTTTGCTCAGTGGTTATCGAGAAATCTGATACTATTCTAATACAAATTAATAAAACATTAAGATTATAGATCTTTTTTCAGGTTTTATCGATTACTCCATTTGACTTTTGCTGTTTAGAAATATCTTTGATATCTGGTTCGGCAACACGAAAGAGACATAACCGAAATACTTAAAAGCCGTAGTTTTGAACTTCAGATAGAAAATTATTTTGCATGACAAAGTTGGAAGGTTTCTCCAGACTCCTCAAAGTCCAGTCCTTCCGTGCACATTTTAAACGGGTACTTATCTAGAATTGTTAATTTTAGTTTTGCTGAGTTGCCAAATGATTGTATCAGTCAGATTGAACTGCTACTGTGTACCAGATTGAAAATAGTTGTTGCTTGATCGTAACCTACTGGGTTTAATAAACCAAAAGCAACTTCTTGGGGTACAGATGCAGCAGGAAAGAGATGGGTAATGGATGAAGAAATAAAGCCTCGTGAAACTGTGGACATAATCGGCCACAATACGATTTATAGTAAGATTTTTCTCGTTAATCATTTGTGCTGATTGAGGAAGATCTCTTATTTTCAAACCACTTAGCTACCCGGAAGGAGATGCTTGGATTACAAGCTCGGTTCCAGGTAGGTGTAGCTTGTCAAACTCTGATAGAACTCTTTGTTCCAGACTTCCTAAATGAATAGGACCCCTTTATCTTCCTGTCTGTCCAAATTTGGCCAACCAGAAAACATACTAGAGCATTATTGTCCCATCTGATGAACCATGTTGCGAAAAGAATACAAATAATTATCTTATATGTTTTTTTTTTCTTTTTCCAGATCTCGTCGGGAGAATGACCCTAACGTGTTGATCAGTGGTGGTCGAGGACAAGTTTTGCTGTAAGTAATCGTTTTAAGTTATATTTTCCTTTGTATTCAAGGTCATAAATGCAAGCTACTTATCACTTATTTCTTTTTATGGACATTGACTTATTTCTTCTTAGTGCTATTCCCCGAGACCATTTTAATATACCTTTTTGCTATTCAACAGTTAAAAGAACACCTTGTGGTAATGATCGAATTTACTGTCAATCAAGTTTTCCTTTAATTTTTCGTAGTTTGTATGTGTAAAATTCCTATGTTTTGCATTTTTACATTGACAAATGCATGCCTTTACCTTTGAATTTAATAAAATGAATCAATATTTTTAATGGACAGATCAGTAAGCTATTTGTACAATTTGGAATCAATTATGCGTACAGTAATCTCCTTTGTGTACTTATCACAAATGTGTGTATATGTATACATATTATAGCGAACAATGCATCCATTTCGAAATAGAGGGGTTCCCAAACATTTTCTCCGTTGACAAGTTTGTCCGCACCACCTGTGTTGGCATAGTCCTAGTGATGAATGAAGTGTAAAATGTTTGGATACAATATAACAGACATTAGACAGATAGTATATGCATTCTTTCAGTCCATCTTACACGAATGAAATTCGAGTTACCGCATTGTAAAATTATCTCCGAAAAACAATAATTGAACGACCGTTGCAGCAAAATCATGTCATGAAGGAAAATTACATCGAACAGAATTATTATGGTGGTAATAAATTCTATTTTAACATCACTGAGAATTTCCGTGGGGAAACATCTGAAATCAAGTCTTTAAAAAAATATCTCGATACATCAACATTCTGGAGAGTTTAGATGTTATTGATAAACCTGTCAAAAATCAGGCCCCAAAAAGGTCGAAAAAACGGTTAGCCACAAAATCAAAAGATGCATTTCTTCAAAAGCTCTAGTTGAGTACTGAAAGCGATTTCAAAGTCAGCAGACAAAACTGTATGCCTTGGAGAGCTGGAAAAACAAAAACATAAAAATGCAAGTAGCCACACACATGAAACAGGATAGAACTCTTCAGCAGCTTTGATGGCTTACATTGTTCAAAAACCCTTTGGAATCTTTGTTGATTATGGTTGGTCAATTCTGTATCAACCTAAAATGCTTCGTCCTCAGCATGCAATTCTTGACAGTACAAATGTAGTGTGCATGTGTTCAGGAGATTAGATCTGAGTTTTGATCTCGCGTAACCCTGTAAATTGTCTTTTGGGCCCCTACGACTAAGCATACACTAGTCTAAGAAACCATGTATTAACTTTATAGTGATCTACCATTCATGAATTCATTGCGAGCTGTAAACTGAAACTTCCACCAAAATTGTCGTAGGCCTCTTCAATTTGCAAGTTGGGTTGACTGGCTTACTGACTGACCATCTATGTATCATGCGTACAGGCCGTACCAACCGAGCTAGAGGTCAGCACATTTAAATATTTACCTCGATTATGTCCACAAAAAACTTTTTTTCTTACATTGAAATCCCACCACATTTGCAGTGTAAGTTTATGCTAGATCGATCCCAAACTCTATGTTCATTTGTTTTCGCAAAATACTGAGTCTTGTGGTTATCACATCCCGACCAAAATCAAGTGAATCAACTTATTCATTCATTACCATTTTCTCCAATTTTTCACTTGATCACACCCAACATTTTATTGGAGTAGTTTTAATTCAATGAATAATTCTGCTATGATTATTTTCTAACTATAATAAAGCATAGAAGGAAAGAACAGTTGAAAATTACTCATTAATTTTAGTACTGAGTGCATGAGGGAATTAAACCCGCTTTGAGCGAGACTTCTCAGAGAAAATATTTAATTACATTTTGAAAATTAAAAAGTATCAAAGTGTCCCACGCAAACAAAGTACGTTATCAATAAAGCAGCACAAAACAAAACGTTGATGGATGACATTAACTCCTAAAGCAAAGGAAAATTATATTCATGCACGTTTTCTGTATAATCCGTGTTCAAGTTGAGGTTCGAAATGAAAGCAAAAATTCACGAAAGAATATTAGAAATTGTCCACAATGAGAGAGATCGTAGCTATTTTTGGCTTCATATTATTTTTATCTGTAAATTAAATTTGTTTTTCCTAAATGAAGCCTTGTCAACTAATATGAATCTTTGGCTACTTGGTCCTTGATCCTAGTTCCGTTGCTTGTTATTGCAACTTTAAGGTTGTTTTTCTACGACCGTTAGATAATCAACAATTGAAAATACGAACAACATTTGAACACTCATTAGTTATGCTGGGAAGTTTTGTTTTTGTAGCCCCCTAGCCATGTAGATTTCACCAAAAAAGGTAACACAAATTAGACACCACCATATTCTTTCCTTCTGTGCATTCCCCATTCCCCTGACGTTTTTGTTTGAATTTCCATGAACAGTATTAGATGCATTCCTGTATATCTTTATATCAATATTGCTTGATTGACGGTTGTAGAATAATAAGATACGCAGTAAAAAGGGGCAGAAATTGGTCAAATGAAATTCTATTTCTTTTTGAATATATTTAGTAGTGATAAGTAGTGCAGTATCTTTTCGAGATTAAGCTCAGCAACTTTTCTGACATTATCCCTGGCTTTTTAGCGTCTGTCATCGGACATGGACCTTCCCCAAGATTTGTCAGACCTCTCTTTCCTTGTTGTCATGGAACCAGTGCTCTCTGAACTTGTCTAATTCGTCATGCCATATTTTGTCGTCTCTGGTTTTGCATATGTTCTCTTTGGATCAACATCGTGAGTCGTGATGCTAAATGTTTCTTTGCCAGCCACACAACATGACCAGCCCATTGCTATTCAAGTTTTCTAATAGATTTCACGATATCTTGGACTCTAATACAACGTGCTGTCTTTTGATTTGTCCATGTTCTGTTGAACATGATTTTATTTTTTGCACATTGTTTGCTTCTCATTATGAGGATCAGTTTTTGAGTTGGGCTCTATGAGTGACTATCAAGAGGATGCATTGGTTGTATACCCTTCTTTATAGCACTACCGTAAGCTTGCCAACCTGAAGTGAGTCATCAATGCTTTTTCCTTCTAAAGATAGAGGGAAAAACATTCTGTCGTCTCTATGGAGTTTTCTTAACATAGAGTTTATCATCATTTGGGATGTGATATCAAATTATCAATAGATATACGAATAAATCTTTCTCCCTTGACAAAATCATATTATTTATGCAGAGAGATGATGCTCTAGCTGTTATTAAGTGTTTGTACTGTAACCATTAAAGACCCTTCTTCATCATTATAGCTAGCTCGATGTAGCTGAACAGATGGTACATTACAGTATGATAGAGGGAGATGATGTAAAACAAACATATGGGAGTTTCCTCAAATGTGCTGTATATGAGAGTGAATGTCGCCATGACATACATCTCAGCCAAAGCACGATGGGGGAAGTCTTGAGGAAATTTGTTATTGAAATTCACCTACAATCAATTGAATAGGTTGCAAGCTTTCCTAATCTAAAAGAAAAAACATTTTCAACAACTATGCAAATCTCAGCGGAGAAATCTCTCACGAACCTAATACTGCAATCATACGGAAAACTATGCAGAACAGTCTTATGTATCTATATACACATCAGTTCCTGTGATAAAAAATAAAATAAAATAAAATAACACAGGAAAAGAAAGCTACATAGCAAAACCATAAAATTCAATATGGTGGAGACTTCGTGTAGATTTAGTATAAAATTGCTCATCTCCCTTAGATTTGATAGTGCCAATATCAACTTGACCCAACGTTGACTTAAGTGGCAGCACCACGTATCTTATGTTCATTCTGGAGTTATCACGAAATAATATATCATGGATCAGCATCAGTTCAAAACTTATCCAACAAACACTTTTTTTTAAAAAATAAGTATTAAACTACCAACATTCAACCATGCTGCTGTAGTTTTGAGAAATATTTTTTTAGAGGAAAAAGTAGAATTTGTTCTAAAAGTAATATATATATATATACATTTATATATGAATGAATGACTTGCCTTCGCAGACAGAGGTTATTCGAAGAGATGATAAATCAATAACACCATAAACGGTGGTGCTTTCGCGCAGATTTTCCCTTCAGGTTGTGTAAAGGATTGTTAAGGTCAGCTTGCTCAGAGCTAAACCCCAACTTTCGAAGTAAGGGTTTGAATCTCATCATCTTTTGAGTTTGAACGTTGAGTTGACAGGAGAGTTTTTCTGGTAGATGTACGATTGCTGTAGGGATCTGAGGCCCTTTGGGAAAGATTTTCCGACAGTTGAGCCTGTTTGTAGTTGGATTGCAGGGCATGAACACTCTAAGCTGGCTCTAGTGTTCTACTGCCCCTTTGAAGGAAGGACGGGACGATACTGCTGTCTACAACTTTGAGCTCGGAACATCCAGATAGCATAATTGTCTGCCATTCGTAGACTCTGATAAAACAGCTGCTGGTTGCTTCAAGCAAAGAACTTAGATGATCCAACTAAGCATATATGCACTGACTAGAGGCGTGCTACCCTATTAAACCTGATAGTGTAGCAGGTAGAATGCCAAGGTAAATACCTCAGAAACAAGGTGGCGCTCCTTCTCTCTGCAAAGAGTCTAAGTGTGTATGAATATTGTCATCAGCAGTAGCAACTTTTTCGCGTCTGTCATTGGATCTAGACTTTTCCAGTGTTTGTCAGACCTCTCTACCATGGGTGTCACGGTGCCAGTATTTTCTATACTTATGTGGTTAGTCGGGCCATATTATGTTTTGCCATCCCTGATTTAGCATGTGATCTGTAGGGATCTACATTGTTAGTTATGATGTCCAGCAATTGTCTGACATCCTTGCAAGCTCATTAAAATTTGAATTTTTTAATGGATTGTATAATGTCTTAGACTCCAGGTTTTCCTCTATTACACTGTGATGTCTCCTGATCTCTCCATGCGATGCTGAGCATGATTCTCTAATGAACAATGTGCATGATTCTCAGTTTGCAGGTCGATTTTTTGGTTAGGTTCTATGTTTCAGCACAATAGGTGACAATCAAGAGAATGCATTGATTGCATACTCTTATTTTTAGCACTATGGGGTTTATTCATATTCTCGAAGGTCGCCCTTGTCAACCTCGTGTGATTTTTCCACCAAACAAGAAAAGAATTGAAAGATTATTCAATCTCCGAAAAGTCTAATATCAATGCCTGTGGATGACGTTGTTGACGAAATCCACATCCTCATTATCTTGCACTATCAAGTCCCTGGTTGTAACCACTGAACATCCATGCCGAAGTCACAAACAAATTTCTTTTATGGAAAGAAAAGAATAGAACATATATAACGAAGAAATCACGAGAAAAAAAAAAGCAATTCAGTCATTCTTCAACTGAAAGGAAAAATTTAATTTATCTATCAACAAGTCTGTAAATAAGGAGATTGAAGACGTTGATTGTGTCGTTATTTACTTTACAATTTCACTTAACTGTTTTTCCTTCTTTTTGTTTAACTTTGGTTTTAATCTTGAGTTCCCAGCTAATCTAATAAATTCACTGGGAAGGAAAAGGATAAAACTTGGTTAACAGAATGAATTAACACCACGAATAAGAATTTAGTGATAATGAAGTAAATGCAATCAGTCAAAATCAAATATAGCATTCGTTGAAGGTATGTTTTCTTACGGGTGCACATATATATATATATATATATATATATATACATATATGTGTGTGTCTGTGTCTGTGTCTGTGTGTGTCCGTGTCTGTGTGTATATATATATATATATATGACCATGTAAAGTATATATATATACATATATATATATATATATATATATGTGTGTGTGTGTGTGTGCGTGTGTGTAATTATATATAAATGTATATGAGTATTTGCTATGTGTGTGAGAGAGTGTGCATGTATGCACCTATATATGTGTGTGTATGAGACTAAGTGAGTATGTATGTGTATATATATACATATAAATATATTTATGGCTGTATATAACGTGTGTATGTACGTGTGCATACGTGTACACATATGTTTGCGTGTATATGTATATATAAGTAAGTTTCAGCGTGCATTTATGTGTGTATGTGTGTGTGTATGTATGTGTGTGTGTGTGTGTGTGTGTGTGTGTGTTCGTGTGAGTGTAAAAGACATTGTAAAACAAAACACTGGAACCATCAATAGGTTTCTCCAGTTTTCATAAAGGTCTGACTTGTTACGTATGTATGTATGTATGTAGGTAGGTATTTATCATGCAAATGGAGGTAGAGGGCTAACGATGTGTACATTGACTCCTTATTCTGTTAACAGAAATGCTTTTTATTCATCCCACCCCCTATGATACTTGGCAACAATTTGCAATTTAGGTACATGTTGAATTACCTTATGTCTGTTTGGATTTTTTTTTCTTTTTCAAAGTTCAGGGATTTTAGTTATCACTGCCTCAGTAAATGACGAGAGAAGTAACTAATACATTGATTGTATCCTTTGCCCAATGTTTTGATTGATTACCCTCAACACGGCATGCTGCTAAAAGTCGCTGTTTGTGTATGTAGGTTTCTTCTGTTATCTGAAAGTAGAACATCTCTACGAAGGGAACATTTTCGTTGGCATAATGGACGTGAAACGAATATTAAACCACCAATAATTTACATTGGAAACATATTGGTGCTTCAGAACTTGCCAATAGAGTTGTGTTGGTATATTAAGTTGATTTTTCGATGTTTAGGGCACAGGGATCGATAGGGTGTGGTAAAGAGATGAACGTAGAAGAACTGTTTCCATAACTGATCAATGCAAATCTAACATTGAAGGATATTTTCGTGTTTGGTCTTTTTTTCATAACAGTGAATAAATGGCGTGAAGTGACCTTCCTCCAAAAAAAAAAAAAAAGATGCAGGGGTATACTTGTACTTTTGTATCGAAACCGTAGTCACTATTTAGTGATATAGTCAATTTAATAACATTGCATTAATTAATTAGAATGGCTAACATTTCATTTTCAGTTTTCAAACAAATTACTGTTGTGGAAGTCTTACAAAGTTGAATTTTTTGCTCAAACCTACCAACAAAGATACATTCGGAATTCTGGTTAGGAAGATGAGAGGAGGAAAAAAAGAGTGAAAAAAGAATTTTTGAGAAGAAAGAGAGAAAAAGAAAATGAAAAACTTTGGACGCTCGATTTAGTCATGTATGTGTTGTTGAACACAGTCTCCTAATCAGTACCTATAATTTCCTTCTCCTTGCATCTTTACTATAGTTCGTTTTTCTTTGTCTTCTTTCTTTACTCATCTCAACCCTAACTGTTCAAAGAAAAAAATCTGAAATTTTGCACACACACTCCCCGCAATGAATAAGGAAAATAAATGTTTTGTTTTTTCATTTTCAAATTTTCCTGATATTTTTATCTTTCCTAGTGCAATATTCATCCAGGCTGCATAGAAAACACAAAGGGAATTATATAGGAGATTTATTGATATACTATATATCATGAGAAATTTAATTTGATGACAGCCACTACTAAGTGTAGTGGGAGGATATCATAGTAGAAAAATATGGAAGTCTATGGAGATTCAGTGTGAGCAAGTGGATATGCCAGAGGCTGAAGGAGTGAATCGAGATTAAAACTGACTCATAGAGATGATTTTTCTCGAATGCAGAAAAAAAACAAAGATTGTAACATGGAATAAGAGACGTAAAGATGAAAACGTAAAGGTTAAACACAAACGACGCTAAGAAAAGAAATAACACGTTGAAAAAAAATCGAAATTGTGATAAACTCGCCATCACAGTCAATAACTGAACATCTGTAGCGTCAAAAATCATGTGAAAGTAATTCCACCAAAGTTTAAGTATAGTTAGAAAAAATTCTAAGTATGACACCACTGGCATTTTCCAATAGAGCAAAAGACTTGTAGAAGCATCCAGATTCTCCAGGAAATAGATGTTATTTCAAATGGAAATAGAAAAAAGAATAGTCTCTAGATGTTACTGAACCCTTTGAAATAATGCCCCAAAAGGCCGACAAAAAAGAAGAAAAATTCTTTAAATCATTTTTAGAAGTGGTCGAGTGGAGTACTGACACCAAACCGTATGGCCAGCAGCGCTGGAACACACAATCAAACAAACAATCATGTGCACAAACATAAAAAGAATAGAAGCCTTCACCACATGTGGTGGCTACGATCGTTTGTCTCTGCTGAAGCTCCCTGTTAAATATCAGTTAATTATTGCAAAAAGGAAATAAAATGTAATTGACCCATTTTGATATCAATATTTATCTATTCGTCTGAGAATTATTGAACTTTTTTTCATTCAAGATCCAATGAGATTCATGTCAGGGGGCTGACTTGGCCAGAAGACCTATCTATTCCTTTTGCGCTGGTTATTACACCAGCTATCCTAGCCAAGGCTGCTCATATAAAAAAAGCTCTTGTCTCGTCTTGCGATACGTGAAATAGACAGAGGTGAAAAACATCCGAAGAGGCATCACTCATTTCATCGCTCTGGCTCACAGCACCTGGCACTCGGAAGCAATTACCCATCTAAGTACAAACGAGGTTCGATGTTGCTTAACGGTTATCGTGCAAGAATCTGTATATCCCACATGATATACTTGTTAGCCTTAGTCAAGAGTGACTTTATAATTTTGGAGCCTGTAATTTGAGTGTATTTTCCGTTCTTTGTCTTGTGAGGCAATGTATTTTAAGGGAAGAGTGTTGTTTTTGTCCTACGATCCGTGAAAATTCGATGTCGTCTGCAAAATAAATAGATATTTTTCTAAACCGACATTCGCTACGAATTCTGGGAGCTTTCAAAAATCACTGGTCCGAATTGCTCTCCATATCATAACCGGAAAATTACTGAGGGTTAGAAATCACGACACGTGCAAACTTGTCTACCAGTTAAGCTTGTTAACCATTAAACAATGGTTAGCACTCATAATATTAAGAAAGCAGAGCTACGTTTTGATCTGCGTGAGATCTCTGCAGTAAAGCACGCAGTGAAATCAATTCTAAACATGAGAAATGGATCAAACTTCCCCACAAACTCGCCACTCTAGGTGCTCAATACAATGACTAAACTTAACGTGACGTCAGGGCCAGATTTACACCTTGGTGGCACGGGGTATTCCATGTTTGGTTGGCCCCTAAACACAGAAATTTAAAAAATCTAACTCCTTTTACTACATATAATTGGAATTGACCTGCTATATATATATAGAAAGGTTCAATGAGTTATATATTTAAAATGAATACTTGTATACATGTTAATGCATACCAGTAAAACAAATAAATTTCTAGTATTCCGTTACTCCAATTACTGTGGATCCGGGAGTAAACAGTAATTTCATTGTTCTAGTTAAAACAACTTTAGGTGTTATGAGGGAAATAATTTCGAAAATGTATTCTAAGCAGTAAATGCAAATGTACTTCTAATTATCATGAACCCTTATAAATCAACCCCTGCTCAACGTGAGGATCGTACGCAAACGAGTTGTTTTATGGGACGAGCTTTGTCATTAAATCGAGCTACATTGAGTGCCCTGTAACAATATTGTTTTGCATTTTGTATCAACTGAAAACACTCGAATAAAACTGCTACCACTACTGTCAACATAGGTTTCAATCAGTTTTCATGTTGGTCTGGATGGCTATGCATGTATCAAGCATACACTTGAACCATTGAAGCCAGAGGACTGAAACATTTACTCTTTATTGAATCAAGAATAACTTTTTCTTTTAAGTAATACTCTCACCCTTCTAATACGTTTTCATTGGGGGTTTAGATTGTAGTTTATTCTAAATTGCTCCCTAGTTTGTCCCCGCTCATTTTTTGAAAAGTCAGAAAGAAAGCAAGTAATCTACTCATTGATCACCCGTTCTTCCAATATTTCAATCGATTAGCTACCCCAACCACAGCATACTGCCGGAAGACTAGTTTTATCGATGATCAAAAGTATCTTTCGATCATTCCATTTTTTGTCACATCTGCTGTCTATCTTTATTATCGGCTGTCAATTTATTTGTTGGCTTTCGAATCCGTCTTAATGCGTGTTACTCCTATGCAGAATAGTGTAATACCGACAATTACAGACCAATCGATGTTATCGAGCAGTCAGACGTAGAGCGAGTTGAACAAAATAGCTGTTGTTATTGGAACACCATTATTCTCGAATCCCTGAATGTTAATGTAATTGGCGAAGTTCTGTTGATCATAAATTGGAAGAATTTTATTAAAATTAATCATGTTGTTATAATTGAATTATACTTATTACTCTTCTTTTTCTCTTCAATAAACACAATATTGAATTTTTGGGCGGTCATCTTGACACTGTATTTGATTCTTTTATAACGTGCTTGTCTCAGACAAATGAGGATGAGTTGATCCTGTTTTCTAAATTGATTATAGATCTTCAATTATATATATATATATTTATATATATATATATATATATATATATATATATATATATATATATATATATATATATATATGTATATTATTGTGTCATCCATAGACAGCTGTTTCGATGTATTACATCTCTTCATTGTAGCTATAGACATTATCCCATCCAGTACTGCAAGGCAGAATTGACCCGGAGGCCGATATCCTACCTCTGGACTACGGAACTGGGTGGTCAGTAAGGCTGAATTTATGCAATATACTCATTTACGCAGAAAATCCTCATCCACCAGAGTGCTCTATTCCTATGGAAATATATATATAATTGCATGGTAAAATACATATATGTATATTAGTACAGTAACAATACTAAGATATGTCAAACATCTATTGAAATACCGTGTCGACTTTTTTCCTAAGTTTTCGTGTCTATCCTAATACTAATTCTTCCACAATAAGAAGTTCACAAAGTTGAAAAAAGGGAGGCAGAAGAGGAAATTGCGCAAAAGAATCGTTCGTAAATTCACATTTTTACTTTCTCACCCATTCCCTGGAATCGTTTTGGTTGACTGGATCAATATGTCTTGCGTACTAGTAGTTTTCTCTGAGAGTAATGCATTTGCCACTAATGTGATCTCTTGGACAATCTGGTTAGTCTCCAAAGCAGACAAGAACAAGATGCTCTGATGATCATACATTATCATCTCGCTATTACTTTACATATCCTCATTTCCTGAGCCATTTCTTGAAATTTGAAAAAAATTGGATTTGACAAAATTTCTTTGCAATATTCTCGGTTTTTTAAAGCTCATTTTACTTCATTTCGAAGCTTAAACACTTCATCATGATTTGATTCACATTACTAAGGATCTCATGGAAACAAGATGTTATTTGGATATAAACACGAATATTTGTTTTCCGTTCAGGGTGCTCTTTTCAGTTATGTTTTGAACCTTGGTATTAAGGTTTTTATTTATATAAACATAACATTGTTCCTAAAAATATTTATAGTGCGAATAGGTAACATCTGAAAAATCTCACTGTATTCACTGTAACTGTGTAAAGATTTGAGTTAGAATCATAATTGAAATCATGAGTCATCAAACTTTAGAATGAACGAGACTGAACCTTATAACTCTAAGAATAACAAAAATATTGCGAAGTTTGTCACACTT
>OY735229.1:30919456-30979456 GCA_963457665.1 Thysanoteuthis rhombus | reverse complement strand
CTTAACCACTCGATGCTCATCAGGTCACTATATTTATTGCAGCACCAAATATTTTACTCCCATCCTAGCTTATAAATATGAAGCTTAGGGCACTTAAACCATAGTATACCTCAAAATACATATAAAAATAATCTCTACAATATACCAACCTATACAGTCTGACTCCCCATTGCTCATAGTTAATATTACAATCTTATCCACCCAATCCATACTGAACTCTCCTTTTATGTATATCAAACACTGGAAGTGTAACACATAGTCACCAACACTCCTACCAATTATTACCTATCAATAGTCCATTTTACATGTACCACTCAAAGCTATATGAATTTTCAGAATATCTACGAGGATCATTACGGTAACAGAACATTCATACCCCCATTGATACTCGATCATACATGGGAAAAAATCCCATTTCTTATAAGGTCACTGGAGTACTCCTAGATAGTACTGTCAGTACACTCACTGGTCTACCCCACCATTGATATCCATCTGGTCAGGTTGTGTTTACATGTATGCACCTCGACTATGACCAAGATTTCCAATAACCTCAACAACTGATTTTCGAGTGTGCCCACAACCCTTGACCCTGAGAAATTTTGAAATACCTATAACTGCTGCTACTTCTTTCAACAAAAGATTGAACCACCATAGATTCCTTTACAGACAAAAACAGCCAGGATTCACCAGTATGGCTTCTTGATGACTTTCATTTTTACTTCATTTTTTGCTTCCAGAGTATGCTTTTATTCTTTAAATTGTCTCATCCCCAATAGTTCACATATGTATGTATGTATGTATGTATGTATGTATGTATGTATGGATGGATGGATGGATATAGAAGTATATTGATATACATGTATATGCATGAGTGTATATAATAGTATAGATATGTATATATGCGTGCGTTTGTGTGCATTTGTACATTTATCTGCGCATACACACACACACACACACACACACATATATATATATTTATATATATTTATATATATATATATATATATATATAGAGATAGATAGATAGATTCAACACCATGCATACTAGAAAATCATATGCTTCATATTCTTTTCAAAGCAGTAAATGGAGATGGATTCAATGGTGGTTTCAGTACATTTTATAGAAAATGACAAAAAAGGAAAGAAATGCAGCTTTAGAACTAAAAATTCGGAACGTTGTATTCCTCAGATATAGGAAACTAGTTCAACAAGGAAAATACAAAAAAGATAATTGGAAAGCGTACATAAACATATTTGAGGAGTTGCCAGGTGTTTACGTCCATCTTATATTGTTTCGGGCTTCATTCTAGTTCGAGTATCCTTTTTAGCAAATATATCCAAATGCATCCATATACTTCTACTTATATAATATTTTTTTCTTTTTTTTTAACAGTAACAATGGGCTCTTCTATTTTAGGTTAACACTTCTTTTCTGATGGGAATATTTCTTACATGTGGTTTGAAACAATGGAGCTTCCATAGCTTATTTCATAAAAACCATTTCATAGAAATTCAGATCTATCCATGGGTTTTTCGAGAAGTTTTTACGCAGATACATAGATAGGTATTTACATAGATAAGTAGGTGGATAATTTATTGAAAATAGTTTCATATAGCTTCTGGACGAATAGGGTAAAAATGGCTCGAGTAAGATTGTGAATAAATATATATCTCATTGTAATTTTGCAGGATTAACGAATCATCAAAATACATCTCTTATTTGGAATCATCTTGAAAAATTACTTTCAAAGTTGCTTAAAAAAAGCTGGATTATGGATTCCCATTAGGAAAAATTGTTCTCAAATTTACAGAAACTCTCCGACAAATATTATTTTTCCAATTATCTTCGAAATACGTATCAATCATCTCAAGTATAATTTTCCTTTCATTCCCTGAAGAAAAATAAAACAGGTCTGATTAGTCAATCAATGGAAACTGTCACGTTAACCACATCTTGCTGCCTGGCCTGGTAGTGGTGATCAATTGAAAAATTGGGAAAAAGGATTGACCAATGAACTAGCTACATCTTTCGACTTCTGTTGGACAGAAAGGAAGGAAACGTCCGAATTAAAAAAAGCTTGAATTCTGCCAGAGACAAACTAAAGAAACGATTTTAGATAAATTTATATTCAAAAATTCACACACATACACAAACATAAAAAAAGGGAGAGGGACAAAACGGTGTCTCTGAGACTTAATGACGAGTGCATGCCTGAATTTCCAGCGTGCCAACTCCACTGATGCAGCCTATACATGTTATACATCCATCTAGCAATGCACACAGCCTGATAGCCAGACCAACTTTTAAAAAAACTGAAATAACCTATACTGACAGTTTTGTTGACATATTTTACTGAAGAAGAATCTAATTATTCAGAATGATGTTCTAAGATATAAGCAGATACGTAGAGCTTCAGGCCTTTGAGTGAAGAATGGTTGATTGATACATTTTACATTCCTAATTTTCGGTGCTGTCTACAGAGAAGTCATGCTTAGAGCTTTTTTCAGATTTTTTATCATTATAGATATATGATTATAAGAAAGAATATCTGAAAATGTTCTCATAATCAATACTAGAATGTTTCCATTGGGAATGGATCAATAGGCCTGTAGCCTAAAAAATACTTATCAGCTAAATTTTCACCTATCTATCAGTTCTTCCCTCTCTCCTGTATCTCTTTCTCTATCTCTCTCTATGTATAAATATACTTTATATGCTCTACCCTTGAAGTGGTTGGTAGTTGTCTTTTAAGGTAATGCCACTTTAAGGAAGGAAATCAAATATTTCATCAGATCATAGGTGCTCCGATGTGATTTGATCCTGCCCCCTACTGAGCTAATTTGTATTCTCGTAGACACGATTACATATTCATGTCATCTTTATTTAAGATTGATACAAAACAACATTGGCATCCGTTTGTTTCATGACTTACGTTCTCTTAATGATGGAGGAAAATGCAGAAAATCGTATTGTAATATGTATCTTAAGTATCTTGAATCAAAATGTGAACGTAAAGAAATTCAAACAACGTCCCTATGTTTGGATATTAAAACCGAGGATGGAATATTTATCAAACACTTGCTTGATAAACGAGATAACTCCCCGTTCCATATAATGAGAGTGCCATTTGGAACTGGTAGTATTCTATACTATATATTTCACAGAACAAACTACTCCTACTCTTAGATTTATTAATTTGATGCTGAAAAACGTTTGTTAAGTTGTAAAGATGTTCAGTCGATACAGTGAAATTAGCAAGATTTTCAGATAATTTAATAAAGCCATGATTAGAAATCTAGATCCCTTTTCAACTTATCAGCTTGACCGTACTGCAATGGTAACAAAAATTAAGGAATATGTTAACAAGATTATTAAAAAAATAGACTAAATAAATAGTGTATACTAAGATAAATCAATTTGTATATGTGTAATATTAGAATTAAGTAAATGAAAGGGATGGATCCAGTTTTCACTGTATGAACCAGGGAGAGGGGAAAACATTTGGTGCGAGTCCATTCGTCTTACTGATCGGTACTTGGGCGGGGTGAGAGAAGGAATATGGAATTCCATGTTATGGATTGTATCAGTATATTGATTGAATACCCAACTAAGGTGTTACAACCTACTAAAAAGTGGTTTTGTTTCGTTTCAATCATGTACATGAGGATATTTTATTTGATAATTAAAAATGTTGAAAACATTTGTTAAAAGCTTGATGGTATACGACGTTGAGAAATGAACTTTAAGGTTGGGGGGAAATTTTGTCAAATTTTCCGGTTGAATATGTTGGTAGAAATCGATTTGAAAATGTTTTTCTGTGTATTTCGTATTCTTGAAGATGATATCATGAGCTGGTTTGTATCCAGTCTGAGATTGAAATCCATCGGATTCAATATTCATACGGGTGAACATTCAATAGAAATGCCATGAAAAAAATCACTTTTGTTTCATACTCAATGATCCGTCATTGTCGAAAACGTTATTTGGGTAACTTATGTGAGTGGGCCTTATAATATATGTAGTATTAAGTATCATAAATATACAATGCACATAATACCCTACATTTAATAACAAACTACTTATATGACATAGGCTTTATGATAAGGAAAGGAAGTGTTGTTAGATCAACACTGCTGGGCTACCATTTTGATATACCAAGCAGTTACATGGTAAACAATTGTTGATCCCACAAAAATAACAATTATACATTGAACTGCAATGACAAAGTATATATTAAACTTGGAAAAAATATTGAAAAAAATTCGTAGATTGCATTGAGAGATATTGGGAAATGAGTGACTGAACTGACACAGAGATATTTTTGAAAAAAGTGTTATTGTTTCGTGTTTGAAACTGTAAAGCTTTTTAGACGATATGCATGAATAAATGTATATATATACATTCCTGATTGATTGATGGATAGGCTATATCCAAGAAAATAGTGATTTTTTCTATAGACAATGAGGAAAAAAGGTATTTTTCCCTTATAGATGTGTTATAAATACGTATTTGCCCAATGAGATTTCCCCATTGTCCACGAAGATCTTTGCTACATATATGTATAACTCTTCTAGAAAGCACCCGACCATTTAGAATTAACAAAAACAGCTTCCTTGTCACGCTATCTCTTATAAAGTCAAATATCTTAACTTTAAAAGTCGCAAGGAGGTGTAGGGGGACTTCACAAGACATTTAGAACTGGCATCGTAAATGCAACTGTTTTCAAGGTGTTGCAACCTTCCATTCCTCGGTGCAGATGGTTCTTGTTTGATGTCATTTAACTATTTGATTTTTCTGTTTAATCTGGTGTTTGCAGTTTATTGTTTGTTTGTTTGTTTGTTTTTTGTCGGTCGCAATTAGAATCACAGTGGCACACTTTGGTGGTGTGTGAGCATTAAATATTTTTTGTTCTCATTCTGAGTAGTTTTTTAATTGCTTATGCAATCGTTTTATTCTAATGATAAAAACAATGATTACATACACAGGCCTTGTCACTCATACAATAGACAATGTCATGTGACTAACGTCTTTCAACAGCATACCGTGCTAAGGACGATCGGTTAAAGGATTGCAATCAATTGATTTTTCACTTTTTTCATATTTTGTTTGAACATTTTCAAAAAATAATTGTAAACGCTGCTCGACACCTACGAAGAGGTCAATTTAGCATAAACGTACATGTTAAAATGAATCACATGCTACAAACCTACAAAGGGGGAATTTCAAAATTTGATATGGAGGAAATATTGAAATTTTCAACCCTCTAACTTCATAGGTGCAGCTTGTTACCCGTGAAAAAATATATACATACATACACAAACAGTGGGCCAGCTTGACCTGTGTTGCCGATTAGGATACGATTTTTCAATTTTTCAAATGTGGGAAACATCTCAACGGGCAATACTTGACTTCACAACACCTGACAAGATTTCAATCTAAATATCGTCAGTATAGGACGTACAAATTTGACCATTGAAAAAAAAATCTAAAATGGTAACCCTAATCCAGACCTACTGAATAAACCAATTTTTAAAGAAACCCGTGTTGACAGTTGTGTTGACAGCTTTGGTTGGCAGTTACTAATTCTCATTACCACCATCATTGAAGTCATCAATAGTCATTTGCAGTTTCATTTAATTCCACTCGAGTTTCCATTCAGTGATATTCACAGGGGAGTCGTAAGAGAAGAGTAGGAAAAATAAAAGAATCATATAATAAGTTTTCAGTCTTTAAAAGCAAAACCTTCCCATTATATGCTGAAGTATATGTGTGTGTGCAAGTGAGTGTGTCTAATTAAAATCGGAGAACTTTTCCAATTGGCCACATTTTTTATCGTATCCCATGGTTCTTTTTAATTAAATATGTATTTCTCACTGTGCATCGTCACCTAATTAACTCTAAACGTGTAGGAAAAAAAACTTAGAGATTGATTCTATTAGGAAGCATCATAACAACAGGACGTTGTGATTCTTTTTGCAATTCCAGACGAGAGTTTGAAGGGTCGAGCCAAGAAGAGAGTAAGGGAAGAGAACAATTCGTTCACATCTTTGTTTTGAAAAGGAGAAAGCCAGGAGCTGTTTCTCTCGTTCTTCCAATTCAACATTCTTTCTATTACTTCCCATTATAGTTCTCTTCGGTTACTTTTTATAATAACAAGACCTAAACATATTGCCACTTGCTCAAGAGAGCAAAAGTCTCGAAATATTGACATTCAACGGGTAATTTTCCTTGTAATTTTTTTTTAAACGCATAATTTTAAAATTGTGTAATGTCGTCGAAACATTTTTTTTCAAATTATCTACCCGTTATTACATAGTTAATGTACGTTGTAGTCTAACTGCGTAAATGAAATAAACAATTTAAAAAATGGGGCTGCAGCAGGAATCAAACCTGTGAGCGATAGGGTAACAGCTTCATCAAAACGTTGCTCTTACCTTTGGTCATAGATTTGATTCCCGTTGCAGCCCCATTCCCTTTAATTGTTTATTGTATTCAAGTTATTTAGGCCAAATGATACATTCACCGTGTAATATACGGGATAACATTTCAAATTGGGTGTTAATAAAATTTAACACTAGAATTATTCCTGTCTGAGAATATATATATATATATATATATATATATATATATATATATATATGTGTGTGTGTGTGTGTGTGTGTGTGTGTGTGTGTGTGTGTGTGTGTGTGTGTGTGTGTGTGTGTGTGTTTGTGTATAACAGTACAAACCAAGGATGAACTATGATATGATATAATATACGATATCCAATTTGTGAGGGGTTCATTTCTTTAAAGTGCTTGATACTTTCAGCTTCAAATATTATGAATGTTTAGGGTACAGCTTAAAATAGAATGTAATGAGGATTCGCAATACAAACACCTCTATATTTCTGCCCTGTTTGGGTTTTTTGAGGTGAAATATTTGGTCGATTTTGATTTCTGCGTTTGACACCTCTTTTAGTGGAGGTGACTTTCCGATGGTTGGGCATATCTTTTCTTCATACATATCTTAAATATATATATATATATATATATATATATATATATATATATATATATATATATATATGTATATATATATATATATATATATATATATATATATATATATATATGTATATATATGTATATATATATATATATATATATATATATATATATATATATATAATGAAAGATTATGATAGATAAATAGATGCAATTTGGTGCACCTGTTTATGTGCATCTATCCGTATATCCATAAATTCATGAAGTTTCTGGGATATTTTTCCCTTTACTCTTGTCTGTTTTCTTACTTCGTATGCATCATCGCTAAAAGGGAAGTAATTTGAAATGTTTATATCTATCTTATCTTTTTCAAATAAGTGATCCTCTCTTTCATGATTGTTAGGTATGAATTTTGAGAAAGATAAATCCCCTGGCTTGACACACGAGTGTAATTCAGTTCTGATGAAAATAATTTTTCACAATTTATCTTCTCTCTCGAAAGAAATGAAGAAAAAAAAAACGAGAATGGTAATTTATCGTGCCGAACCCCTCATGCCGACTTGCACTGAAAATTATAGACATTTGCATATTTTGTAGATTGACGAAAAATAGCGTACTTTGTTTCCAAGCCTAAAGATAATGATAAAATCGGAAAGATGGTGTCCCATTCCCGAACAAATTATGGAATCAGTAATATTGAAATAAATAAATGAATGAGCAGATAGAAAATGGAGGTAGCTTATCAGCAAAATCTATGATGCGAGTACGGTTTATGAACCAATTAACTGCGGATGACAGAAAGTGTAATTGTTGCAGTTTTATGACTTGACTCCAGATAACAATCATTTCAACCATACTTATAATGGACTCTCCCACTTTAAGTTACGACAGCTAAGTTCTGATGGAAAGGTCCATTGTTTACAAAGAAAATATGTTTAGCTTACTTTGTGCCATCTTGTTTATTCAAGGGTACCATCGAATTCAGAACTCAGCAATTGAGCTGCCCGTGTCACAGATAATAGGTTCAAATGCTGAAAACAATCAATTATCATAAGTTTTTGTTTGTTTTTGACGTGTTCACGCTTCTCTATTAGACACTTTTTGGTCGGTCGGTCGGTCGGCTGGTCGGACCCATATACGTTAAACAACAGATACAAGAATTAATTAATGTGATAATTTGCCGGTCTGCGTTCAACAATTTTTTTTTTTTTTTTGTTGACATTTATACTTTTCATCGACAATAATACTCTCGGCACATTTCAACCCTCCAATATTTTACATGCATGAGAATCAATTGACTCGAAGAAACACTATTTGCTTTCCTTTCTCATCCTCTCGCTACTACCGCCACAAACGGCTGGAACATCTTTGAAATTAGGGTTATTGTTTTATTCAATATCTTTTCTCGGTTTTCCTCTTTCTTTCTCTGTTTCGTTACTTTTTATTTCTGTATCTCCTTTTGGTTCTTTCAATTTTCCCGTAATTATATCATAGTGTTTTCTTTGGGGATAATTTCGTTTTTAGAGTTTGAATAATTTCTAATTATTTTAACGTATTCCCTTATCTCGATGTTATTCAGCTATCTCGATATTAATGTTAGGTCTAACTCGTTAATTAGTGCTCCCATCTTGCAAACAGAGAGTATTCTTCCATTTCCATAAATATTAGGTTATTACATATGAAATTTCGTTATTTCTATATTCATTCATTCATATCTTGGCCCGGACAGCCTAGCCAATAAAGGAAGTCGGGGTTACAGGGGGCTTCTGCTTACTTTATTGAATGGATAACCAGCCATTGGTACCAAAAGCAATACAGAAAGGAGAAGTTTACTTAGCCAAATGGTTAATCAAGCACTAATTTCGAAAGCAAAAAAAATGTTTAGCTCCCAGTTGTTTCGATCTTGAAATTTTTTATGTCTAGAAGTATTGTGAATCAGCTTCTGGCGTACGTCACTGTGTCACTGTTGCATGTGCATGACGTCACTCACTTTTTTCTTGTCTTTCATCATCGTTACGTATGAAAAAAATTGGAACAAATCAATAAGAGTATGATGAAAGTCAGAAAGAAAAGCCGACTCAGCCTAATGGTTAATCTGCCACTAGCGTCAGGAGCAATCAAGATAGTTTACTCAGCCTAAAGGTTTACTAAGCGTACTCAACCAAATGGTTGATATAACATCTGCATCAAAAGCAAGGTGGGGGGGGAATGTTTATCTAGCCTAACGGCTAATTTACTACTCACTTCGAAGGTAAGGAAAAAATGTTTTGCCCCCAGTTCGATTCGAATGCCCTAATCTACTGATGACTATTGCACGACGGAAATACTACTGAAAATTGTCATTTTCATTTGTAATTAAGAATAACAGCTTCGGAGGAATGCCTCAAAATTACGGACCAGTTCAAATTGCTCTTTGAACATTCTTAATGTTTTTGTATACACTTCTTGAATTTCAGATCTGAATAATTGTTTCAATAATATCGACTTTAGGAGTTTCACAATAATAGGAAAATATTCTAACTCGGAAAATGAAATTATCACAAAAGGAAAACAACATCGTAGATTGAAAGAAACAAAGCAAAAGATGGAAAGAAAAGATAACTAAACGATGAAAAAGGAAGAGAAAAACAGAAGAGAAATATAAAATGAGCAAGAACCAAAAGTCAACAATCCGTTCCGTGATCAAATTTGGATTACGTTTTTCCTATTATGGAACCTTTTTTTACGGGTATGGATTGAAAAATGCTATGGAAATACATCATTCTGTCGGACGAATGTCAGGTGAATAAAGAGGATAATACAAGGCAGTATATTCCAATATTCTTAGCTGAGAGTTGTTGGGCGTAGAACTGTTATGGACCATTTCATTCAGTTTATGTGAGATCCATTTTACGGTTTGTCAACTTTTCCTGATAGCTGTCGAAATCCTGAGGTCTCTAGAAGGTTTTTGAACCTTCATCATCTGACATCATAACACTTCATCAGCGAGTGCAGGTTAGGGCCCATTCCAAAGTTTATTCTCAGTTTCAATATTTCATTTTTTTTTTTTTTGTTAGTTTTTGTTTTTACTCATTTTATGGAGTTATTTGCAATTCAAAATCTGGATGTCTTTGTTCATATTCAGACTTTTTAAAGCTCAATCTGTTTATTACGTCAATCATAAATAATTAAATTGTATTGCGCATATTTTCCCTTAAGGACGTTTCCGTATGAGAACTCCATTAATAATTCTCGTCTCTAACTCCCTCACTCACTCTGTATGTTTTCTCTCTCTTCATGTGCTCGTTATTGCATTAAAACACACACACACACACACACACACAAACACAATTATATATATATATATATATATATATATATATATATATATATATATATATATATATATATATATATTAACACACACACACACATGTATGTATTTATGTGTGGACTTGATTCATGAAATATCTAAGGTATCAAAATAAAACGGTGCCCATATCATTGCTTTTTCCGTCTAAGTGTTGGGATAAAAAAAAATACGGCTCCAGGGATAACAGCTGTGAGTTCGGTTCTCGTTTGAAGCTATTTTTTGTTCCTGAATGTCAATTATTGTTTTTCTTTGTGAGAATGGATAGATGAGAAATAGAAAAGGAAGGAAAAGATGGAATATTGGAGAGAAGTTCGCGGTGTTTCTTTTTTTACCGTTTGGTGGCTGAGCGAAAATTGAGAATTTTTGCAATTTTTTGATAATTTTAGGGTCATATTCTGCTATTTCTCTTTTATTTTAGCACTTTTAACCCTTTTGCCTGTCAAACAAACGTGAAATAATTCTTTGTTTTTGCACCCCTGTTGGTTGATATCCTTACGAATGATTCAGAGATCGGCAAATCGAGTGACCTGTGAATGACAGCAATTAAAAGCATAGACAATGGAATTGGCGAACTGAGTTAAATATTCTATCGAGACTGTGTATATCCCCTCTACACTAACGCCCCCTTGGGAAGGTATGGATTAATTACTTCTCTAAACCTCTCCAGTCAATAGTAGAGCAGACTGAACTTTCTTGCCTTGGAATGCAACAAGTCTAGGAGAAGAACATTCGATTGAAAAGCGACTGAAAATACCTCTTCAATTTGGTTGACTGCAAGTTTTGACATCTTTTCAACAGCTCCTGTAACCATGGTGATAAAAAAAGTTTTACACTCAGACTTTTCTTTGGACTACATCAGAGAATCAAAGAGGAAGGGGGCTTGTCAACTTTGTATCCCAGGATCTCCATATGCTTAGCCCAAGCTTGTGTCTTAGAAGGATCACGTCAGTATCGTTCCATTCTCTATCGAGAGTCCTTCTATATCAAGTGACGTGGTCGTCTCATAAACAACGTGAACGATCACAGGGAGTGCGGCCCTGGGATATTGAAGTACATGTGAATTCAAACATATTTCTCCCCATGGAAGTGTCGATATTGTCGATTACTCAAAAACAACGCACTTGTGTGTGTCGGGGTAAATGTTCCTCTCTTTCTTTCTTCTCATTGTTATTGTGCACCGAATGTCTTTTCCCACACGGCAGGAAATATTATGTGGACTTTTATCCGATTGTCCCAGTTATTCAAGTGTCTTTCAAATCTTCCACACATCCTGAAGGAAAAAAAGCCCATCATTTTTTTTTCCTTTTGATTTTTTATCATCCATATATCTTTTACTCTGTCTGGGCTGTTTGTTCATCATTGCTACACTCATACATTGTTTTCATATCTTCTCGTTCTCTCTCTCTCTCTCTCTCTCTCTCTCTCTCTCTCTCTCTCTCTCTCTTCTCTCTCTCTCTCTCTCTCTCTCTCTCTCTCTCTCTCTCTGTGTCAATCCCTCAATCTATCCCTCACATTTTCCATTCTTGAATTATCATGGTCCCCTTCTCTCCCTTTCACCTCATCTTCCTCTCTTTCTGCCTCTATCTATCTATCCATCTATCTATCCATCTATCAATCTAAACTCATTTTCCTAGATTATCTCTTAACTAACATATTTGCGAGACTTATTTGTAACCACTTTTGTTTGACTATCCATCCGTCTACCCATCCATCAGCGTATAGGTCCAGATCATATATCCGAAATTTCCCAATTATTTTCAATAAATTCTGTGAAAATCTGGGCCCCGGCAGAAGATGAGTCGATTGAATCTGCTGGCAGACCAGAGATTTATTTTATAGAAATATATTTTTATCTTCCTGTAGGAGAGATAAATAGATCAGTTGAATGAATTTTACTTCAAATTCAAAGAAGTTAGCTCTGTATTAAGTCGTTTAATAAATTCCCTCATGTCACACTTATACATATATATATATTTGTATTTCCAAACCTTTTTCTTTATCAACTTTTTAGTGACAAAAGGATTGGCAGAAGTGTGCGCTCCGTGGGAACTTTTTAGTTTTGTTTTTTTTTGTTTTTGGTTTTTTGTTTTTTTTTTGCTTTGTTGTAGTTGTAGTTTTTCTCATTCACTAGAACGGATATTCCCATCAAATCATGACTACAAATGCATTTTCTTCCCCCTGCGATCTTTTATATTCTCACTCTGTTTATCTTTCATTCTGGCTCATTTTCTTCCATTCACTCTCACTTTCTTTCAGTCTTTTCTTCTCTCTTTCATTCTAGTTCATTCACTTTCCCTCTTGTTCCATACCTTCCCCAATGTTTTTCGTTCAATCATCTCCTAACGATTTTTTTTCACTAATTTTTTTGTACACTCCCGTTATTACAGCACTCTTTGAGGGAAGCACAATTTCGACTTTGCGGTTGGAACGTATGGATTAAAAAAATACGGCATATAAATTCAAAAAAACGATTAACAAATTATTTACAATTTGATTTGCATGTGCAAAAGTACAGTCGACAATAATCTTGCGAGAATATAAAAACAAACGTGTCAATAGAATGCATGTGTAGTTATATAGTTTGGTTACAACGAGAGTTGTACTAACAGTTTATTTCATTTACTTTTTGTCAATCAACTTTTTTCAGCTCTTCGTCGTTATTTTTCTATCAACATGAATTTTTCCACTTTTTTTTTGTTTTATCGTCGGAGCGAGGATAGGATCTGTTTACCAAACCCATTCGACAAAACGATCTACACTTATTTTGTATTTTTCGGCAACAACAGTTCTTGCTCAAAAAGATCAAACATTTTTTCTTTTCAAGAGACTCACTGTGCAAACAAATTGTATGTACGTTTACATATTTGATTGAATGGAGATAGTCTTTAAAATTTTTCCCTTTATAACTAATTATTGGTGCCAGGAATTACTTTTATGCAAAATCAGTTTGTCCCGCCTCCTCGATATAAATCGAACTGTTACTATATAATGAAGTGTTTACTTAATTTACTTAATTTGTATTGTTGAAAAAATGATCTTCATCGAAGGTTATAGCTGGCTAACTGATTACACGAGCTGCAATTCTGCCTCAACCCGGTGGACCCAAACTTATGGTTGTTTTGTACTCTTTTTTTTATATCATTTTCAACTATTCTATCCTGGACTTAGCATATAATTTCTCCCTTTTTCTACACCCTTTTTCACATTTTTCCTTTTTTTTTACTTTCATCTTATTTATCTATTTTTCTTCATCAATATCATTCGAATATATCAATCGTATCAACCCCTCCGTCTGTGATTACATAAATTGAAATAGTCCCCGAAACTATCAATAGGTACATCCAATTTTTCAATTTGGGTTTGCTGGCTGACAGGCTATGAATGTATGTAAGTATCATGCATAAATTCAACAAATGGAGTTACATGGCTGAAAATTTACATAATGATTCCATATTACGTCTGGAAAATGTTTCTCTGTTTTTTCATAAATTTCCACTCCGAATAGTTTTTTCCTAAATTTCCACTCCAAATAGTTTTTTCCATGGGAGGGGGGTAATTTTCAATGTAAGTTTACGCTAAACTGATCCATTAGCTGGGATGAAGTAGCTTTCACGCTTATTTTTGGAAAGTTCTAGACTTATTTTAGTGATCACTGCCCAAGAAAAGGCAAGAAAATTAAGTTGTTTGTTGACTCCCCCTGGTCCATTTTTTCATTTGATTACAGCTCCCATCACAGGGTTTGATACCAAAAGAAGTTGGTGCCATCGCGGTTTCTATTGATATTTAATAGATTTGTTCTTTTAGTTTTTCATACATTTTCTCAAGAGACAAATACGTTGCAGTACGGTGAACAGCTGAGAGACAAAGAAAGACCAAGCATAACAATACGAGATACTCATCGTGAAAATAAAAAAAAAAGAAATTAATGAAGAGAAAGAGTAGCTGATTCGAATCCTTATCCTTTTGTCATATTTTTTAAAAATCGATTTTCATTCCCTTCAAACTATCAATCGTTCTTTATCTTTTGGCTGCTTACGATGATTGATGTCTTTAAACTAGGATTGCTATTAAGATATATTTTACCCTTGCCACAAATTCTGTGCAGGAACTGTCTGTTGATAATTGGGAACTGTCAACCAGATCTGTCATCAAAACTTTCAACATATGTTCCTTCAGTTTTTACGCAGGTCTGGCTGGCTGACTGGCTAACTGGCTTGCTGGCTATGTATCTATGTATTATGTGTACAGACTCTACCAGATAGAGGGATACGAATTCAAGCATTTGGCCTCTGTCTAGAAAGAACATTTTTGAACTTTACAATTCCTTCTCTAAATGGATTTTTTTATATACAATGTAAGTTTATGCTAAATTGGTGTCTAGTTTGTATCCAATAGCACTCATGTTAGTGTTTTGAAAATTTTGACTTTTGGGTGATCTCTACCCAACGAACGGCGGAAGTAGCTCATTCATTGACCACTGCTTTTTCCATTTTTTACTGATCATCCAAACAACATCATGCTGTCAAAGGACGTTGGTTAAATATCAGTTTCTATTGAACGACTAACTAGACCTGTTTATGTCTGTTTGTTTGCTTGTTTTGTTTTTTGCTTTTCTTCTCTATTATTTTCATCTTCGTGTTGTATTTGTGTTATGATGGAGAGGTGGAGACGACGGTTGCATCATTTTCGCTCATCCATTATACTGCTTGAGCAATCTGCCACAATCCATTTCTGGCTTGCCAAGCCCATTGAAGTACTACACATAATCTTTGCTTCCCCAAGTAAGGAAACACAAGGAGATTGATGATGGTGTTTTCCCCGCCACGTTGGTTCATAACATATTGGAAGTGGAGAGAAATAGACACGTGCTTTTTGCAAGAACATTTACCAAGGAAACCCATTGTTCATTGATTTTATTCAATTCCTACCAGTGTTTCACTGTTTACTGATATTAGTTTTTACTATGACTGACACCCTCCTTGCATGCACACACACACACACACACACGACATATTCTTGCTCAGATAAACATTTTTACGTATGTACAGTCAGATATGGCTCAGCTGACAGGCTTTTGGCCATACAACTGCCTCCTACACGCTAATTAGATAATTCAATGCATATAAATGTATTCTTTGTGATTATACGCAATTATTGCTTGAATTGGGGATACCTAAAATTCACTCATGAGGAGTTTTGTTCCATCTGGACAGCTCTACAGAACAATTTTATCGTCCAGGCTATTCAAACGTAGTAAATTCGTTTTCCAATGCCCTTCAAAGGCCCTGTGTCTCATCCAGAAATTAAGCAGAATATTTTCATATTATCATATATTTCATTAATGTATGACAGAAGGTCATAGGGGATGGCAAAGAGCGGTAGGGATACAAAGAGCTGTCGTTTTCCGCCTGCTCTAACTTAAGCATAGTAAATAACAGTTCTGTGCATTTGATCGTTGGTATTTTTTTCACTGAACATTTGGGGGACTCTTTCCCGTATTTATAAGAGAAAACAAATTCTCGTCTTCCTAAACTATTTTCTCAATCGTTATCAAGATTTCATCGAAAAAAGAAAAAACAAAAACAAATAGTTCAGAACTAAGAAGAAAATGATTGATGAATGTTTTAAAGATTTGCAGAATGAATCGTGAGAAAGATATCATTGCTTGAAATGAACGAACATTTATCAACTTATTTACTAATCTGAAAGAAGAGAAGAATTCTTATGAAAAATTGAATTCGTCTCTTGCAGAAAAATCGATGAAAAAAATTGGATTAATCTCTATAAACACACACATACAATAATACACATGCGCTCACACGCCATAAATAAACATTGGCTAAATAGATAGAGAGAGAGAGGGAGTGAGAGACATATGTAAATATATATTGGGCTTTATTTTCTCTCCTCTCTCTTTTCTTTCGCTCTCTCTCTCTCTCTCTCTCTCTCTCTCTCTCTATATATATATATATATATATATATATATATATATATATATATATATATATATATATATATATATATATATCAGGCATTGGTCTGTTTTCCGTGTATTTTTCATGCAAAAACGGCTCATGAACCTGATATTGTTCACGACTAATCAATACACATTGATTTTCTCGTTTAGGAGGTCATTTTCTTGTCAATCTCTATTTCTAAACATGGAAAACAATTAGATCTTTTTACCAGAATATTTGTCAGTAATTCATCTCATGAATGACACAAACTTTTCTTCCGATAAAATCAATTTTAATATGCTTTTGGAGGTAAATCATCTTCAATATAAGTTGTCAAATCCAATACCGACCCCCCTTTTCAGGTTAACAGTCAAAGACAGGGTTCGATTCTATCAACCCCCTGCCTCCCTCTTTCAATTGTACCCGGTGAATAAATCAGATAATTTAATGAAAATAAAATTGGAAGTAATTATATACGGACGATCCCCAATTTCGCCGGTTTTTAATTCACAATTTGATTATTTGATATTTAGTTATCAATATTTAACCTGTTTTTATGCTTTATTTCATTTAGTTTTGGTTTTTTTTTTTCAGTTATGATTTGTTTTCAAAGTCTCAAAAGAAATTTGAAAATGATATTTCCCTGGTTTCAATCAGACGACTATTTCCTTTGGCCAAGTGACAGTTTTGTAAAAAAGATTTTAAGTTTAAGGTGGAGCTTGGAGGTTCGTTAACGATCTCGCTATGATGCTCTTCCCCAAATTACTCTTTGTTCGGGTTAGACCATTAAATATATTTTTTTCTTATCACCATACTCTATCTGAACTCGATTACAAAAAATAATAGCCTCACGCACACTCACGTGCACACACACACACACACACACACACACACACACACACACTCAAAAATTGTTCAGAACAGGAGAAAACGATGTACTTCAGAGCTGCAGTTTTGAAAGACTGGCAGAAATGAAGGATCAGTGTTATTGTTACATCGTAAATAGAATCATCGACCAAAAAACCTATATTCCTCCAAAAAGGACTCTTTCACAGAAGTAGCAAAAATCTTATTGATTCAAAGCAGAAACATTTTCGCTTCCGTTTGATCCCCTTTTTATTTATAAAATCATTAACATATCATTTTCTTTTCTTATTAACATAATTTTCCCTCTTGGAAGAAACAATGGTGCATGTATGAACTGAGAATAAACAAAAATGGGAATTTGAAGTTTAAACAGTTATTTGAGCCTATGCATTACCAGCGGCTCAATGCAAAGAGTGACGCTACCTTAAAGTAGCTGTCATATTGGCTGCAGGTCTGATTTCAGCAGAAGCCCTTTCTTCTGTAATTGTTTGTTCTATTTACATTGTCTTCACCAAATAATACATTCACAGTATAATAACAGGAGACCATTTTAAAAACACACACATATACACACACACATGCATATATATATATATATATATATATATATATATATATATATATATATATATACTAATGGCTACACAGTTGAATAAGGTCATCTGTCAATCTCTCATTTCTCTATCCTTTTCTGTGTACCTTTTTATATTGAAACTCATACTTGCGTATAGAAACAAGGGAGAAATTGATCAGAACATCCCCCAAACGATACTGATAGCCGCTTTGCTCTATATGGTGTCCTGCGAATGGGTGACACAGTTTTCTATTCGTGGTGTCACACATGCATGGAGCAATAAAAATCGGTTAATGACATCAATTCTCCTCATATCGATTAGTTTGACCTGCAGTTGTTTTTCAGGTGTCGAACAGAAAAGCTTTCGTGACGTTGAATGTCAACTGATTGGAAAGCGATCGATTGGAGTGAAGAGGAAAATAGAGAGCAATCAGATGGGACATACCTCAACGCTATTGACATTAAAATAAATGAAAATATGTTATATTGTAGAAAAGGTTACTAATATCTTATATATTAAAGAATATTCCTCGGTCTGCCCCCAAATTAAATGAATTTTTTTTTTAGCCCATGACCTATCCTTCAAAAATATCTCTAGAATTATTTGAGAACTTATGGAGATATTGAGTGGAAAAGTGCTTACAATGCAAGGAAAGGTGTGAATTCTGGAACCATACTAGAATCTAATTACTTCTTCCATATCCTTCCACCCACGGATTTTCATTGAAATTGATTTTGGACTTCTGGATATATTTTGTGGTGTGGACATCCAATTAAGTTGCAGGCAAGTAAAAACCCTGGATCTTTCCCGAATTTCAATCAAACCCCCTCCCGCCCCACCTTGAATATTATCCCCCTCCCACAAAATATCATTAAATTTCTCCGAGAATTAGTTGACAGAGATCAAATATTTTTGTCTGTCTTCATTTACTCCAATCCATTCTGTCAGACACAAGGTGAAACTGGAAAAATTGAAGACAATATGTTGTACAGGTTGCTAATATAGACAGGACCCGCAAGCCTTGAAAATCTGTTGCTTTTATATTCGGACAAACCGTCAGATCCTGTGTAAAATACTCATTCATCTCACTGACATAAGGCCTTGATAGCCGCTTCTTTAGTGCTTAGATAAGCTTAGCTTCGTATTCGAAATCTTTGATTTCTTCTTGAGAACGAGAAATACTTGCGTGGCTGGGATTGAGGCAACTACCTCATCCTCGAGTAAAGCGTAGTTATTGCATTTTTTTTTCAAATGCATCATTCTTGGTTCTAGCATTTCATCGTATTTGGTTCTTCGGCAGCTCAGATGACAGTTACAAAATCGGAACAAGTGACGAAACGAAAATAATGACAAGCGGCAAATAGAACAGCCACTCTCATTGGATGGTGAGAAAAAAGAAACGAGATATGAACACACCTGCTGTCAAAATCGAGAGGCGCTTTTTCCAAGCTAAATATCATGAGACCCCTTGTCAATTTGCATTTCTCTCTGAAGATTCAAATGTGAAGCGAAGTTGTAAAGAAGGATGTGCTTCTATGCAGATGACCCGCTCGGGGAACGAATAACAAAGTATTTTGTGTATAAACAATAATGCATTTTGTTACTCCTCCATTTTTCATTCATTACTAGATGTTTATAATACAGACTTAAAGACAATTTAGCAAAATTGTTATGAGAGATGCTTAAACGCACAGAGACCACCTCAACTGAGTTATTTTTTTAGTCCTTCTTTTTCCACTTTGATTCCTACTTTCCCGCTCTCTTCTGACTGCCACCAGTGAATCCTCAGCCTTTCCCTCTGTCTTCGGCTGTCACTCCTTGCCACCCTCTCTCTCAATCGCCTCCCTCATCGACGTGATTCTTATCAGCTTCCCTACTACCTTGGCTATTCCCAGCCAATTTATTTGCCATTCACTGTCATTTCTAGTTACGAGACATATTCTAGTGATTCCGAAAAGAAAGAAATCACAAAAGGGTCAACAACCCGAACTGTCAGCCATTCCAAAACATGAGTATCCTTATCTCGCAATGGCTACATGAAGAAGGGAATCAGGATACTCAAGCAAATTGAATCAAATTCCGCAAAACCCACTTACGTACACACCTGCAAGAACTTCAAAAAACTAAGCTGCTGCTAGGGAGATCAAGTTGACAACCTCTGCGTATTGTTTGGAAGTCTAGTTTGCTATCAATAACTTCCAATATGATTTCCACTCAATCTTGCCCATGTTCAAGTGAGAAGATTATGAATGTTAAAATAATGCTTTGGGCTATTTGTTAATTATTTCGTTAGAGAAAGAGTCATCAGCTTTTGACTCTTTACTACCAAAATTATTTGAGTTCTGCTCAACTTTAAATAATCTTATATAAATCTAGTACAGTTGAGTAATTATAATCCGATCTTTTGCGTCACACTGACTTGACTGCAATCATTTCTGAATATCTATTTGTTGTTTAGTGTATAGTTGGTTGTTAGAAATAGGTTTGCAGTATTAAACAAGTTTTATCCAAGGTTGTAAAAGTCGCAGAGATGCTTCAGGTTTCCCTACTTTGTCACAATCCGGCATTCTTGTATAGGTTTAGTGAATTTCCACCAGCCCCCAAGCAATTCAGCAGCTTGAAAGCTTCCATACAGAAGTTTTATGGCTGCACACATTGGCCACAGTAAGAAGGAATACAGCTCAAACGACTCAGTATTGCAAAAACCCCGTCCCCTAATAGATTACATCATATTTCATATATAGTTAAGGTTTATCGCCAGATATAATCCATAAATGTTATTTAGATATTAAGATAAATTGAGAAAAAGTGATACAAATGTTTGTATTTGCTCTGCTATATTCGAAAAGTATTTACAAGGAAGTAAACATAGATACAGAATTATATGAGGGGGAAGATTATGTTGAGCAAACAATGAAACATATCGGTTGGTCTTGACTTTTACTCGATTTTTCTCAGCATTAATTACGACTGAAACATACGGGATGAATGCAAATTTACATCAGGAGTACGTGTAGTTTTTTGGGGTACTGATTCTGAAAATGTGCGTGGTTTCCTTGTATCACGTCTCGTTAAAAGCTATATTTCAGTCTCAAACAGCTGTAGTCACCGTGAGGATTCAAAAGCTCGACGTTTTAGCTTGTCTCGCTACATGACATCAGCTTCCTATATCCTGTATGTAGTAATTTTGATTTTCTGTATGGAAAAGTTTTGACTCATACCAATTTTGTTTTGACTTTACCTTACCATATATTGCCTCATATGCAGTGGAATTGAAAACAGAACGTATCAGTAGCGAAAGATGGAGTCGGGCTAGAATGAAACAGACTCAAAATTTGTACACTGTGTTAAAACTTGATCATAACATCAATGCTGTTACTCTGATGAAAATATTGAATTCTGATGAGCAATTCGATTGGTAAGAAGCATGGAGAAATATGAGCAAACATCGAGTCGAATCATTTTTCCGATTTATTCTCATGTAAGTCAGTGCTTCCAAAACTATTTCAGTGTCATTCACTTTAGAGTCTCGATCACATATTTTGATTAACACACGACTAAATCCACTTATATTTTTGGATCATTTTTTTTATTCTCTCTCGTCTATCATTTTATACATCATTCATTTCATATCATGAGGTTCACACAAAAATGTTATACTGCAGTCAGTTTGGAAAATATACAACATCTTTGAAATTGGGGAATCACAGGCAGAAAAAAATCATATTTCTAGCTCCTTTGCCATTAAAATCCATAGAACTTCTACTGACCACTAAAATAGAAATGACCGAATTGAATTAAATAAATTTATGAGTGAGATTTTATTCATCCATCTTGTTTTATTCAACCTTTATTCACTTGTATATTTTCCTTTTTCTCTGACTCATCTTTGGGTTAGACATTAACCAGTTTGAGAAGAACGTATTCAAGCAGTGATTATCTCATTTCAAGATGGTTTTCTCTCATTCTCGGAACTGTGATCTTTAAATGATGAGCATAAAGGAAATCCGTTAGAATGCAAGTAATGTTTTTACACTGATCTGACAAACCTCAAGTCATATCTCTCAACAGAATCAGAATTCTTTCAGATTAATAAAAATGAACGACAAATATGTAATGTTTTCCTTTCAGAGAGATGAAGAAAATTAGGAATATTGAAATCTCCTCTGGAAATACATCTTCATCCAAAACCGATGGGAAATATGTCATTCAGAACAAAAACAGAGCCTCAGAATCTATTATGGTGGTTTTCATTTACTAGGCCAAATAGTAAATGAAAAATCTGTACGGGAAGTTTGTGACACCCAGTTGCCTTGAAAACATTTTAAATAGGGTCTTTTATTCTAGTTCAATACGTAACACCAGGAACCAATGATGAAAACGCAATCATCTCAGTCATGGGAGAGTCCTTTCCTGTCAAAACGTTATCAATCAGTACAACTAAAGATGTGGATATATTTTTTTTGATACTCAGTAACCAAATCTTGAAATGGACAGTTTTAAAATCTATTGAAATTTTCTCCTGGAGAGAAGAATTTCAGAAAAATTTATGAATTATGGAAAAAACCACACTCCACCAGACTCATGAACAAAACCGTACGTGTCTTCGGAGTAGAATAGAACAACACTATTCCAAATTTAGTCTAGAGCTCGAGATTTTGTCGAAGCTTGGAACAAAACTTTGGAACTATTTTCCTGCTAAGACCAACTTATCAGCAAAAATGGTGTCTTTCTGGAAATTGCAACCGCATACTACAGTATACTGTACGTGCTCAATATTTGTTAGGATGCAGTTGAGGAGCCAAACTTGATCATATCACGGAAATCAAAGTTAAAGTTACCATGTTTCAATGGAAATATGTTTTTATAGTAAATCTGCGACTAATTTTGAAACTCGCCTTGATAAAATAGGTACAGAATGTATTGAGCCGAGCATTGTTGAAAATTATTGATGAAAATGAAAAGTTTCGGATTTTTGTTATCAAAACCTACGTTTAGACCTGAACTCATTACTGCAAAGGCAACTCTACTGCTTGTTATAAATACCCATTAGTCACTTATGGAGCCAAAACGTGGAACGTAACCATAAGATTAACTCTTCAAACTGAGAACCATGCAACGTGTGCTAGAGAAAATCATGCATTACAATCCATGGAGAGATCACAAATTAGATCACAGCTCAGGTTGGATGTTTCAGCTCCATGGGGGACTATCGGGAGGATGCATTAGTTGCATGGTTTGTTTTTTTTTGGCGACTGATGGGATTTTATTGTCCGAGCTGACTCTACCAAATGCTTGCTAATTTTGAGTGATTATCCGTTTGATATCTTATTTCAAGGATTTCACAGAGATCTGTTGTCCTAGGTGGATATTGTGATCTACTTCCTTCAGCTTTTTCATCCTGATTCTTTTGTGGGTGGAGATTGATCTTGCTCTACATGGAGCTTGCCAATCTACAGTGAAATAACACATTACCCGCTGCAAGTGTAAAAATCTATTCATAATTTGAAAAACGTTGAAATAGTCAAATTGCCAAGAATGCTATTTCAAGACAATTGCCCTGTTTATTTCAGTTTTATGGATAACTGAGGACATTATTTCCCTGACAAACAACGGCACCAATGATAACAACGGTAATGTTTGGGAAGTGACCATTAAAACTCCCCAAAATAGAAAACTCGGAAATCAATTGCAATTAACATCTCGTGTTCTCTAATTGCAGGCTTTTCGTTCTTTAGAAAATCCCTCCTTGTGTATTTTTTGTGGTAGGTTATTTTTTTCTCAATTATTTCACTTGGACTGCAATCTGCAATTCGTTTTAATCAACGGGAAACTAATTTTGACATTTAAAACACGAAAAGTACAGGTTTATCTTGATTAATGCGATTTATTTTTTCAAGATTTCCCGTACTGTTCAAGGTCTTATTCTATTTCGTTGTGTTTTTTTTTTTTTCAGATCATACTTAGTTACATTTATTTGTACAGCTACTCACACTGATCATAAGAGCACTAATCAAGGTATTGTTTTATTGTGATAACTAGCATAGTACCTATTAAAGGGGGCAGGATTATGTACGTATATGGATTAGCATTTCAGCTTTGAGTGTGAATATCAGTATATTCCGTTGGGGGATCATTCGAATGTTATCATGATGCCAGTAATTAGGAAGTGCTTCAAGAGATTAGTTCTCTCACCAGCTTTTCAAGTTATCTCTTCTTCGCTAAGTTATTCCGTGATTTTCCATCGGTAAATATACCAGGATTTCATTTGCTTCACTTGGTATTGATGACTGACTGCTGCTAAATCTCGGAACGTTAGGTTTGGATATATTAAGCACTCTTGAGGGTTTGGTCAACGGAGTTCAACAGATTCGAAGGCACGTGTGTTCATTAATGTCTAGATAACAAATCGGAGGAACACTTGATTCGAAAGACGATGCGGAATTTCAAGATTTTTCCAATGACAAATTATGGTAGCACAAACAGGTGGTAATTTTGCTCTGGAAGTATGATTATTACCACAATTTCTGTTTCTTGCCGATTCGATCGATTTACTGAAGTATCAATTTTTACGGAATTAGAACAGATTATCTATCACCTGACACGTTATTAATTGAATTGTGATAGAAAATCATCACTGTATAATATTGGCTCTATGTTATTGATATTCACTACCTTCTGTGGATGAAGCAGACATGCTAACCATTACACTGTCCGAACAAACAAACACAGAGATGAACAATTCACTCTCTCAACATAGGTCAACTTGTTTAGCTAAAGCTTGAAAGTCTCATTTATAGGAGCTAGGAGTCGAAATGGGACACGTAATTTTGAAATGATATTCCATCGAGAGATGTATCACCCTTCGAGATTTCCATGAAACGACGGAGTTTGACCCTAACGTTGCTGAACTTGCCTTCTTTTTATTTTTATTTTTCCCTTTTTCCATAATACTCTCCCCTTTTTTTCTTTTTCTCTGTTCTTCTTTTGTTCACAACACCTACTTTTAGCGGTTCTTGTCTTAATACTATTAGATATTAAAACCACCAAAGAATTCCCAAGCAGAAACAATATCATTCGGCTGCAATTTAATTTTGCCAGAACATTCATTTTTGAAAATGAGCATTTCGGCGCCTATTAATCTCAGGATGTGTCTACTTGAATCACCCAACTCCTCATCCAGCTTTTCTGTTGGCAGCGTCAAAGAGGAATCAATGAACATTATATCTTTTTTGCCAGTTGGGAACGAAACGACTTGGCATTGTCTCAAGAATTCACTTTACCTCGACGGAACCATCATACCTTCGACTTGCTTAAACAAGACGATTCATTTTCTTTGCTTTTAGCATCGTTTGAAGCTCAACCTATCCAACTCATAAGCACTATTTTACTTCATATTGTTAACACATTTGATGACAGAGGTTACACAACTTCCACGCTTAACTAAGAAATATATTTGACTTATGCATCGAACCAACATTAATGGGATGAATTAAACAAACAAAAATTAACTTGGTAATGAATAATGCTTCTTTTCATTAATTTGAGCTATTCCCCCGGTGGTTTTTAAGAAGAGAAATTCTGAATGCAACCGTCTGAATTCCAGGGATTTTTTTCATCATTCCTGTGGCAAATGTGAAATACAATATATCTTCTTTTTTATTTAAGACGGTTTTTTTTTTTGCTTTTCCAAAATTCAGTACTTACTACTATAATCAGTATCCGGATAATAAAAATGATAAGAACTATTTCACTACACTATAACGCACAGATTCGAGGTTTTGTGTTTTACTTGACAAAATCTTTAAATACAAACTCAGATGATGCCTTCGAAAGCAATTATGATATCCGTGACAACAAAGCCTGCAGAACTTTGACTTGGGGCGCGGCATGGTCTTTAAAACTTTATCTTCCTTACAATTCAACCTTGTAATGTAATGTGGTAAGCTTAAATAAAACAAAGACATTTTGTTCTACGAAAACGTCTTTTATTATTATCTAACAATCTTCAACGAAATTCATGGCTTAACTGAAGTATTAACCAGTTTAACAGCCATACAAAATGTGTAAATACAATTAAAGAGACCTCAACTATCCTGTCTATGCATGCACTGCGATAACTTGAGAACTGACCATTGCACAAAACTGACATTCGTTAGATATATCAGTACAAACGTCCATTAAGTGTCGAGTCTGAAGTTGTTTGAACAATCAGTCCTGAGGAAATATAATAATAAAACAAACTTATTCTAAGAGAATTGATCATTCTCCATCTTTTTCTATAGATTATCCAACTTGTCTTTAACTTTTAGAATTATCTAAAATCAGTAATAGAATATCTAAAGTAGCAGCAATAAGGCTGACTAACCAAAATACTTCAAAGCTGTAGTTTTGTACGATGGACTGAAATTTATTTTACATGACAAATATGGTAGATCGTCATAATATCATAGAGTCGAACCCCTTCCAAACATGTACCTAAGGAACAAGTGCAGCCTTAGTTTAAAAGAAATGTCTCTAATTATCTGCATACTCACTGAAAATAAGAGTACACAGATATCACTCGTGTACCCGAATATATGAATAAAAAGAATTATTCCTTAAGTCAATTAGGTATAAAGCACAGAACCAATAGGAATTATTTTACATGGAATATATGCTAGTCTTCCCAGAGCAAAAACTGGTGCTCATGGTATGTTTAACTGGGTCGTAGAAGGTTTGTTGATTCAAGTTGATAAATACCTTTTTTTCAGCAAACACGTAATTTTGGCAGTAACGATGAACATTTCTTTTGGATTAACTAATAAATTTAGATGTAATGAATGAGTCTAACTTTTTAAGCTGATATAAGTACCATTTTTCGCAGTATCCACCCATTTTGCGGTAACGATAAATATCTCTTTGAGATAAACTAATAAATTAGGATGGAACAAATTACAGGGTATTTTTTTTTTTAGTTGGAGCTCATTGGAAGTTTGGTGGTAGGAGGTACTGATGAATAGGGGATGGGAGAGACAGAGACAGGGCGAGGGGGGGGAGAAAAAAAATATGATCCGTGGAGCAAAACAAACGCTGAACGCTATTTTTGCATTTTGACTCTTTTTCATAAAAGCGGAAAAGTGGTGTAAATTGATCTTAGACGTTTGGTGGATACCACGATCTAGAATAAGCTTCTTATTGATAGAATTGTGCTTGTAAAATCATCCATTTAGGATAAAACAGCAGGTTAATTAACCCAACACGAAAAAACCGTTCTTACACTTGAACTTTGGGAAAAACCAATAAATTTAGTTTTAACAAATGGGAGTGTTCTCTGAATTTGATATAATTGATATTCATTTCAGTACACACCTTTTTATGTAACGATAAACTCTCTGTAAGATATTACTAAAAAACTTGGTATAACATGTTGGAGTGATTTTTCCCAACTGGATCTAAGTACCATTTCTTTTTCAGTACACATCCATTTTTGCTGCAATGGACATCATCAAAAATTCGCTTATCATCATAATACTTATCATTCTTTTAAGTTATATAGTTGAAAATAAACCAACCCAAGCGCTAGTCAGCAAACAGGCGCCGTGGTGCCAATACCTTTCCATCTGGTTTAAACCATCACATCATCCTTTTTGACATTCACAAATTTGCATTAGATCTCGGGGGATCCACGTTGTGAATCTTGGTGTCAAGCTGTTGTTATTCTTGAAACATAACCTGCTCATCGCTGTTTGATCTTTCTAATGGATTCTATGATATCTCTGACACCTGTTTATTTTTCAATATAATGTGCCATCTTTCGATCTCTCCCTTTGATGTTAAGCACGATCTCTCCTTCGGCACGTTGCAAGGCTTTTATTTGGTGATTCAATATTTTGATTAAGAGAGAGAGAGATTGATTGATAGCTGAAATATCTGAAGTACATTAGTAACTAGATACCCAAGTAAACACATGAATTACTAACTCTTTGATATAAACACCCACAATTAAAAGTCTTGCTTAGTATGTCCGAGTAATTCGATAACACGTAAAAGACTCTTAATCTGTTTGTAATGTGTTTGCACATGGGAAATCGAAATGCACTCCGATCAGGCAAACAATGGTCCATTTCTAATGCAGTTGCATTCTCATACAAAGGAAAGGTGACATTGATTAAGCTGAGTAGCTGGAAACCACACACATTTACTTAAGAGAATATCTAAGAGGATTTGCAATTGAAGATTAGCCCTTGAAGTGTTGATAGGACGTCGTACCAAGATACATCAACACAACATTGAAAATTACACTGTGTAACGGAATTTTTGTTTCGGGGGTAGTGAGTATTTTTACACCCTGGGACAATTTTAAAACATTGTCAATATGAATTTATAACAACGATATTGTTTTGTTTTTTTTTGGGGGGGGGGAGGCGACATTTTTCCTGTTTTTCTCGAGGGGGGGGCTAGCTTTTATCTTCATCTTAATTTTCAGCTACTTTTTATTACAACCTTGAATTTGACCGTAATCCTACGCCGCATGATCGTTTCCGTAGAATAACATTCTGATTCAGAGTTGTGTTAAAATACAACTGAAAGTTTCAATGAAAATCAAAACTAGTCAAAACAAATAGTAATAGATTTATTACTTCGTCTCGAAAAAAATTTCTGATTAAATATAATAAATATTACTTTGAGATAAACAAATAAATTTACTAGTCAACAAAATAAAGTCATTTTTAAGTTGATCTATGTTATACTTTTTCAGTGTAGAACCTTCAACAAAAACTGTCACCATAAATTTCTTCAGTCGTCAAGTTGGTTCACCTGGCTGAATATATATGTATGTATTTATCACGCGTATAGGTTGTATTAACGGAACTAGCAGGCTGTAAATTTACAAATCTCCTCATGTCTCAGAAAAACGGTTTTCATTTTTTTTTTCATTTGAATCCACCTTTAAATGTGTGGTCTAAGGGTCAGTTTATGATGTAGGTTTATGCTACATTTATCGTTTGAAATGCACTTTCTCTTTGTTTTTTGCTTTTTGAAGATTCAGATTTTTTCTCTGCCGAAACAAGAGGCAAGAGAAGTAATTTATCCATTGATCAACCCCTTTTCCAATTTATATTAATCATCCTAAACACAGCACACTGTTAAAAACGTTGACCAGGAGACGATTTCTATTGAGTGAATAACTTTACTTGTTCTCTAATTGATTTTGTGTGAATTTCATGTTCACGCTTTGTTTTTTTTTAATTTTGGGACATTATATTTCATTTATTTCCGGGGATGGTGCCGTCAAGTTGACTCGTCGGTGTGTGTCAGGAGCAAAAATCAACTCACTGTCACTGCAGTGAGTCCGATTCTCACTGAGTCCCTTCGAGACTCTCAGTCATGGTGCATTCCTAAATTTTTTTTTATCGGCCAACTTTCCTTCTGGCAAACTTTCATTGGCTCCGGAAAGGCTTTGGGCTCACTGTATGTCTTTTCAAAGACAATTTTGCCAACTACTGTACTACTACAAATACTTCCCTATCAATCCATGATAATTACACTGAGGACTTACGTTTGGAGATTTTGACAAAAAAACTGATAATAAAATCAGAAAATTGATTCCAGAGAAATTATCCTAGAATAAGGTATGAAATACTACATCATTTTCTGTTAATTACGTATATATATATATATATATATATATATATATATATATATATATATATGTATATATATATATATATACATATATATATAACACGTTGTATAGCTTCTGCAATAAGGGTTAAATAATTTAAGAAAAATTCGAAAAAAGGACTCAAAGTATTTAGTTATGGTTTGAAGGTATAGTAATTTTGATAAGCCTTATGTTTCATACATGTCTTCAGAAGGCAAATAAGATTCTGGACTAACTGCCTACTCTCCAGTTAATGGGGCTAATTTCAGGTCATTTGAAAAAAGGAATTTTGATTTGAATTCCGATTCCTTGAGTGTCATGAAATTTTACTCAGTGAGTGTTTTGAGAAGAAAGGGGGGTTAACATTGGAACTTCAAGTACAAAGAGGGGTAAAGTGAATGAAATACAAATGTTTGTTATTGATAAATTGATTTGAATTTAATGCAGGTTTTGAAGTTTTAATAAAATTTATTCCACTTCACCTTTGTACACTATTGTTAGTGTTCATTTTGTGAAATGGAAAAGCTGAAAATGGTGGTTCTTGTGGTGAACATTTATCTATATGTAGGCTGAATTTTAGGATCCCAGTCGAGGGATCCCAGATTTGCTGCTTGTGTACTATGATCCCATTCCTAAAGTGAAAAGTTTCCCCTGTATATTTCTCATCATAACCTCGGCAAATAAAGGCATAGATGATGCTTTTAACGTCACAAGCGATGTTGAATTTTTTAAAAATCCTACAACATTTGAAATTGTATTTACCATCTTATATTAATTGCATACGTAAGTTTCTATGTGGTCGATTGCTTTTGGTTAACTTTCTTTCTGGCTTTGTTTTCTTAGGGTAAATGTCTTTTGATGGTAGCCATTTCAAAACAAGACATTTGCATTTACTTCTAATTTTTAGAAAGTTATTATGTATCTGCTCATGTGGGTTTTGTATTTCAAAAAGTGGATGAATTGTTTTATCTCTTAAGATACTTTAGGGTTTAAAGATTTGTGGAGGTTGACAAATTAAATCTATTTTTCTTTCCTGATGAATTTAGTGCTTAGTTCAGCAATTGCATTCGATCTAATTTCGTGGCTTTTTCAATTCCAGCTTTAACTAAAGAGAGAAGATAGTTAAGTTGGTTTCTTGGAGTTAGTCGGGTCTCTGTTTGATATATAAAGTGCTCTGTTCGAATTTTATTGTTTTCAAGCGTCGGGCTGAAAAAATGTATATTGACCTTTATGAGTTTAGGGTGACATGAAGATAATAGCAAATGTTACTGTCTGTTGGTTTGTTGCATACGTCAGTTGAAATTTTCTTTCAGTCTTTGATGATTTCGCAGTTCAAAAATAGAATTGAGTGTTCGTTCTATTCCATTGGGAAATTAATGCATTCGTGTAAATTATTCAATACGTGATGTAGATGTAGAAATTCTCCCTTTCACACCTTTTTCTTATGAAAAGAGATATGTAGAAAATCAATAGTTTTACCTTATGTGTTACTTATTGGCCTGTTGCTGCAATGCAAGCCATATTTTCAAGGGTCATCGTTTGAAGTAGTGGTTCAAGTTGCGATTTAACCCATAAAATAAAATTATTAATCATTATATGCGCTGCTTTATTCAATTATTGTCATTACTTTCGATGATCCTTTCCTAAAATATAGAGCACGATATGCTTCACACAAATACTCAAAAACATACTATATATATATATATATGTGTGTGTGTGTGTGTGTGTATGTGTATGTGTGTGTGTGTGTATGTAGGTATATATAAATATGTACATACTCTGTCCGGTTGAAAAAGACCGAATATGAACAAGATGGGAATTCGGCTTGAAAGTCGTTATTTGGCCTCGGCATTACCGGCGGCTGTTTCGCATAATGGGAAGCTACGTTGATACAGCTACTTTGTCAGTAACAGGTTTTATTCCTGCAGCAGCCACATTTTTTGTTATCCTATCTATGCTATTAACTAGAGTGATGAATTAATCATTTCCAATTTCGAATATTTTTATATGATATAACACAATTTATAATTCATCCTGTCGGATCAAAATTATCTATTTCTTGGGTAAATGTATCAATAGTTCATTATCTTTTTCAATTCGTACGGATACAAGGGAGGAGAGATAGAAACACATTTTATCCGTTGCTGGTGTTCATTCACAATCCTCAATATTCACCGTGTATATATCCTTGTGATTTATATATATATATATATATATATATATATATATATGTATATATATATATATATATATATATATATATATATATGTGTGTGTATATATATATATATATATATATATATATATATATATATATATATATATATATATATATAAGGTGAGTCCATGAAGAGATCCATTTTTTTAATAGCACGTCAATGAGACAGTTCAGCGTACTCGTGATTGGAATGGTATATGGAGAGACTGCATCAAGCAACGCTAGTCAGATTTTGAGCTGCTTGTACTAGAATAAACGTGTGTGTAGAGTGATTTGCGTCCCTCCCACGAATTTGAACAATGGAGCAACTTGGAAAGCGATGTGTTTATATGATATTCGGTTTCGAATTAGGAAAACTTTTAGAGGACTTTTCTATCATTGCAGTATACCTATGGGGAGGGTTGTTTGAGCAAATAGTGGCATCAGTTTTCAAATTGGGAACCACATCCACCAAAGACGATGCTATACATAAATGATCATTCGTATCGACAGACAACGATTATATTAAAAGAATGCATGATGTGATCCGTGAAAATTGTCACCTGAGTGTCCATGAGGTTTCTGAAGAGGAACAGATCTATAAAAACTGAAAACTAATGATGAATCATATTACTGCCAAATTTGATCTGTACTCTACACAGATGAATACATTTTTTTTAATCGTGTGTCCAATCTCATCCCTCACGGCTGTATTCGTCGAATTTAACTCCTGTCGACTTTTTTATTGTCCCCAAAGCTGGATTCAACCATGAAAAAGCGTGTGTTTTAGACAGTGGAAGATAAAGGAGAATATACGCCATGGGAACTGCATACGATCATCCAAAACAACTTTCTGAATAAATTCTAATATATATATATATATATATATATATATATATATATATATATATATATATATATATATATATATATATATATATATATATATATATGTATATTCTAAAAAATGACTATTCCTTTCCAATGTTGCATTAATGATACCATTTCAGCATTATATGTGTCAATATATCTTTTCATTCTATGTTAGGTGATAGTGAAGTCAAAACGATATAAATTGATCGGACAGGATCTTCCTTAACTTAACTTATATATATATATATATATATATATATATATATATATATATATTGCAAATCTGGCGCGAAAATCTTCCTCTGGCAATATACCAATATACCTGGCAATGAGAGGAAATTAATCATTCCCAGGTTCGTTGTCACTAATTACCAGGTGACCTCGATGCTGCCACAGTAATGTGAAAGGTTACAGAGAACAGCTGACATGCTCAGGTAATTCAAACACCTGTAGGGCATATTGAGTTTGATTGCAGTTAAAATGCTCCCATTATACTAGATGAAGATACCCAAGTTTATACAAATCTTTTCCGCTGAAGGAAACTTGTCAAACTATAATCAATGCAATGTATATAACATTTCTCCGTTAAAAACACACACACACACACGCAAACACACACATACACTCACACATACACACTATATATATATATATATATATATATATATATATATTGTTAAGATACATCATGTTGTATCTCCACGATCATCTCCCCCTTTCTCTTTCTCTTCTTTTCTCTCTCTCACTCTCTTTATATCTATCCCTCTCCCCCCTCTCTCTCTCTTTATATATATATATATATATATATATATATATATATATATATATATTTCCAATCTAATGCTTTCGGCAATTTTCCCCGGTCATCATCAAGATCTTTACAATTGATACAATTTTCATAATCTGTTTATTACAATTCGTAAATGTGAGTTAGAGAAGATTCTTTACCTGCAATTTTATTGAGTTGAATGATCTAATCCTTTTCTTGACTGGGGACAGGGTCTAGCTATTAAACAGGTTGATATCTCCCGCCCAATATCCTCGGGAGACTAATTTGGAATCGTTTGTTTGTTTTTTTCATGAGAATTGCTTCAAGTATCGCAATTTTTTTTCTTACAATTGGATTTATAGAGTATTTGAGTGTTGTAGACCAAAGTTTGGCAAGAATAGGCTCTAATGGTATTCTGGGGACGACTGAAAGGTTTACATTTGGTAGTAGTAGTAGTAGTAGTAGTAGTAGTAGTAGTAGTTGTAGTAGTAGTAGCAGCCGCAGTAGTAATAGTTTTATGTCTGATGTATATATTCAATGATTGTAGGGAAAGTGAATTATTACGAGATTGGTTTGGTTTATAGTTGTTTTGGTAGGCAAAGGTTGTTCCTGATAGCAAGGTTAAATATTCTGATTTTTGTAAGTAAATCATTAGTCTAATGTGTGTGTCAGGTTTAACAATTATGGTGTATTGACTTACTTTACACTCCCCGACGGTTTCATCACGTTTGTAATTTCTTGGGCAGAATTTATGCTGTACTCAGTTTGTACATAATGGGAGATAATGACGTTAACTGTTTTTAAAAGGTGGTAGATGGAATTTGAGAAATTATCGGCCCGTGGAGAAACTTGGTGTATGAGATTTAACGTTCCAAAATAAATATTTAGTTTGATAGTCATCACAATTTTTTCTTTCAGATGAAAAGATCCCTTCTTAGCGTTGTTTGCAAATATTATTTCATTTCCTTTTCCTAGGGTTTCCGTAGGGGTTTCTTTGAATTGATGAATCTTGTCAAGTCATCAAGTATACATCGGATTTTGGAGTCGTAATCTTGACTGTTTAAGATGACGTATACATTAAATTCGTCACCACAACTGACAATACTGTTTGGATTATTTTATAGTTCATATCAGTTTTTAGTTTTTTGCTTATATTTCAATCGGTTGAATATTGGAGAGAGCAATTTTGAGCCTTCGGCTTCGAGTGTGTCTCAAAAGTTATGTTATATTTATATTTTCCTTTTAGTCTCATGTTGTACAGCTGACTAGTACAACATTTCAATATCTGTTTTCTTAAGATAAAAAATATAATTATTTTCAAACAATTTATGACCTCTTTGTAATATATGCCACACGGGCTAGAAAGATTAAGCTGACGGTAAAATTAGTCATTATTGAAGAATTAAGTCATTCACTACAAAATTCAAACTGTGCACTCCATCTGTCCCAGAAAATCAAACTCAATTCCTCAAAGTTCTAGAACAAATTAGATGGCCTATTTAGCAAATGACTATCAACTGTAGCAAAATGTCCTTGAGTATACGAAATGCCGGGAGACCACATTAAGATACCATAGATGTTATAATATGATTATTGGTTTGGACTCAAATAAGAAATTCGTTGGAGTTATCAATCAAGGCATCACTAAATGTTGGTTGTCAGCTGATAACAAGGTTATTGAAAAGTGTTGCTTCCTCTCTCTTCAATTAATATCGCTGTGGGGCGTGGATCCAGGCACATTGATATACTTAAATGAAACAAATGAAATACGAGAAAATTATTTAGGACTGTCTGTTGTATCAAATCCATGTAGTACAACAATTGGTCCACCAAGTCCACCAGCCAACTGGGCTGTAGATTCTATTTTATTCTCTTGTCTGGGTGTCTATCTGTGTTTCCAGGCGTTCTTGGTCACTATTTTCATCGAGGATTTTCATGAGTACACCGTCAAACATCAACGGAATACTTGTTTTTGAGGTTACACGAGCTATTTTGGTATAAAACAAGCCCAAATTATGAGCAGGTATTTTTAGATATAATTCTAAATGGAATATCTATTTTTTAATAGCTTTAGATATTTTAGTCTCGGTACATACGACAGATATAATGATCCATTTGATATCCGTTGTTATATAAATGTCGTTGTTTGAATAGCAAGTTGTAAGATGATATAATCGACAAGAACGGTAAATATCTAATCAGAATATCACTCATTTGAAGCAATATTTTTTTAAATCCTCTAACTTAAAATATTTCAGGGAAGTTTGGCATAAATTCAATAAACGCACAAAATGTGGCTTTTTATTAAAAAGTCTAACTCACCAAACCACAAAATAGGTTTTTTCTGGTTCTCAGCTTGCTATATATATATATATATATATATATATATATATATATATATATACATACATATATATGAATGTATATATATATGTGTATGTGTGTGTGTGTATGTGTAAGTGTATGTGTGCCTGTATCACGCATAAAGCATGCGCCAATGGAACTAGAGGACCTGTTACGTCTATAAAGAAATGTTCTTGATATTTTAATCTCCTCAAACTGGCCCCATAGTTTGTTCCCACTTATTTTTCATAAATCAAGACTTTATAATGGTTACTATCCAACATAATTAGCCTCATCACAGTATGCTTCCAAGAAATATTGGTCACGTGATAGTTCCAATTGGGTGACTAACCAGAGCTCTTATTTGAAATTTTACTGCGCATATGAATTTCAAAATGCTCTAGAAGATGACGATCTTTAAGAGAGATGTCAGATGGATATGGGGGATGCTGCAAGACTTTGTATCCCAATTATCTGAGCGTGAACAGAGTCAGTTACGAAGTATAGAATCTCACACTGTCATTGAGCATTCAAATCGATCACTGTGAGAGCAAGTTTTTACCCTTTTCCATTGGCTTGAGATGACCTGATATGGTTGCTTGACTTAAAGTCTTAAGAAAGTGCTCAACCGTTATTCGTTGGTCATTGTCCACCACTATCGATAATTCTTCATCATTAAAATCAGGTTTTGGCCTCTCGTGGGGTTCATTACCAGTATCCATATTTCCTATTGAACCAAAGCTGAAGTTCATAGTGTAGTAGTGTTCATTCTTAATGCTTTGTTCATTGTTATCATCACCCTAAATTTGAAATCGTACTCAAAAATTAGTGTACCTTCTTGGGTAGATACCATTTATATTTTTTATATCATTATTCATCTACCTTTTTCTGCATAAAAGTACATAATAAAACAGAGATACTCTTTTCCTACTTCTATTCCTATTGTATATGAGTATTGCAACTTTTGTCTTGTACATACGATGAAAAAATTTGTAGATATTGGTATTTGACCTTCTGACCCAGTCGGTAAGACAACTAGCTACTAATCACTTCGTCTTGATTTCAAATCACAGTTGGTAAATGTTAATTTTGTAAGCATTAGTTTTATATATATAGATGCGAATGTATGTTATGAATCTATATCTATCTATCTATCCATCTATCTATCTATATATATATATATATATATATATATATATATATATATATATATATATATATATATATATATATATATATATATATATATATATATATATATATAGCTGTCAATTTAGCTCACTTGGTAAGAGAAACATCAATTAGTTGTGATTTCAAATCGTGGTAGAGAAAAGTTAATTTTACATATCGGCTTAGTTAATAATAGTCAGACAAAGAAAGGGCACTATCTATTCACCTTATAAGTCCATCAGACTCTTTCCATCAACTTTTTTTCTCTGTTCAGTTCCTTCCCTCTTTCAATCTCTCTCTCTCTCTCTCTTTCTCTCTCTATCTCTATCTCTATCTCTCTCTCCATCCTCTCTCCTATTTGTTATTACTTTTTTCATTTTTCTCCCATTCTTTGTCTCTCACACTCTCCTATTCATAGCCTTCCATCCATCTATTCCTTCTTTCTCCCTTTCTCCATGTTCCTCTTCTCACTTTCTTTTTCCCCACCCCTCTCTCTCTCTCTCTCTCTCTCTCTCTCTCTCTCTCTCTCTCTCTCTCTCTCTCTCTCTCTCTCTCTCTCGACAAAGGGAAAATGAAAGTGGATCGAATCCCAGCTGAGACTGTTCATGTTCATTTAGCTCAAATGACCTTTGGAAATTTTAAATCTTCATCCCATTGCAGATATCTCGTCACAGAATTAACGGGTATGAAACTAGCCTGATAAACAGTGGTCCCATTTAGGTGATATCTCTCTCTCTCTCTCTCTCTCTCTCTCTCTCTCTCTCTCTCTCTCTCTCTCTCTCTCTGTTTTCCCTTATACTTCTCTTTTTTCTATCTTCCTACCCATTTATGACCTCCCCACTCTCACTCTCCAACATTCATGTCTTCCTCTCCTCCCCCTTTCCCACCAATTTGTTTCTCTTCTTTACTCTTTGTTTCTGTTACTTGACGGTTTTTGCAGTGGTGTCACTAAGAGTGGGATGCGGACCGTACTGTTCGATACTATCTGGGGAAGTGATTTTAAAACTACTGCATATAATTTTTTGTGGAGAGTTCCAGCCGCTGAACTTAGGTTCCTTACGTGAATTTGTATTATCGTTGATTTTTTGTCTATGAGAGCTCAACGTGTCATCCATTCTTCACCATTTCTTGTCAGGGAACTTGCGAAAATTCTATCCAAATAAATGTATGATACTTGCTCATTTGCTTTACAAATGTAACGAAAGACTTTTTTTTCACAGGAATTATGTGTTGAAATAAGATTTTTCCCAGTCGATATAAATCAAATCAAAGTGCAAATGATATAAACCAATATAAAAATAAAATGTCAATGGGCATGTCATGTTGCCAGAATGTCAGACAACATTCATGACGTGGATCCCCGGAGATCATACTCTGCTGGCAAAGAAGAGATGGCGTTGCGATTTCGACAATTTCAAGAGATACTGGCACAACGCCTATGATCAACAGGTCTGATGGGTCTTGGAGAAGGTGTACATCCGACCGTAAACCTCCAAAGGATGATTATGATGATAATTAATTCTTTGTCTGGTATATTTTCTCATTTTAATTTTAGTCGTTTTTATCATAAGCTTTCAGTCAGCGACAGTGAGTAAACAGAACAGACTGGAAAATTAGATTAAGCTCTGGGCTAGACTTGAGCTTGCATCCCTTATAAAAATACGTAAAATAAATTAAAAACTACTGCAAACAAACTTGAATGATAAATCAACCAAATTTTTCAAATGCACCAAACAAATAGAAGAACACATCAACAAAATTAAGTATCCACGCCACAACTCAGTTAGCTCGTCATTTTTTTGTTTTTTTTTTTGTTTTTTAATTTGCTTGGTTATTCTTCTTAATTTGCTTGGCGTGTTTTCAAATTTATCTTATTTCTTATTTGATTGTGGTAGTTTTCAATTTGCTTTGCGTATTAAAAAAATTGGATACCGAATTCATTTGCTTTCTTCACTCTATAATTTACTCGAGAAAATGTATAGTTATTAATAATTTGTATGATAAATGGACACAGTGCCAGCCGTTGGAAGATCAACGTGTTGCTTTTCTGTGTTGACGAAGTTAAACAATAGGAGGGGGGGTGCTGCATACATAAACTGAAATGTTATCGACCATGCACTGTGAAATCTATAAAAATCGACACATATTAAAATGAACAAATGTATTGATTTTTTTCTAGACTTTACTGCTTCTATTTCAAGCTACAACAGAAATATCACATAATAAAATAATGATTTAAAAATAAAGTCATAAAGTATGGCTGATTATTTTTTTTCTCATCCTCGAACAAATTACATCCAGTCACCCTAAATTACATCGCATAAAGCAATCATTTTGTCAGTCAACTTATCTTGGTAATGTTATAAAGTTAGAGACAGAAATGACAGTCAGCCTTTATTTTACTTCTTGAATCTGTTTGAGTTTAAGAGGTGTTAGGCAAAATGGAAGATGTAAAAAAGATGAAAATAGCTTGGGGACATAAAATAAGAAAAATAAATTTCTACAGCCTTTTAAAATCAGAAATAAAACAACAGGAATCTTGACATAAAGTTGTTTTCAGTTTACTTGGGTCTCTCTCCGGGTATCACCATGCAGTTTGTAATAAATCACCAAATAAATGAACACGTCGGGACGTGCCCACTGAGTATAAAAGCATTGAAACGTTTCCTCGAATGATTTGATTGGCTGTTGATTATCCAATGACTGCCTGCTCTCTATCAAATGGCTGAATAAGATCCGTATACATCATATATAGCTACAATTTATGCCGACATGTCTGTCGGTCATCAATTCATAGCTTAGTAAACTCATTCATTTTTTTCTGAGTCTTTGTGAATGTGTATGCTGCTTTTTATACGCGTGCATTTGCAAGAACGTTTGTTTCTCTCTTTTTACCGGATATGATTTGACGTTTCTCTTTATTGATTCAGGTTTTTTTCTCGACTACTTATTCAGTTGTGCGTTTCGGACAAAACACTTTTATCATGGTTTAAAAATTTATCTGGAAACGTATTTTTGTAATTTTTTCTATCACCATATTTTTCAATGTTTTCTTCCCTTTCTTTATTGCCATTACTTTCATCTTTTTTTTTTTTGTTTTCATAATCTATTTAGATGTTTTTTCCCGTATTTTTTAGATTGATTTATTTGTTATACAATTAATTTTTTCTCTTGTCCTTCACCTATTTCTTTCCTTATTCCTTTCTTTCTTTGACTCATTTTCTTCCTTTCTGTTTTCTCTGCCTTTTCTACCGTTTGGTTTAATACTTTTTGTTTGTGTGTTTTTTTTCTAATTCAGTCTCCTTATCCTTGTTTTTATCTTCAAGATATATTGATATATCTGTATCAATTATTTGTTCTTTGAATTCCAATTTCATAAAAAATCAATGTCAAAGGAAATAACTATCGATTAAAAAAATCCCCCCTTCGACCGTTAAGTTGATATTTTTTTTTTATTCGGAGAGGAGTTATGTTTTTCTTAGTCAAGCTGTCTATACAAATCGGTAGTAATATAAAAGAAAGGTCCAAAAACTGAGAATTAAGTTTTCCCCTTGAATGTTTTTATTCTCAAGACCAGACATACAAAGAAAAAAGCAATTCATTACAAAAGGGTTCAGGATCTGAACGATACAACTTGGTGTAAAGAAAGGGGAGTGTCACTGTAACCTTCATTCGCGCTGGTTAAAAAAGACAACAAAAAATTAAACCAAGCTGAAAGTGGCCATAAGAATTATCAATAATAATATGTCATACCTCATCGTATAAAGTCAAATGGAAAATAACTTTATTTAACACTAAGTTATGTCGCTCAGACCTGGAACCTTCCGTGAGGTATTGTTCTCGTACATGTTCAGCTTCGAAAATAAAATAAAAACATTCAAGGAAAATAATTGATTACCCTCCAAAGTATGGATACTACCTGCTTATGCCGTGACCGTGTTCGTCTTTATAAGCCTAAGGTCTTTGTTACAACAGTTGGTCAGCCATATTGTCATTCTAGAAATCCTGGTGTCAGGGCAGCATTGAATATCCTATACTATTCATGATTGAAAGCTAGTGTCTCACTAGAATAGAAGAAAATTCAATGAAACGAAGTGGAATTGAATTCTCTTGTCCCCATTGTGACAGAAGACATTTGTGAAATCTTTAGAAGGCTTGTTAACAAGGAAGACGGAGAAAGGCTATGGAGATTTTTCCGCCATTCCCGCTCCAATTACTATTTAACAAGAGTTGATAACTATACTGTGTGGATGTGCAAGAGAATAAAGAGGTAAAGATTGCATGAAAAAATAAATAAAAAAAGAATGCATACGGGAATAAAAGAGGGGAAGGACAATGAAATGTAAGAGAAGTAAGACTGGAAAAAAAGCATTGAAAATCGTGTGCGAATAAATTTGACGCAAGATTTGTCAACAAACAAAAGCTGGAGGATTGTGTAAGAATATTTCATTCATTTTGAATTTCAATTTATTTTTATTACTGGAAGAAATATTGTAGCACAATATTTTTGCTCTAAATAGAAACAGGATTTTACGTTCATCACTAAGTGACTTTTAATTACTGCTCGGACTTGGGCCGTTAATCTACGTGATTCTCTCCATGGATATTTTGAACTTATTACCATAGAATGACAGCCCAAGTCATAGTTGTGATAAAAAGCTACCAAAATCTAAGCTGAAGGTGAAAAATAGTCAAAATGATATTGGAAATACTGAATATTCATACTGAAGAGCAACTATCACCATTTAATAAAACAGCCTGTATTACATAGAAAGTTTCTGTATTTCTTTGTGAAATATGTTATTCAAAGAGCACGTGTGATTTGATTTTTTTATTGAGAAAGAAACTAAGTATATTAAAATGAGGTTTATTATATATACATATATATATATATATATATATATATATATATATATATATATATATATATATATATATATATATATGTTTACCAAGGTTAATTCCTTGCTCCCGGTCACAATCGTAGGCCAAACAGTGTGGATAGACATCTTTATGTTAGCGTGACAAACTTGCTTACCAAAACATTATTTTAGAGGCCCTTTCACAGGTATTTACTTTGCTTCATTTAGTGTGGTGATATAGTGCAGATATAGATCGCTCAGTGAGGATAAAAGTTACTAAACATTATCTTAAAGAAAAATGTTTGATACACGTTTCCCTGCAATGTAAATAAACTCTAGTAAATTAGAATTATATAAAATTGATTCATATGACAGTTTTAGTTTTCCAAGATCCTAAAAGGATGACAATAGTAAGTTACACTGAGTCGTCGAGGTTTGAGGTAACTTTTTGACGGCAAGAGCCGGAAAGGTAATCAAATGAATTCAGGGTTCATGATATTCAAGGTATTTTTTTTTCTTTTCAACAAATGAGTAGATCCAGTTTCTTTGTGTGTCCTGTGTTATTCATTTAGTCGCTCAAATTTGCGTGATTATTATCTTTAAATGTCAATCCTACGATTTGAGTGTACATAAACTTCTAAGGGACGTCGAAATCATGTGCAAAAGTATAGGCCTTCATCAATACCCAAACTCACTCGTTTTACTTCACTCGCTTGGATAGATGCATTTATACTAAAATATATATATTGAATAATTTTTCATTCATTATATATTTACTAAATACGAACATCGGAATAGAAATACAAGTGGAGTTTGATCTTGAAGTAGCCAGGCTTTATATTTCGTGTGTTGTTTTCACTTCGATCTGCTGTCCCTATCTTTTCTACTCACCTTTCTCCATTCTAGATGACCCCTGGAGATATATATGACTTGTTTGACGTCATTACCTGAATTCGATGTTACGTCTTCTACACTCTCGCATGTTTAGCACCGGAAAAGCCACAAGAAGTAAAACAAACCAAAGAAAGACCACATAACCGGATGTTAGGAGGCGTATTATGGCTTCACACTAAACCTATATCTTATCTTGTTCCTAAAGCCGTAGCAATGGTCACTTCAGCGCCAGAAGCTGAAGATCACAGTTGGAAACTATAAACCAGACCTGTCAACTTGGCTTCTTATGTTTTAAATTTGGTCTGGCTCACTATGTATGCATTTATCACGCATATGCGCCGCTTCAATGGAGCTGGGGGGCTGCAAATCTTAATATTTACTCTTTAGTTTATATGTCTTGTATCTATATCTCTGCTAGTTATGTTTCCAGAAAGTGGTTCAATTTACAATGTGTATTTATGCTAGATTGGTCCCTGACTTTGTGTCTGGTAGTGTTCAAACTACTTCTGAATATTTTCAGTGATCACTGTCCTGAAAAGGGCAAGAGAATTAATTTGTTCATTGATCACCACATTTCCGAGTTTTCCAATTGTTCGCCCCCAATGCAGCATGTTGCCAAAGGATGTTGGTTGCATGACGGTTTCTACTAAGTGACTAACGACACCGGTTATTTATAATTGCTATCGGTCTTCTGTGTCTGGTTCCTTCGTTGGTCATTCGAGAAGAAACAAAAACAAAAATCCGAGGCATATGATATTCAGTATTTATACTCATTCTTTTTTCGTAAGAACTAACACTTACATTTACATTTTCTTGTACTATTTCGGTCATATGTTTGATGTTTTGACTTTATTTCCATCGCAGGATCTAGCATTTGGTATCAATCACATTGTACTAAATTGGATTTCTTTTCTCATCGAAGTTGTAATACAACTTTTTAGACCAATTTCTGAGGAAGATTACGAATATGTTTTTCTCTATCTATGGTTTTTCTAATTTCAAAGATGGAGGATATTTCCTTTGAGGATAGTTCCTAGGATATATAAAGAAGAATGTATAAAATGATATCAAGAGAGAAAATCAAAATAATATGATTTAGTCGTTGGGGAATGAAATGTTGTGATTGAGACTTGCATGTAAACGCCACTGAAATGGTTAAAGAAGAATAAGCTTAGATGACGATGAATAAGAAAATAACATGTCTCTACGTTCTTTATTCTTCTTGCTAATAAAACTGGTTGACAGAATTCAATTTTTCTCTCATCAATGTTGTAGTAAAACTATTCTAAACCATTTTCTAATGCAAATTATGAATACGTAACCCAGTTCATTCTAGCATGTCTCGTTACTTTTGGCTATAGAAACTTTCTATTTTCAGTTCTATGTATTGAGCAATATTTGCGATGATTCGGTGAAAAGATCTATTACCGACAGAACTTTATAATGCGAGTAATCAAAATTATTATGCATAAAATAATCATTGCAAACAGACGATCTAAAATCATTGAGCTTTCTTCTCATCAGGGAGAATAGACGTGATACTGGCGTCGTGGGGCCAGTACTCTCTGAAATAAAGTACTGAAGGGTGCACCCAACTAGATAAGGCAAAGATTGTTCTTATTACGGTCGAAAAACCGTCGACTTGGGCGGGAGTTTGAAGAAAGTTTATGAATTGGATTAATCTAAACATGTAATCGAAATGGATCTTTTGTCACTAAGATTATTCACATAAAAGTATGTGAGTAATACACACACAAACACACACACACACACACACACACACACACACACACATATATATATATATATATATAGAGAGAGAGAGAGAGGGGGGGGGGAGAGAGAGAGAGAGAGAGATGAATTGGATGTATAATTCCGTGGCCTGTTACAATTATTAGTTGAATCTGGATCCGAAATTTTCACTTCATAATGTTTGATTTATATGATTAATGAGAAAATACCGGATGGAGTGCATGGTGTATGAAAGAGTTTATGTCAAAAATAATATTCGATAAAATTAATGGTTTTTCATCATTAGGCAACGAAGTTACTTATTTACCTACTTACATACATCATATATTGAATTTTAATGTATACCGTACATAAATAAGTAAATAGAACAGCATCAATGACCATCGTATTTTCTAGCATTAAATATTCTAATGTATGGCTCTTTTCTCTTGCAATTTATCAAATGCATGCTTTTCTTCAAGTCTTCATAGTTTTAGAATCTTAATCCCATTTTCCAAATTCCTCAGCCAATCTTAATCACATTTTCATTGTATTTCTCCTTTTCAAATACTTTCTCTTATTCGATTTATTTTCTCAGCTTTCATACCTTTTAAAAAGGTATCTTAAATTATTCATCAAACATTGTATAATCTCGTAAACAAATCGATTCGAAAATCCTTTATTTTCAAAAGAAGATTAATTAATTTATTTATTTTTCGTCTCATGGATAGGTTTGCCCAAAATTTTAAGCAACTCCATAAATGAAGAGGTCTCTTTGCTAACTCAATTGAAACCGTCATATGACCAACATGTTTTGGCATCATTGATATATTGGAAAAATAGATGATCAGCAATTACGCTACTTTTCTTGCCTTTCGTTGGGCCGTGATCACAAAAATATCCAAATTTTTCGAAAAACAAATACCGTCGGACAAAAAGCAAGGGACAAATTTAGCTAAATATTTCATTCCAAATCGCACCCTCACCATTAAGAACCCGCTATGGGGGTTGATTTTTAAAACCAAAAAAAAAACATGAGGAATGCACGTTTGAATTTTCAGCCTTCTAGGTCCACTTAGGGCGCCTGTACACGTGGCACATGCGCACACACCTCTGCATAGCTGGTCAGATAGACCACCTTGGGGACTGAAGAAACCTATGATGACAGTTTTGGTTGACAGTTTCTGATTAAGTTAGCACAACACTATATCTCCTACCGCATAGGAAGACTGTCTGGAAAGCATTCAGCTATTTATCATCAACATAATAACCTACGTAGATTAACGCTGCCCGATTCAACTTTAAAATTTCCGCTTGATTACTTATCCAAGTGTCCCAACCACCTTATGAAACAGTCCTCTTTTGACATTGCCATCAGCTACGGCATCGCATTTTTCCAAATCTCTTCCATCACCTGAAATCGTCTCGAGGAAAGCCGGAAGTCAAACTAAATCTGGGCTCTTACGAGTTGGTAAACTGAGTGAAGCAGTTTTGCCAAAAACATCCATACGAGAGGTGGTCTCATCAATCAGAAAAATATACATATATACCAAAAATAAGCCTATAGATACTGCTTTCTAAACCATATTTGCTGTGCCTATGATTATTATGAATAATAACGTTTTTGTTCTAGTTTTTTGCTCGTTTTGTTTTGTGGGTACATAATGAGGATTGGAGTGGCTATAAGAGTAATAGTCCTCAAGGCTATTTTGCTGAATATTTTTCAAGGGTGACGCTAACAAGCTTATCTTAGACAAGCACAAGGCAGTAATTTGGGGGCGTCCAATTAGGACCAAACAGACTATAGCGGTAACTTTCTGAGATCAGCCTGCTATGCCCTACTCGTCGGCAAGCTGAACCACGTTTAATTGGCATACCTTGGGCTGGCCTACGTACTCGGTGAGAACTCATTGAGAATCGAAGTCAGTACACCATTAATGGTTTGTGACTCTAAATTGTCAAATACTATTCCATGACGAGTTGAACTTAGTCTTGCTCAAGTTCACAGTGTAATATCGAACAGTTTTCAAGGTCTGTGAGATAAGTTAGCTGAGTTCTACTCTATGACTGGCACACACATTTGAGGAACCCAGTGAAAAGTTGGACCACGAAACATCTACCTGAAGAGTGACCCTAAGCAAAATTGTCTGATCACACATGCTAACGAAGGCCATGCGTCGTGTTTTTGAGATACTGTAAATGTCTAGACACTCTACAGACATACTTATTATTTTCTTATCCTTAACACTTTTCATAAAAGTATCTTAGATTATTCATCAAATGCTGCGTATTCTTGCATATTCAGTATGTTGGCATGTCCGACGATACGTATGGAGTTAATATAAGGAAAATAGTAGTACTAACACGTTTCGCCCTCAGAAATCGTTTAAGTAGCAATTCTAAATTAAATGACTTGAATTGTTCTTTTATTTCACGAAATAACATCCCGAGATATTGTAACGTATGAGTAAATTTCACATACTTTGGAATCTATTAGTTTTTGTTGATTTCAACGTAATACGTACCCTCGTATATAAATGATTTTATCTTTTAAGAATATCTCTGATTTTTCTCACCAAGAAACAAATTATTGTTTGCCTTGTGGATAGATCGGTCCAAGAATTTCATGTGAATCGAACAATAAATTAAGCTAGCAAAGTAATATACGTTATGCCAAGTGAGAATGTTTTACGGAACTGACTAAAATCATTCACGTTTTAGAAACTGACCGTCTGTCGGTGGATAACATTAAGCGCAAAATATCTTGATTCAATATCTTTAACTTTTAACCTTACAGTAATTTCAATTAAAACAAGACAAGTTTCAAAAACATATTCTACCTTTTCATTTGGGCATTAGAAACTGTCAACCAAAACTGTCAACACGGGTTTCTCCAATTTTCAAATCATTCTAGCTGGCTGTCTGTGTATTGCAAATATTATACATTATGTCTGCATTTTTTCTTTCAAAATCCCCTCCCTCACCCACTATATATGTGTTCATATTAGGGATTTCTACTTACCATATATTTTAATCATCCATTGGTCTTTTACTGTCAAGCAGCATCAGCACTTGTTTTGTTTTGTTTTTGTTTTTTTGTTTTGTTCTTTGTAAATATGAACATTTTTAAGGATCAGGATCCAAGAAAAGGTGAGAAAAGTGATTTATCCATTGATTATTCTTTAAAAAATTTCATTTGATCATAACCCCAACTCGGCTAGATGCCAAGAGACGTTGGTACAACAACCAAATTGAATAACCAAATTGGATAATTCAAGTCTTTTAGAATAAAACAGTATGTGTTTGCGATAGAATGACGTTTCAAAACTGATACAGTCTATTGTCCAAGAACTTTGACAAAAGAAAAAGAATTTTGTATGGTCAGTTAGTAAAGCCTGATTGCGTTAAGCAACAGAAATAGGAAGGAAGGAAGGAAGTGGTTTGATGTCAATACAGGTTCGATATTGGTAATGAACCAATTGCTATGATATCATAAAAGAATGTAAGAGTTCGCCATTTTTGTATTTAAAGAAAGCAAAAATCGTCAAAAACTTTTAAAATGGCCATTTACGATTCTAATACTATCGGATTATTTCTATATCACATTATTTTATATGTATGAGAATCGATTGACACATATATCCTCCCTTTGCCACTCCAACCATGGGTGGTGGATTAATCGTTGAACTTAGGGTTCTTCTTTTTTTTCTTTTTTTTTTTTGGTTGTTTCTTCTGTGTGAAGCCAAGAAATTATTTTTACCCATATCGTCTAGAGGTTTTAACTTAACAAAACTATTCCTGACACAGAATTTGCTTCAGAAAGTTGCTTATCAAATTAAACATTCATGCATGTGTAAATGGGATGTTTTTTTTTTATACATATATTCCTATTACAGTAAGAGTTTCCTATCAGACATATTTCAACTTTACGCAGCTATTTTTCATGTTAGAATCGGAACAGAAGATATTGCTTTTATAATTTGTTGTACTAAAATTGATACATATGCAGTTATATCTGGTATGTTAATTTCACACATAATCTTTTTATAATTCTTATATTTTATAATTCTTTTTATCAGTCGCAAACTCCGATTTAACTAAGCTATTTTCTATGTAAAAGTCAAAATTCAATTTATTCTTTTGATAAATTAGTTCACTCAACTCTATATATACGCAAGTATACAAGGTATATCAATTCCATGCATGTATTTTCATTGCTGGAGGCTATTTCGATCGGTCGCAGATTTCAATCTTACGAAGCTATTTTCCTTGTACAAAACGAGACGAAATGTTTTGCTTCAAAATTTGACTTTCTGAACTCGTAATCTGTCACTCTTGAAGCAAAGACGGAGTATTCAGCCTTCATCGAATTTAAAGGTGTAAATTGTTCATATAACGTTGAACCAAACATCAAAGCAACATTTCCCAACTAAGTGGTCGAAAAGCATCGCTCTCACCAACTGAGCTGAACTGACAAGTTTTAAATACATACTTAGTTATGTTTATATTTTCATTACTATTAGGATTAAAGTGTTCTGCTCTCATACTTAATTATCCCTTCATGATTAAATCGTCACAGTTACTCTGTTTGCAATACTTGACAGTTCGCAAGCCCAAAGTTGTTTTTTCTATATCCCTTTGCGGCGTGGCTACATGAAATCTGGTGAAAAGATATCAAGTAAGGAATAGGATTTTCCCATCGGAATTGGAGAGAGATGAGATGTCAGGAGGAAAATGTGGAAAGAGCGGAAAAAAATAGTGAAAAGAAGAGAAGACAGAAAGATGGATGTATGGAAGAAGAGAAATACGTTGAGAAACTGACAGGAAAGAAAGGAAGAAAGAAAAAAGAAATACAAACCTGGCTGCTGCAGGGCCAAATTCAACTCTTACTTCTTTTCCAACCAAAGATGCTTACTGAAAAATTGTGTATTGTATAAACAACAAATAAATCTGTAGATATATGATAATTGTCAGTTTGTCTCAGCTTCCAAGAGAGTAGTCTTACAATCGCATGATTGTGATTTTAAATCGTGATGAAGAAATGTTAATTTTGTCCATCTGACTATACACCAATCTCTCTCTTATCTCTCTCTCTCTCTCTCTCTCTCTATATATATATATATATATATATATACATATATATATATCTATATCTATCTATCTATATATCTAAATCTATCTATCTATCTATCTATCTATCTATCTATATATATATATATATATATATATATATATATATGAGTGTGTGTGTGTTTGTTGCATTGATGTAAGGTATTTTTACGGAATGGTAGTAGTAATTTGACATAGTTGGAGTGAAAAATTTGAGATAAAATGAGCTACATCTCTAAAAAAATTGTCATGAAGATAATGTTTGATGCATTTTGCCGAAATTTAATCGGCATTTACAAGAAACATTTTTGTGGTGCGGAAAATCTGCAGCCAATGCAGTTTCCCATGTTTCTGGATAGTTTACGGAACTGGAGAAAATACAAAACATATTAGTGTTGATTTTTGGTGAAGAGTAAAGGGGAATTATCCAGAGGATGAGTACAAAGGGACCAAACACGCATTCTTGAATGTATAATTTTATACTCCCCCAAAAGGAGAAGAAAACACACAAAGACAGATGATTATATCAATTACGAACTCACTTGTCGTACACACAAATACACATAAAAAAGAACGAAGGAAACCGACAAACATCAATCGTATCCCCACATATCATACCACGTATTCCATGCACCAAAACGCACTTATCATCTTTCCAACTCTCACTTCTAGAGTGACAAGGATCACTTCATGTCCAGAACCCCCTCTTCTTTACAACCAATTTTGACCTTCTGAATATCTGTCCCAGTTTAGTAAACCATCCAGGCATATGAGAAACGGCATTTGCTATGGTATTTCTGCATCTTGAAGTCTTTCATGAAGATGCCAGCAGGATTTTGATTTCATTTAACGACCCTTATCTTTTTGATAATAAAACTATATCTATATCTATACATATATATCTATATCTATATATATATATATATAGAGATAGATAGATAGATAGATATGTGTGTGTGTGTGTGTAGTAGTAGTAGTAGTAGTAGTAGTAGTAGTAGTAGAGGTACCCAGCGTTACCTAGGTTTCAAATAAATAAAATCATTTAATTTTCTGTTTTACTAAAACGACCAAACTGATAGCAAGTGTTTTTCTCATTTGAATGCACACATCTCTAAAATTGATTTTTCCTGGCTTCTATTATACGTTGAGCTTTCCTAGGCAGTGTTAATTGTTAAATATTGACTGAGTTACTCTGCAAGTTTTAATCTATTGAATGTGAGAATAGTATTTTTTTTCGTCATTTTTTTTTTAATCTTAAATAGTTATGCAGAACATGAGACAGAAATCATAGAATCAATTTATTTTTCAATCAGTAAGAGCTCTTTGGTAGACAATATTTCTTGTTCTGTAATTTGATGCTCGGATGAAATGCTGTCTGCTTAGCCAAACATGTGAGCATCCAACATAGTGCTAGCCATGAAGAAACCAGGGACATGTCAGGTCAGCTCTTGTAACCTCGAGAATTCCTGCAAAGAAAATTGACTCTCAAAAGTTACAAAAGAAATTAATTTAAAAAAAGGAAGAATATTATTTAAATGTGTCTTTTTTCATCAGTAAAATCGACGAGAAAATCATTAAAGAGCATTTTCAAATATGATTCACAAAACTGAACCTAAAATGCAATATCTGATGTCTGGATGTGAAAATGAGTTTTAAGAAAAAGCATAATAAAGACTAAATGGAAAAATTAAAAATCAATATGACTAGATATGTCTTTGTATTTCATTGTTTTAATTATTGCAATTTATCTGCATAGAGAATTGAGCCAAAAATCATCAGAAAACCTTAATATAATTACCAGCCTTGATTGTATCGCCTCTTGTGTTCAAAAAATGTCACTACAGCTTGTGGCTTTTTAAGTGTGAAATAAAGCAGAACCATTTCTAAAAAAAAAAAATCAAAATACAGGGTCACGGAAAAGATTGAGTCAAAAAATATTTTCTTTCTTTTAGTATTCGAAAAATACAGGATTGATTGAGACGCGATATAGCAAATCTGAGAATAGGATATGTTTATTTTAGGAATGATTGTGGGTAGCATTCGGAGTGATAATGAGATAAAATATTTGGATGCAACCATTCGAAAGTTTAGTTCTCAAACCTTACTGATTGACGATTGCATAGTTCTAGATGGAAAGAAAATGAAGTATATGAGTTCAAGATAAGAATTAAATCCCTGGATTTTTCTTTTTTGCTTTTAGGTTGGAAAACATCCAAACAGAAAAGTACATAGAATCTTCATAAGGAGGTCCGAATCGAGTTCTCATCGTTCATGCATCATTGTAATGTGCATCTGGATCTCTGTGCTCATGATGGTTGATATTTATCGGAACTAGTGACTTTGTTTCAACCTAACAAACAAATTTCCACTCCCTCTCCCCTCTCTCTCTCATTCTTTCTCTCTCCCTATCTCTTTCTCTCTATCTCTACATATATATATATATGCATGTATATATACACACATATGTATGTATATATATATATATAAATGTGTATATATGCATGTAAATCTATATATATATATATGTATATGTATATATGCATATACATATATATATACAGATATAAATATGTATATATGCATGTACATATATATATTTAATAATGTGTATATATGCATATACATATATATATATAAATATGTATATATGTATATGCATATATGTATATATGCATATATATACATACATATACATATGTATATATGCATATACATATATATATATATATATATATATATATATGTATATATGTATGTATGCATATAGATGTATATGTGTATGTCTTCACGTGCGTGTGTGTGTGTTTGGTTTAACATGATATGGTCGACAAACAGTGAAGAGTTTCCTTGACTAAATTTGTTAAGAATTGTTCTTTTTGTTGTTTCAACGAGGGAAAACAAAGGCAACTCCAACTTGGATTGGAATTTGACAAATTAAAAACATAAACAGACAGAAAGTGAAGGGAGGAAAGAGAAAAGAAAAACATATGAAAGTCCGGTGTGAACTAAAAATAGAGTGGAAAAATCGATGAATGAAGGAAGAAAGAAAAGAAAGTAGGCAAACAAGCAAAAAAGTAAGAAAACAAAAAGAAAGATGAAATAAAGGAAAGAAAAAATGAAGGAATGAAGAAAGAAGAATAACATGTGAAAAAAGTATAAATTTTAGAAGGAAAGATGTAAAATGAAAAGGAAAGTAACAAAAACTTGAAAATGATTGAGAAAGAAGTAGTAAGAAAGAAAAAATGAAAAGAAAGAAAATACAACGAAATATGAGATAAAAATAAAAGAAGACTGACTGCTGCAGGGGTGAATTCAACTCCAATTCCGATTCCAACCGAAGATGATAGGTGCAACTGTTGTATTGAGCATATTATGCTGAATCGGTTTTATTTCGGCGAAATCTACTTATTTTTCGTAAAAAAAAATGGTTTCACTTTGATTATAAAAACCTTTGATTGTAAAACACCTTTTTTTCATCTTTAATGATTTGATTGAATAAACATTTTTATCTTTATTTTGATCAAATTGAAACTACTTATTCATTTCCCTTCTAATTTTTTGTGTGAAAATGTTTAATTTCACTTTGATTACATGAAACTTTTGATTGAAAAAAATAGTTGTTTCATATCCCTGTTCCGATTAAATAAACTTTTGATTAAATAGAAACTCCGTAAAAAAAGATAAAACTTTGCCGATTAGACGAGTGTGGTGATTCAGCGTGACATATCATCATCCTTAACATCAGCAGGTTTTTATCGTCAGTTGTTGGACATAGACTTTTCTCGAAATCCGCCAAACCTCTCTATCGTAGGCGTCACAGAGTCTGTACTTCCTGAACTTATCTAGTTCATCACACCATCATATATTTTGTCGGCCCCGGTTTTGCATAGGGATCAACGTTGTGTGTTGTGATATCTAGTGGCTGTCAAACATTCTTGCAACATGACCGGCTCATCGTTATTCAAGTTTTCTTATGGATTCTATGTCATAGGCTCCTGTTTTATCTCTGATATTTTGTGCTGTCTTGTTATGTTTTTATGTGAGGTTGAGCGCGATTATCTCTGGTGCACGTACCATGGTTCTGAGTTTAAGGGAATTTTTTTCGGTTAGGTTCCATGCTTCAGCCCCAAAGGTGACTATCAGGGTTGTTGTACCTTTATTGTTAACTCAAGCGGAATTTTCTGATTCTTGAAAAGTGAGCTTGCCCAGTTTAAAGCTTGCCAACCCAATGCGATTCTCCGCTTCTTTCTTGCATTTCATTGAGAATCGTTGTCCTACTCTCTCTTGTTCTGTGTCTTTGATTTTGATGTGTTTTTGTCTTCAATGTATTCGCTGCCTTTACTAAAGTTCATATGCAATGATTAAAAAATTTGAAAACATGTATATCTTTTTTATAAATGTATGCATTTATTAGCATGAAATAAGCTATTGCATATCCATATAAATGTTCGTTGATATGTAATACTCGATGATTTAGCTTAGACAGTAAGACAGCCGCCTGACAATCACTTGTTGTCCTTCTTCTTACGATAAAAAGATAAAGATATATTTCTTTCGATATACTTTGCTTATTCCAATTTTCAGAAAAGACAGATGGTCTTCAGGTCCTCCAAGTCTAAATTACTATGGTATAATATGTCAATCGTGCTACCAGTTTTGCCTCAACTCCTCTCAGATCCGGCCTGAGGCAAGCAAAAGCGAAGTAAGTTGGTGTTCATGACTCTGTGGCCAACAAAAGGGTCACAAGATGCTTGAAATAGCCCACAAGATAGCTTTAATGGCTTGAAAATGAGCCGAGATAAAATTCTACTTAAGAACCCATGGAGGCTTTGGCCGGCTCTGCCTTATCTTCTATACGGTTTTGGCGCCATGTGTTTAAAACCTCTACGGATATTTTCATACCTGATTTTTTTTTCAGTAATATAATGTATTGGTTTTTCTATCTGATAATAAACGTCGCTTTGAGTTAAAAATGAAATTCTGGCATGAGCGACTGGTAATTTAGTATAGCGTCAATTTTAATGAGCGAAGAAAATTGATTGAATGTGCGTCTCGGCAATATTGCACCACAAATATTGTAAAACACAAGTTAAGAAATTGTTTTATAGATTCTCAAGGTGTTCAAAATTATATTCCTCCGTTCTTTTGTTTACATTTTATAACGTAGAGTGACTAAAACCGGGATTGATGGAGTGGACTTATAAGTACTATCAGGATCAAAAGGTGTCAGAATGTTGAAAAATATATAAGAACTTCATGCCGATGTCTTGCTTGAAAATTAGCATATACATTTTATGGTATATATATATATGTATATATTATAAAAAGTATGAATAATAGTTAGATGGAATATATTTCCTCAGATATCTCCGAAGATGGACAAGTTTCTATTTGCTCATGCAAATTATGTAACTTGGATACCAAAAATCATAGCAAAAGTAGCTTCCGTGTAACGAAGCGGAGCAATAGTTAAAATTAATCTCGCTGACTGTTTTTATTATATTGATTTTCAACCCCACACTAAATCGTGTGTTTCGCTTATAGATAATCTAATCTCGTAGACCATCAGAACTGTAGTTAATCTGATCGTCACATGAGGATGCACACTCGTGAATTTGTGCCAGACTAAGTTTTGCTCGTCATGGAATAGTAATAAACAATCTAGAGCCGTAAACGATCACCCAATCATAGAATAGCATTCAGCAAGCTGGTCCCCGAAACCATTGCCGCTATAGTCAGTTATAAGTGGATATTCCCCTACTTAATGTCTTGCACCAAACTGAGCAGGATTTGGTCGTGTTAGATACCTCAAAAAACAAAACAAAAAACGTCTTCATTCACAAGATTACGGGCAAGGCAAATGTGGCTTAAAAAACAGTAGTTGTAGGTTTAATTCAATGTACATATTTCCAATTGAAGGCATCCATATTTAAAACAAGGATTCGAAGTACTATCATGTTTGTTTTCTAATTGCAGCATCAAGGACAGAAAATTAAGAGTTCAACTTAAAACTAAATTATATTTTCGATGTTTGGGGTCTACGGATGCGCATTACCCTGGATAGCAGTATAAAGCTGGTGAACATTTCTATGCTTCTCTTGAGATTAGGAGCGTGACTTCAGCAATGTGGTTGTCCTCAGTCCAATTTCGAGAAACAGGATTAAGAAAATAAAATTTAGAGAAAAAGAAATAAAATCTCAAGTTTAATCTATATGAAAATAAAAAGAATAGATTAAAATAGCAATAAATTTGAATGGCGAGAAAATACACGCATTACATGCACAAAACAAGCATGCCCAAGGTCATAGAAAATCCCTTTATGTTATCTTATGTTATGTATTCCTTGTTGAAACTAAGAAGATAAGATGACAGATATTTAGCATTGAAATGTCTTTCATTGCCTTCTGCTAAACTAAGCAAATCCAAAAGTAAATGCATTTCAGTTAGACCATGAAATATTTTTAGTGTAGAAAGTATAGAATAATGAATTAATAATCACCAACCAAAAATGTTGCCAAGACTTCCCATATAGGTTTCTTCAGTTATAAAGTGAATCTACCAGGCTGGCTAGCTATGTACATGTCACACGTACAGATCACACCAATAGAGCTAGACGGCTAAGAATTTAGTTATTCAATCATTATTATGTGTTTTTTAACCCTTCCCCAGAAATAGTCTTTATAGGTTGTTCTGTTCGCAGTACGAGTTTATGCTAAACTGATATCTTAGTTTGTGTCCAACAGCATTACCGCTCGTTTGTTTATTTATATTTTACTTCTTTAATGAGCACGGCCTAGCAAAAGGCAAGACGAGTGATTTTTCCATTGATCCCCTTTTTCAATTTTCCAATTGATGTCATGCTACCAAGAGATTTTGGTCACGCAATGGCTACTATTGAGTGACTAACCAGATTTTTTGCTTGTCTCCTACTGTGTTGCATCATTTGTCTCCTCTTGCTGTCATTCCCTTGAGTGTAAGATGCAGCCCAAATTCCAATCAACCTTGTTTTGTCCTCATCAGATGGCATAGATACTTACTGAGTAAGACAGGAAATGAATAATTACGTCAGCTGTCATTCGCCATTCCAATATTAATTCATACGAAAAATGTCTGCTGCATATGAGATAGGCTTCATTCTCGCGATAATTACTTTTTTAAACTGAACAGAGAATATTGATACAGGGTAGAGCAAAATAGGCTGTACACATTGTGTCTCCTTATCTTTGAAACAAAGCGTAATAAATGGAATCTCTAAACAGTATTTGGAAGCATCATTCTTGGAAACCTTTCACATCGAAAGTGTGATATCATATTGGCAAAATGAAAATCAATTTTCAGCTAGCAAACATATGATACTCTCATAGCATTCAGCTTATTTAACATCAACCTGTATCATTATAACTAATTATGATACCTTTGGTAGTTGCCGTTCCAAAAGTGCATGTTTGGAACGGCCAAGACTTCACGGTGAATCGAGCAGTCTGCCATAATTTTTATACGTACTTTTCCTTCCGTTGCAAAAAACTGTGGCTTTGACTTATTTCTGTGAGTTATTTTGGTTTTGCCTATTTAAAAAATTCACATCTATATCTAGATCAATAATTTTAGATTCGAGATTTAAAATCGATAAATTTTATTTCTTATGTATATTTATTAGATTTTTCAATAATTGTTCATCCAACCAACACGATACTACATTGTCTGATGTGCTAACTGACAAGTAAGCAACTTTGTACTATAAATGGCCAGTTGTCGAAATATTCCAATGCATGCATACTCGTGGTCACAAAGTGATTTTTCAAATTATATTCAGATGATGAACCATGAGCAGCACAAACCAGAGGCAGTCCTGAAGAATGACAACTACAAACTACTCTGGGACTTTGACATTCAAACTGACCACCTCATCCAGGCAAGAAGACCGGACTTGGTAATTGTAGACAAGAAGAGGAAGACCTGCCAATTAGTAGACGTGGCTGTACCTGCAGACCATAGAGTAAAGAGGAAGGAGAGTGAAAAACGGGGAAAATACCAGGACCTAGCAAGAGAATTGAGGAAGATGTGGAATGTAAAAGTCATGGTAGTACCGGTCATAGTAGGCGCACTGGGAACTGTCCCCAAAACACTGAGGGTGAGACTGGAGGAGATTAGGATTAAGGGAAGGATTGAGACTGTACAGACCACAGTACTACTTGGAACTGCACGGATACTGAAGAAAGTGCTAGAAATATAAGAACTGCAACGTTAAGTGTCAACAATGACCCAACAGAGGAAGGGAAATGAATGCGGAAATGCAAATTGTAGCACTGACATAATAGGTGAAAGAGAGAAGAGATGTTGGCTGAAGACCTGAAGAGACTTATTGTCACTCAGCCTTCAGCGATGACCACTGGGCAACCGGTGTGAAACTGTGAACCGCAGTATTACTGCGACCTATGAGTACTAGGAGAGGAGGGCAGGAGACTTGAGGAGACTTGAGGAGACTTGAGGAGACTGACAGTCACAACAGTCCCCAAAACGCTGAGGGTGAGACTGGAGGAGATCGGGATTAGGGAAAGGATTGAGACTGTACAGTCTGCGGCACTACCAGGAACTGCACGGATACTGAGGAAGGTGCTAGAGATATAAATACTGCAACGAATTTTAGCCCTGACATAATAGGTGAAAAAGGGAGGAGCCGTTAGCTGAAGACCTGAGGAGACGTATTGTCACTTTGCCTTCAGCGACAACCACTGGGCAAGCGGTGTGAAACTGTAAATTGCAGAATTACTGCGACCTATGAGTACTAGGGGAGGAGGGCTGGAGACTTGAGGAGACTTGCTGTCACTCAAACTCCAGCGGTTACCGCCAGGCAACTGGTGTGAGATTCCAAATAATAATAATAATAATAATAATAATAATAATAATAATAATAATAATAATATAGTTTAAAATACCGACTGGTTCATGTTAAGATTGACATGGAGTGTAACAGGCATTTCCTGTTATATCTACTTTCGAGATTGAATAGTTACGTATGGGTGGGGGCGGAATCTAAACTCGATTTGCAAATTATGCTCGCCCGTGCGGATGAGTGTAATATCATCTTGCATTTTGGATAAAATTACGGATTGAGTGGATATTATTTTGAAGTTGAATGAGTCCGCATCCTTCAAAGTTCAAAAGACTTGACCTTCTCATATAAGACTCAGGGGGTTCTTTTACCTAACTTCATTCCAAATTTCTATCATGAAAAAAAAACATCAAAAATAAAAACAAACATCACCTAGTGTCCGAAGTCAAATTTAAAGTTGGAAACGCTTCACTGTCTCGACCCATGAAACTAAACCAATGTTTGAAATTCAAATAATCAGCCAATGGCTCTCTTTCCGAGTGAGCAAGCGTAGCAAATCATATCTATGTACATTTATACGCAATGGGTTATTTCAATTTATAGATAAATACATTCACAAAATAGACATCTAAATAGATAGTATTTGTAGACCAGCACTTTTTCTGACCGATCCAAACTGGGAAGTCTTACATGTTATGAAAATGTATCTAAAAGATATGCAAGGGATTATCAAATACTGATGAATGAATACATTTAAACCAAAAATTCATTCTTTTAATTTTTATATAATACATGATAAAAATTGCAATTGTCATCTTCAGTCGGAGTAGAAGTTGCAATTATCAATGGCTAGATTCGTTGTTAGTTTTGGGAGGAGCATTTCATAATAAAAATGGGCGTCTTATTTATCATCAAATACAGTTTTTGTCTGATATCTTTCTTTCCTGTTTGTCGCATCAACTCTACACTTATCTGCTTAGTTTTGATCAAGTTCACTATCATTGGCAAGCACCATCATAACAACAACTCTTCGAGAACCAACAAATAAAGAAACTTTTGAGGATTTCTGACTGAAATGTTGGTATTTAATTTTTAATGTATTTTTAGCTCCGGCTTGAACGTTCGCATAATTTCCCCCGTGACACCGCCGAGTTACGTTCCCTAATGAGACTTTTCCCACTTCTGATGACGGAAGCAATGACGTCAGTCTTGTGCATTTTTATCGGCTGTGTTCTGTGCCGCCATATTGCTACTACATGCCGTTTGACGTTAGGACCATTATATGTAAAAAAATGAAAATTACGTTAAAAATTTCAGGAGCGGGAATTGAATGAAATAGGTCGAACTGACCTCAATTTTAATATGCGATTAAAAAAAGAACTCACAAGAGAAATGAAATAAAGTCATTAGAAGCTAAAACAGGGAACAGCTTTGGAAATGAATATCGTAATTACACAACAAGAAAAAACAACCAATTAAAAAAAGGTTTTGAAAAACGAACGCTCAAACAAAGAGCATGATACAAGCATACATATGTGCAAAACTTTTATTTGCTTTATGTTTTATCTTAAATATAGTTATTTATTTTGGTTTGACATTTCATGGGTTTATCAAAATTTTCTGTTTTCATCACAGGTTCTTCACCTCCATTCGTACGTGTTGCCCATTCGTAATTGCCCATTTTAAATCCATTTCCATAATCTCGCTTATTGTGTTCTATCTCCCCCTCTCTCCCACCATTTTCTCCCTGTCTGCCTCTGTTTGCTTCTCTCTCTTTTTTTTTTGTGAGAGAGAGAGTAAGAAAGAAAACTGAGACGGTGAGACTTATAGAAAT
>OY735229.1:30829456-30914456 GCA_963457665.1 Thysanoteuthis rhombus | reverse complement strand
TATTGCTTTTCTCTTCTTTATCATACCCCCAAAACAGCAAACTATCGCTATGACGAACTAATCAGGGAAAGGGGTACTTGTTATTGCCGGAAGTCTGTTATAGCTGATGATTGTCACACTATTGGTAAATACTATGTAAGTTCGGTAGTTTGTCACATCGTTCGGTGAAAAAGAAGATTTTTTTGAGGTCTATATGTTTGCCACATTTAAACAGACACAGGCTTTGCAGTTTTTATCGAACTTCAACCAGTAAATTCAAAGTCATTTTACATGAATGCACGAGTTCTTCAAAGCTGAAATTTGTTATATCGACGTTCGGCAGAACAAGGCTTCACTTTTACAATTATCATCATCATTACCATCTTTGCTCGTTAACGCTAGATGTCAGGTTGTTATCGATAGAGACTGAATGACAGTAAGCAGTCTGTATTCTCGAGCACCTTCGTTATTATTCTTCTACTTATTTTGCATATTTACACTTGGTGTCTGTCGGCAACAGCTGGATACCGAGTGGATGCAAGTATTCTCAAGTCTCGAGCATTCTTCTCAGTATTCCAGTCGTTCTCAGCAATGGAATCGTCTGGATTGCTTTTGAGTTACCCAGTTCTTCAAATCTTTCACTTGGCTCATTGAGACCGCTCTGAGTACTTCTCTAAGATATACACCAGCCTTTCTCAACCGGGGCTCAATGGAACACAATTGAGACGGTTTAGAACGGAAAAATTATGAATGTTTGAAAAAATCACCCGACTTCTGCTTCATTAAATTTTTCATATATATATGGAGTAATGGGAAAAAAACATCATCTACCATTTCACGCACCAAATTGATATTTTTAAGAGGGAAAATTATTAGTAGACACAATTTTATTTTCAATAATTTGTATCATCTGTAACCGTAATATAATATCAATACTCATAGTATTTCAAATATCTAATTCAGACGTGTCTGTATGTGTGTCCGTGTGCTTGACTGCAACGCTATAAAAGGTATCAAAATGTGGGCACAGTCCAACAAAATTTGGCTTGTGTATTCAATACATCCGAGAGGAGTTCTTAAAACAAAAAGCATATTGACAAAAGTATAAAAGGGGGATCTCTTTGAAATGAAACTGTAATGCTAAAGTGGGACCACTTATATATAGTTCTTCTTATTTCAATATTTATATACGATATAATAAAGAGAAGCCTATATTTTAAAACGTGATGAAGATATTTTCCTGAATTTGAATTGAATTAAAAGATTTTGAGAAAAAAAGCGTTTTGAGGGTTTTTCAATATGACTATACTAGTGAAAATTATTGAGATACTTCATATGGAGCAGTCATAAATAAGAAGATGGGAAAAAGAAGTAAAGATATAATAGGGAAGGACTTTCCAACCAGGAAGAAAGATTATGCACCTCCCAATAACGTTATAGATATGGATCCAAATAAATCAAATCATTTGCTTGGATAAAGAGCAGAAACATAAACTTGATTGTATAGTGAATCCATTATTTCTCTAAATTCATACGGAACCCTAGTTGTCTAACGGATTGCACCTGTGCACTCAAACTTTGATGCTCACCATAATACCTTTCCCAGCCTATTCGGCAAGCAAGTGTCTGTACCGGCGCCTCGGTATATACTGGAGAATAGATACTACCATGCCAAAAAGGCTAGAAAAACATTGGAGGTCGAGTATTTATTTATTCGCTCTCCCATCAGAGCAAAATGTAACACACGGTCAGGGCATTACATAGGAATAAATGGATCAACCCATCAAAAACAGCTCCAGCCGACACAATTCTGGTCAAGTAAAAGCATCATGATTGCCATGTTCCAGTCGTCCAGGAATTCAATTTGCTTTAGACATAAATTGAATAGAATAGTTAAGTTTTAGTGACGATCTTGCCAGCTTTTTGAGTTGATCGATTGTGATGTTATCTGGTCCAGGAACTTCCCCTTCTGTTGTTTGTTTGATGGCTTGGTTTACGCTCCATGTTTTATCCTCTGGAAATCCTTCGAGCTGATTGCTTGCATCTTGCATAGCCTTCTCAATGTTTTGTAAATAAATGTATACATTTCTCCTTCAAATATGTAAGTTAATTCAAAATTTCTTTAGATCTAAAAAGGTCGAGGAAAGCTGGTCTACATACATATCCACATGTATTTTTGCTATACTTTTTCTCACTTAAAAATGTGTTAAGTTGTCTTCACTTCTTTTTCCCTGTATTTCTTGTATATTTCTATTGATTATTATCTTGAAACATGCTATTTCTGTCGAAGTTTGCATTTCTAAAATTCTCGTATTTTCCTTTCTTATTTTGTTCTCTTTTTATCCTTCTGTGTGACTTTGTAAAGGAAACTTTTTGCGATCCTTATCATTTCATCTACGTTCCTTCGTTTTTTTCAAACACGAAAATACATTTTTTTCGTAAGTTTCAGAAAAAAAACAAATAAATATATCTTTCTACAGTAATGGAAACATGCTTTATTTTTTGGTGTATGAGACAACCCTCATTCTGATGACGACATCCAGAAAAAAATCGATATTTAGAAACAGATGAAGTTGTCTTTTTGCATTTAGACTATTTTGAATCCAAAAGAAATATCTAAGATACAAATTAAAAAAATATCACTAAGAGATGTTAATTACATGCGTATTTTGACTTTAAGGTATACGTTATAAAATTGATTAACCTGGAAACATTACATTTCCTGGATTTCATTAGATAAACTTTCCATTACATTGCAAAACGATATATCAGACACTTCATAAAGAAATGGATATTCCACTAAGGCTAGCAGATAACACAAACATTTCACCTGCAGAATATCATCGTATCCGGATACAGTGTCGCTCTCTTATTATTATCGTAGGACAAAATTTATGCACGGCAAATTCTTCTCTCTTTTATTTACGGTTGCATTTACCCAAACATCCTGTAAACGACGTGACTGAAAAGTTCGCAGTTTCGATTGTAATACAGTTGACAGGGAATATTCAAACCTTTTTAAAACTTTGATTTTCAAAATCAAGAATACTGAAAACCCATTTTTGGTAAAAAACATATGCATCTTATATGCTGAAAATACTATATAAATTAATGTTATCATCAAAGGGAGGGACGAAAATAGACTTGATTTCCTTTCCGGAAAAAAAACTCTATGTACATTAAACAATTTTTCTAACGAGCGCTTTTCTTCTTCATTTTTCCTCTTGTGAGAATCTCATCTAAAAATGTTATTCAATTTTTAAATGGAAAATTTCTTCAAAAATGCATAATTGGATTATACAAGTTTGAAATTTAGTTCAATATTCATACTGAGTCAATGTATCACAGCAAAACTCTTAGTCATTGATATTGTTGAATCGCTCTTAATATATTATTAAGGAAGGATTCACATTGAGTCTAAACTTTTGGCAAAATTCAGAAATTTTTCTCCCATATATAGGCTGTTCATATTCTCTATCATTGCTTCCAATCTTCATTTCTTGACTGGTATCTATTCGGAAATTTTGTAATAAATTTTATTTTTAACCAGGAACTGCTCAGTTACCGTTTAATTGCGCTGATAAGTTCAATCTTACAGGGTAGCACAAAATAAACTGATTAGTCTCTTCTCTAAACAATGAACCATTCCACTTGAAGTTAAGGACAGAGACACGTAGAAACGAGCAGAAAACATCGTTTGTAACTCCATGTTGGAGGGTTCATTGCGTAACTGATGGGAATTTCCACCATTCACAGTTGGGTCATAAAACTGGAAAGGCTGAGAATAGGTTAACATTTACCAGGCGTGCATTACGTGCCAGCAATTGAGATTTTTCCCCTTCCAAATGGCGGCTGCTCCAGCTTTAGAGTAGTGAATACAAAGTAAAAGAAGCAAACGATAATAACTGTAACCCTGAAAACAACCCTGAAAATACGAACCATAATAGTAACTTTTGCGATACTAACCTTGTACAAATGACCCTAAAAATCACTTAGCCTGCAGATGGAAGGGCGACCATCTTGAAAAAAGAAAAATGAAAAACGTCAAATTCCTGGTAAAATCTCCAAAAATGGCTATGATTACATCTTAATAGTTGTTTTAAGTGATATACTTGGAGATCATGTTTCGTGATGAATAATTTAATCTCTGATGCAGAGTAGATTAAGGCTCTTTATACAATCGTAGGAAGCAAATGTTTTGCTTCTAAACCAAGGCTTGTAAGATGGCTTGCCAATTTTGATGCTTTTTATGTTTTGTTTTGTTTCTGTTTTTGCTTTTTTGTTTTTCGAATTTTTGAATCCAGTATTCAAAATCTTTAGATTTTTTTCTTTTACGTTTCAAACACCACTGTTGCCGATCGGAATGGGTTTTTTTTAATTTTTCGAATTTGAGAATGACTTCAAGAATCAAAAAATTGAAAAATCATGTTTAAATTGGCAACTCTGCTGGTATGACTAATGAACAGGAGTTTCCTTAGAAATATTCCTTAGAACGATATGTAAAATATCCCAATTTACAGAATGGTGATCAGTTCAGTTAAAAATATGCAGATGAGTAAGTTTTCTTTCAAAACGTGCAAATCGTATTTTTCAGTTTTGCAGCTTGAGTATTGTTCTTTGAAAATGTAGATATAACAGTTTTTAGTCTTGTTGCACGGTAAACAGCCAAGTCCGTTAACAAATCCCAGAGGGGAATCCAGTGATATAAAATGTGTATATCACAGTGTCAACTGGTCTTCCGAAATGTAGATATCTGTGCCTTCATTTCTACCTCATGGTGAACAGATAAATTGTTAGTGAATCCTTGAAAGGGACCTAGTAATATTCCGAAATACAGACAACGTGGTAATAAGATTTATTGCGTGGAAAACAATTTTGTCTGTTAACTAATTTCTCATGGTAACCAAGTGTTCTTGTAAAATTAAAAGCTGAATCAGGAAGTGCTTCCATGACATGTGATGATGCATCACGTGTAATCTGTGTTAAATTTGTTGTGATGTTGACACTGCCCACGGTGCATTAGCTTCAAATTAGCTTCCTTGTTCTGCCTCAGCGAAGAGATTCCGACGAGAACGCAAAAATTCCTTAAAGCTAAGAAAATTCCGAAATTGTCGAGTGACAGCTGTAACTTAAGTCATTGGAATCCTATGAACGAACAAGTCCACGTCATCAACCGCCCCACCCCATCCAAAAAAATCAAAACAAATGAGCACCATCATACGACAAAAATGCAGAAGAAACTATGATATTATCAAGAACAGTTAAGTAATTGACGAAGCGTCTAAAGGTCATAGGTTCGGTGCGACGTAAACATCTGCAAGACCAGTGAAATAGCACGAACGATCGTGGTAGTATTAGAGACAGCAGTCATAAACCAATAACTACAGTCGTTGTTGTTGCTGCTGCTGCTGCTGCCACCAACAAAGATAAAAAGACACCAATTTTAACCAATGCTCCTTCTTCACTTCAGCACTCTCTAAACTATTCTTTTATTATTACTTGATGAGAAATCCACCCTTTGCACGGCAATCCCCAGCTACGTGGAGCCAATGGCAGGGAAACTTGATTTCTTAAATCATGCTTTTCGACTCCATACCGCTGCTTGTGTTAATGAAATTTGAACGCACGTTAATTTAATTTTTTAGGTAAACAGTAAGCATTTCTTACGGAACGATCACCTCAGTTTGCTGTTTAATTTACCCTGAACAAATCTGAAATATGAGAAGACATTTAGATACAAAACGTAGCTGTTTTGTTTTTTGGTTTTGTTTTTTTTTTTTTGTTTTTTTACTTCAAGTTTGATTAACTTCAGATGAATTGAAAAAGATGCCGATATTTAGGTAAAAATTGTATTTATGACGATACATTTTAGTATACTGGATAAAAAGTCATAATTAAGACGATATTTAAACTTTTTAGTGTTAGTTGATTCCACAATGACTGGTATCCTTATATTTGAATAGCAAATGAGTGACTTAATGCGCTTCATGGCAGTAAATAGTTCGAGTCAAGTTGAGTTTTAGTCAAAAATCAGGTGATTTCGCATCGCAGGTTTCGTTCAAAATATCTTTCAAAAACAACATGGAAACCCTATCAATATGACTGCAGTGAATATGATAATGGTGAATAATAATTCCAACTTGCATAGTTTTAGTCAAGTAAAAAATAGGGATAACGATGATGTCCCTTTTAGTCGTCTGTATTTGAAATTTCTAAACATCATCGTTCTGAAACTTCGTCTTCCCGTTTAAAAAATCGCTGAATCCTTTGGAAATCATAATGCAAACCATCTACAATGAAATATCTTAAGCCAGCAACCGTTTTTTTGGGGTAAAACATAATTTGCAGTTAGAAACGTTGTGGCATTATTTATAATACGGATTTCATATCATGCGGCTCCTGCTGAAAAGTATATTAGAGGAAACTTATCCAATATTCGTAATATGCTATGAATTTTGCCACCAGTTACTGGTGTTTTTAACTTGAGATCGTTCGTCAGAAGATCTTTTTACTCCAAAGTGAGACATTAATTCATCTAATTTTCGCAACAGTACTGTTGAGAACGGTTCCAAATGTGTCAGCTCTTATCAGCGTGACCCAAGCCTCCATGTTCTACAGTAATGATGATATTGCCTGATTGGTCATCGCTTGAAATTGCATGACAACAAATTTCTTCAGATCATTTGTGCCCTTCTTGGTTCAGGATTGCCAATTTATTTATTTTTCAGTTTTTATTTTCGGAATTCGCAAGTAGAGACTTGTCAAATTTTTCGGATTTGCGAGTCGCGTGAAGCCAATTTAAAAGTTTTGGTTTTGTTCATTCGAATCGTTTGAATTTGAGAGTCCAGTGTTCCCAATTTGGAATCTCTTTCTTTAATTGTTAAAATTTTAGAGTGATTTCTTCGTTCAAAAAATTGAAAAAAAAGGTCCAAATTGCAACCATAGGATAGCATACCAAGCAAACAATGTGGTCTGGATTATCTCAATCTTTCCTGGGATTTTTAATTCATCGAATTCCTCAGGCACTGTTCCAAATGCACCACTTGTTAGGGGTATGACCATAGCATCTTTGTTTTTGTTGCTTTTTGTTATTTATTTATTTATTTATTTATTATCATTATTATTATTATTAATATTATTATTATTATTATTATTATTATTATTATTATTATTATTCAATCTCAAACCAGTTGCCTGGAGGTTGAGTGACAGCAAGTCTCTTCAAGTCTCCAGTCCTCGTTTCCTCATTTCCATGGACCACAGTAATACTGTGGTTTTCCTGTTTCACACCAGTTGCCCAGTGGTCATTGCTGAAGGCTGAGTGACAATAAGTATCCTCAGGTCTTCAGCCAATCTCTTTTCCTCCCCTCACCTATCATGCAGTGCTCTGGTTCACATTTCCGCTTTCTTTCTCCTCCCTCTGTTAGGCCACTGCTAACATTTACTGTTACTATCCTTATATTTCTAGCACTCTCCTCAGTAGCCGTGCAGTTCCTCGTAGTGCCGTAGTCTGTACAGTCTCAATCCTTCCTTTTATCCTGAGCTCCACTAGTCTCACCCTCAGTGTCTTTGAGACAGTTCCCAGTGCGCCTACCATCACTGGTACTACTTTTATTATTATAAAAATAAAAATAATAATAATAATGATGATGATGATGATGATGATAATTCGTATCTTTACACTCAATCAGAATGATAGTATATATTCATACACTTAATCATAATGATAGAATGAGATACCTAGTAGTCATCGTTGGAGATTTGGTGACAACAAGTTTCCTCAAATTATCAGCCGCATTCTCAGTTCAGAATTGCTAATTTTTAAAACGTGTTTTTATTTTTCGAATTTGGGAGTAGAGTCATCAATCTTAATGGTTTTCTTCATTTTTTTTCCAAATTTGAGAATCCGATGCCAAATCAAATGCTTTTTTTCTTAATATTTTTTCTTTCATTGAATGAGCATACCCAGCAATACTGGGGTCTGGACTGTGTCAATTTTTCAACGATTTTTATGTGATTTTACTTTGGATGTTCTGAGCTTGGTTCCTAGTTCTCAAACTATTGATCATAACAGCAACAACAACTTTGAACACCGTATTATCTATATGTGTGGGGATCAAGTGACTGCAAGTCTCAATGACTCTTCAGCACTCATTTCTCTTTTTTAACCAACTTCAACGTGTTGTAGTCTGAATCGTCTCGTTTATCTCTCAGATCATTTATACAATAATTTTCCTTGAAAATGTGTTTGGGGCCGTTTCTACGAAACTATGGCTTATTGACATCGGCTCATGTTTCTGTCAAACATTTTTCAGTCCTCGGGTAAGGTTCTGGCATTATACCATCTTTTATTTTTTGCTTATCTTTTTCACTTTCTTTAAGTTTCACCCTTTGGTCAGCTCTTTGACAAATTTTCACAGCTCAAAGAGGAAATATTTGTATTGCAGAAAATTGGAGTCATGAATATTATTCTGCTTCTTCACCATTTGGTTGTTAAGTTATATATTCGAAAAGCTATTCGATATAGTCTAGGGCGTAGTTGAGAGAGGCGATAATGAATTGGCCCCCTTCTATTGGCTGCCAAATGCTTTTTGAATGGTGGTTCACTAACAGTATTTCACCAGAATTATACCATGACAAATTACACCAAATGATGCGAGGGTCTCCCAAGCCCCCCAAAGGTCTCTATGTAGAGTGAGTGGTAATCCTCTTTCCAATATAAGAAATGATACGAGCAAAAATAACGAGAATCATGTTGATAATGGTTGATACCGCAATCAACTGATAGGATGAATTATTGTTTTGTTTTTGTTTTTTTCTTCGTGATAGCAAAGTAAATCTTTGAAAACCCACTTAAAAACTGATGGGTTTCCAAAGATTGTTCTTTTATTATTCGAAATCTCAAACTGATGAATACAGTTTCTAACTGGAATATGTCATAGTCATTTTTGCAAATAGAAATATTGATGACAGAATGAAAAATCTGATCCCATCTCATTGCTGGGTTCATTCTTTATCACCTGAAACAAAATAGAAGAAAGAAGGAATGAATAAATAAAACTAAAAATCACTCAGGAAGTGCAACCATTTTCCCTCGCCATTGCTTCTGACGACTGGATAGGAATCAGTTTACATTTACATATTTAACGTTCGATTTTCCATATTTGGGATCATTTTCCCAATTTGGAAAAATACCTTGATCCGCCCCAGAATTTAATCAACGTTCCCTTAAGTCATGGTTACACAAAACATCATTGATATTTACTGAGAATTTTTGGTGATGCTCAGTGGACTGACAGACAAACACGAATGATGCATGAAAAAAAAAGTTTGATTTTAAGATTTTGAGAATATATATTTTGCTGTTGTTTATGCACATACTTACATTCATTCTATGACCGTTTGACATAAATGAATGATTTAAAATTACCCAATTTTTTGTTTCAATAATTGTTGGCTGGGGCCCTAAAAAACCCTTGTCTTGAGTATAAATATCCCTTTTGACAGCCTGGGTCTCTGTAAAAAGAAAAAAAAACAGGTCTGTAGTTAATTATTTCCAGACGAATGACTTTTAAAATTTTGCAACAAGAGAAATTATGTTCTTTACAGAAAAACTATACCGTAGAGAATTCATGTTCGGATTGCTAAGTATGTGAGGAATTCGGGTTGGATTGAATGGGAATTTGGCGAATTTTTGTGAAGATTCCTCAAAAAGGTATAATATACATAGATTTTAATAAGTTCCTGATGGAAAAATGCTTCTTATATCGAGGGACCATTTTAGAGTTCAATCAATAACGGGATGCCGTTAATCCAGTCATTCTCTACGGGAGCGACATCGCCCCTCTCCCCTAGTTGTGTTTAAGGTGGGGTAAGGGGCTATAGATTACCATCAAATTAACTACAGTACGATTCCAACAAGAATGTCGGAGCCATCTTGAGGGAACTTACTGAAAATATCACTTCATTTAGTTTCGTTCAATAAGCGAAGCTACGTCTGGCACTAGGATATAACAGCGGAGAAACACGTAAAAATCTCAAAAGTATGCGAGTTCCCGACGGAAAACGGTTAAAATACACAGAGAGAAAATAAAAAATAATTGTTAATTTGGACTGTTATCACCGGGAGTATTCTATTCCAACCAAAATATTTTTAAAACTACGTATATTTTCAGTAATTAGGTGCTCAAGAACCCGTAAAATAATGTCCATTCTAATTGGTTCAGCTGATCAAAACTCAATATTTTTGCATGCTTACGTGTGGTTGTTTATGTACAGAATGTAAGCAAAGAATCAGATTGACCGTAACTCACTACTTATCAATTATTGGTGTTTTGTCAACATGATAGCCGAATTTCAGCGAATTCTGCCAAGATTTTAAACAAAACAACGTTTTCCTTACGAAAGTGTGAACAAACACCGAAATGGCCATAATTCATTATCTTCCTAGAAGGATCTTTCAACAATCTTACACACAAAATTTAATTGGGAAATATAAAGAAATACCGTAATTATCAAATTGAGAAGAAGAAACAACAATGACGATGATAGCGACGACAGACATTCATAGCGAATATGGACAAACGGAGTCTCGCTATATTTACAAATGATCTTCAAAATCAGTTTGTAATTATCCACTCTAACGTGAGCACCTTATTGATTTCATGAAATAAGATAGATATTACAACTACTTTTATTCTAGCTAAACACAAAATCATTGTATGGCACTTAGTGAAGATCGAACTAGTTATTGATAGATACGCATGATATACTGCGAGCAACTTATTCATTCTCTGAAACTGAAATTTTCAACTCTTAACCTACCCTGACCCAAGGTGTTGATAGGAGCACAGATAGTAATGATCTGACCCACTTTAAGTAACAATGCACGAGTAAATTGTTCAATCATGTTCTTCTGTAGGTAGTATACTAGTTTTGGGATGTATATTATTTGAATTTTTTCACAGAATTCAGAGTTATATTGTTTATTGCACTTAAAGCGATCAAATTTGTGCCATTCAGATCTTCAGTATGGCGTGTTCATTGTTAACTTGAATCATATTTTAAAGATTTAGCTATGGGCATCTGGAGATAAATTTAGAAAGTTTACGTGGAAACACCACAGAATACGCAAAGTTACCAACGTCGACAATTCTTTTTTAATATTGTTAAAAATAACTTGCGATAAAAATCTTTCAACTGCATTCAATGCATTCTCTGTTCTCGTATCGTGTTTCCCTCAGAGGAATGTCTTTCTTTGGGTTGTCAATTTATTGTGGAAAAAAAAGTAACACTTTTTTTTCTCTAGAGGGAACATGTCAGAAATATCAGTAGTTGATGCTGTAAGGAATAAAAGTTGTATCAGTGCATGGTATCCATTGAAATATTTGCACATTTTTGTTAGAAATTGTTTTTCTTGTTTACCGGTAAATACGGTACGTTTATATTTTCTATTGAAAACTTTGTGGAGTAAATTCTGAAATATAAGATCAACAAGCCTGGCTGCTACGGGGGCAAACTCAACTCTCATTTCTCTTCCGAAAGAAAGGTGATTATTCGATCTTTTGCATATGTGATATATGAATTTTGAAAATCTATAGCATTTCTCAGCTTGGCTACGTTGATAAGAGAGTCCCTTGCCGATCACTTTGTTATGATTTCAACGGTTGGGAAATATCATTCTTATATATTTGTTTGATTTCATGTGACGAGATAGACAAACAGTGAAGGGTTTCCTCCCCTGAATTAGGCAGATATTGTTCTTGTTGTCTCTGTTGCTATCGAGAGAAAATATAGTCAGTTCCTCCTTCGAAAGATGCTTATTGCACGTCATCTTTTTTTGCTTCCTTGCCAATCCGACATTTTCAAGGCTTACATCAATCAAATGCCAATCCGTTGAGCACTGAATGCCATTCCAGTAGATTGGGCAGATAACTCTTGCTTTCTGATGATTTGATAAACGATCAGAATGTAGGAGTTACCTCCCTTATTTTCTGTGCTTCTGACAACCAAATAATACAGTTCTGGTAAGTCTTATTAACGCTGATGAAATAGTTCGGAAAAGCTTGAGATATTCTTCGATCTCCTTTAAATTACATCCTTGATCACTCAACAAAGACAACAATAAAATCACTAATGTTTTTTGTTATCTCTCTTGGAGATTCTAATTTACCTTTTTAGTTAGTTTTTTATACAGCACTTCTTCCCATATTCAATTATAATTATATAATACATTTGTAAGGGTATATCATCGATTGTAATCTGATTTATCTTTTTTAATTAACTTACAATTTTGTTCGATATAAGTTACAGCGGAATTTGAAAACAATATCATATCTAGATTAATTATCTCCCTTTGTATTCATGAGATTCGATATAAATTCAGATTTATCCCTTTCTATGTTTGTTAGTTATATTGTGAAAAATGTTTTTTCTATTCTTATAAACCATCAAAACCTCTGAACAATATTACTCATGCACATTCAAATTTGATACACTTGCCATTCTTCATCATCATTTTAACGTCTGTCGATAGACATACACCTCCCCTGAGATTCGCCAGACCTCTCTATCATGGACATTGTGGAGCCAGTACTCTCATAATTTATCAGCTCGTCAGGCCATCTTACTTTCTGTCGGCCAAAATTTCCAGTACGATTTTTGGGGATACACGTAGTGAACAATGATGTTTAACGGTTGTCTGAAATGTTTTGCAACATGTTCAGCTCATTGGTAACAGATTGTTCATTAGATATCTGACTGTTGTTTTTTATCTTACATACTGTGTTGACTTATAGTCCCTCTTTGTGAGGTTGAGCATTATTTTTCCATGTGCATGTTGCACAGTTCTCAGTTTGAGGGTCAATCATCTGATTGGATTCCCTGTTTTAGCTCCATTGTTGACTATCAGTAAAATGCATTTGTTGAATACCTTACTTCTTGGGACTAGAGGGATTTTTGTGTTTTTCAAAGCCAAAACTGCTGCTCTAGTCCAAATCTTCAGTGAATACTTGGAAACGTTCTCTCCAACCGGAAAGATATGTTTGTTTTTTTTTCCTGAAAAGACGTTCCACATGAACACCAGAAGATCTGAACAATCATTGTTCAAAACTTTTCCCCGTACCGTGACGGCGATTCTGCTTGTTTCATCATGATGGTATGCGATTTAAACTGAATTCACAAGATCTATACTCGACAACTGTTGAGAAATTGGGCAAAAGTGGAGTTATAGGAGATGATAACCGAGTGCAAAACCTCTAAAAGTTTCCACCATTCTATTGGCCCACGGATTGCTCTGGTTGTTCAGATATGACCTTCTCTAGCTTCTTTCCCATAATAATTTTGCGATGACGAAAAGATATTTTTATTTTATCTGTCACCTTGCTGATTAAATATTTTTAGTTTTTCTTCCAGTTCCGACCCAACCTGACCTGAACGAGACACAATACTTTCTTTTACTCAGTGCTTTCGAAGCTGGCGAATGGTTCTCCCGAAGGCAAATAAAATATTTAGGACGAGAATGAAACATGAAAGTTGAATAAGTTATATTACGTTGTTACTTATCTTTTATATACTTAAAAATAGGAGGTTAATGAACTTCTATTGCCTTTTCTTTTATCATCAGGAGAGCAGATCTATTGATATTTTTCTCTTCCCATTATTTTCTTATCTCAAATATGAGGGATGCCCATTGAGAAGGAGATCCTGATATCAAATAGATACAATGTATGATTATACAGGGAAAAATAAGACTAAATTTAAAACGAGATCAGAAAGATTTAGGCGTGGGCTAATGAAATGTTGTTATAGAAACTCTTGATTGAACAACATTTGAACAGTTTAAGGAACATTATGTTTACTCCATTTGTTAATTTTGAATTTTCCACTCTTTAAAGTCGAAAATAAATTTAATACTCATTGAAACTTTTCAGTAACCAACAATAAACTGTTCTAGAAACCTGACGATACGTATGCTCTAGAAACATCGTTAATTGATTGTGTTGGTGATTCTTTTGGGGTTTTTAGCGAATTTCTCTATTACAAGTGTCTATATCTTTTATATAACATCTAAAAACATAGTTGCATATAATAATGTCCTTTTACGTTCTAGGCTGAGTGGATAGCTTGCTGATCATCCAAATTTGAATTTTAAAGATCATTATTGACCAGACGGACGCAGATGAGATGCCTTCAGAACATGGGTTGATCGCTATTTTTTTTTTTTCAAATTATCGTTTTTCAACATCTGACAAAGTTGCATCGGCATGTGTGAAATATTTTTTCAAAATATCATGATGATTTATATATATATATATATATATATATATATATATATATATATATATATGTGTGTGTGTGTGTGTGTGTGTGTGTATGTATGTATATATGTATGTATATGTGTGTATATATATATGTATATATATTTATAATATGAACTGTAATGAGTTAGTGAGTTAGACAGGAGTAAAGTGTTCATATATGTATGTATATATATATATATATATATATATATATATATATATATATATATATACACAAAAAAAAACAATGCAACCATAAGAAATTTGCTCATCTCTTTGTATTGTAAATCAAGCTTAAAAGGACAGCGTTGGCAGATCAGTCAATAGAAATCATCACGTGACTGATGTGTTTCGGGAGTGCATCGTGTTTGGATGATCCTCGATTAAGTTACTGCTCTCGGAGCAAAATTTCAAACAGCGATCGTGAACGCTGCTAGACATAAATAAGGACCAAATTCTCCATAAACAACATTGTAAATTGAACTCCTCCTCTTTAACCCTACTTTGAGCAGGATTTTTTTTTTAAACCTTTTTTCTATACGTATTAAGGAGTAAATATCGAAATTTTCACCTCTTGGTTCTGTTTGCACATACATACATACATAACTACATACATACATACATACACACATGCCATGTTTTTATTTTCATATAAATACAAAAAATTATTCATATGAAAATATATATTTTTAACAACGAGGGTATCGAACATATAAAATAAAAAAATTACAGCCTGCTTTCTAATTTCCTGTGGCAACTAATGATTTGTATTCGTGGTAGGATTCTTTTGTTCTCATTTCATAAGCGAGCACACACTCAATACTTAGCAAATAGGCATATTTCTACAACCTTATTTCCCTCTATTTTGCCTATAAGACGGGAGCACACATTGATTGCTGCCGGTGACTTTGAGCGCTGACAAAATTCGTTAACATTTTTGCGATTTGTATACATTTTATCCATTGTAAAGTTTTATCATAAAATTATCAAATAGACTGTTGCCCACCTGTGGCTAACGTGAAAAATCCAATATATATATAAATATATATATATATATATATATATATATATATATATATATATATATATATATATATATATATATATATATATATATATACATGAATAATTTAGATAAACGATTATTCGTTCACTATCTACAACACATATGCCTCTGGAGGCATCCAGTCGACCTATTAATATCGCAGGTTTCCTTAATGGATGTTTCCGAATCCGTCATATAACATCGTTTTCAAGAATTCCCTCCCTTTGGTATCGATTTACTTCGTATCATTCAAATGAATGTGTTTTTTTTTATTCCATTAATTCACGAGTCTCTTCTTTTTATTTATTTCCATTCAGTGCAATGTTTTTGTTTGTTTTTATTATTTTTTGTTTGTCTTTTCTTATCTTTGATGTACTCTCTGACCTCCCACCAGTGTATTTGCGCCTGGTAGTTTTCAAAAATAGTTATAGATAATGCCTTAACTTAGTCACGATCTTTATGCAAATTTTGCCATGATTCTATCGGGAACAATTCGAAGAACAGAATCAGAATTATGTTGCAAATGAATGCGTTTATGTTTAGCGGAGAAAATCATGTTTAAAATCAGTTGTTTTTCGAATCACTCATTTAAAACATTGTTTTACATTCACATGTGAAAATTTTTTGTATGAATATAGGTAAAAACTAATCTAAAAGCTATCCGGTTTTTCATTTAATAGAAACCGTCACATGACCAGGGTCTTTTGTCAGTATGCTGCGTTTGAGCTGATCAATTAAAAAATGGAAAAAGGGGTGATCAATGAATGAATTAATTCTATGTCGTTTTCTTAGGCTGCGGCCACTAAAAAGGTCTGACCTGGGCTAGATTAATTGAAAAGTTTGAAAAAAAAAGGTGATCGATGAATAAGTTTTTTCTTCTGCCTTTTGTTGGCCAGTGACCGCTAAAAAGTCAAGGAAAAAAGAAAATAAGAATAGCGTAAATGCTACCGGAAGAAGAACTAGGTGACTAAGTTTTCATGATTCATATCGCAGACTGAACCCTCGACAAAAAACATTAGGTTAGGGGGATGTTCAGAAAACAGAAAAAAAATTCTAGATATAATAACCGTAAATGTTTACTTACAAGTCCTATTCGTGCATCCTGTACGTGCAGTAGATGCATAGATACATAAATAGCCAGTCAGTCAGCCAGCCAGAATGATTCAAAAACTGATTAAACCTATGTTTTCAGTAGACTGTTTCTAATATAACGATGTCGTTTGTCCGTTTGTTTGTTTGTTTTTTAATCTTGGAAAGTGCCGAGCAATTGCAGAAAACTGCTGTGTTTCTTAACATCTCATACGTGTACATTTGACTTATAAAAGTTCTGAGTTTCCAGCTGAAGAGGTTGGTATATTCTTCCCTTAAAGGTAATTCACTATCAAATCAAAAATGGCAATTATTGATTAACAAGTTTGAAGATTGAGATAATCACTTATAGTAGAAGTCAGTAAACTACTGCCTTAGGCCGAGTCCGGTCAACGAACTTAATCACCTGCTCCACAGACTTTATTTAACATATAACTTTGCAGACTAAAAAGTCTCCTTTTTTTTTCTTTAACTAATCTATCCATCAAATTAAACACCGGAAAATAAAGCAATAGTTTCATTTTTTTTCTGTTGTCCTGAATGAATGAATGAATGTTATTGCCAAAATTATTTTAACACTGCGCAAGTTGTTTCCAAGGCGTTTTATGATCGATACATTTTGTATCATGGTAGAAATCTAGAATCGTATGCCTACCACCCGTGGTTGTAATAGTACGGAGTAGGAGGAGGAATAATTGGTAGCCTTACTTTGATACATTTGAGTCTCATACTTGTAAGATATTACGATATGAAATATTCTCCAAGTATTATTTTCTATGAAAATTGAAAATGGTAATTTTTGGCTTTTACCTTCTATGAAATCATTTGCAATTGGTAAAAATTGATCAGAATATATTTTATTCTAATGTATCTCACCGTTTGATGACATTACGCCTTTAAATGGCATCACACATCTTCTGTTCCCCGTATTTTTGTTGCTCACATCTGAAAACTCGTGTTTTCGTTTTGGAAAGTTGTGAGAAGATACCGTACAGTTGGGAAAAAAAGCAAAAATAAATTAAAAGCCTTAGAAGACGAAGTAGATCTGTATCATGCGAGGGATTCATATCACGCAAGAGAGTCTTAAATTATGTATATGCAAATTTGCTTCTGCAGTGTTTATTCGAATCTATTGTAATTAAATAAATAATGGTGAAAAAAAATAAAACCTGATCATTCAGCAAGACAAGAGATTCTGCACTTCCTCTCTTAGGAGTAATGTCCTTGATATTGAGTAGGTCAGACCACCAAGTTTATAGCAGTATATCTTAGCTTAGAATAAAATTTATGAATTGAAATAAGAGCTGTCAGAATCTACACATATTTGCCTACTAAAGGACTATCAATATATTCAAGGAGCAAAGAATTATGGGGTTCAGGAACCGATGGATTTTTCCGTTACAGGAAGTATTCAAAATGCTTGAAAAAGCCATAGTCGATCGAAAAGAGGTCTGGCGAGTAGGCTAGATAGGGTGGGGTTTTGTATTAGGTTCGATTACAGCTGGGTCATTAGTACCACATTCGAGATTTTTTGCTCTTCCATTTGATGCAAATGTCGAACAAATGTTGAATATTCAACGTTTAGATCTTCTGCAATCTATCGAAATTTTTGGTGCAGGTTCATCCCAAAAATGGCCCTCAATTGGATCCCGTAAATCACAGGAGGACCTTCATATCTTCAAGGCTGTCATCTTCGTCTTGGAACAGGCGGTCCCAGGGCAAAACACATGGTTGATATTACGTGCAGTATCCTCTGTTTCACGTCCCATTTTTAATTCATACAACAGAATTGCTCGAACTGCTTATTTCTGTCTTCGATTTGACAACCTCAAATGAATTAGAATGAATAGTGACTAGGAAACATTCATTTGAAATAGATCAAGTGAATTTCAGGCTTCAAAATAGTATACCCCATGACCATAGTTAAATAACAGTTTATCCTTTAATAGGCATCAAAGCTTAAAATAACAAAAACTGCACTAATTTTTACACCAACCTCATAGATTCAATAATCAATAGATGTATTAATTCGCATGATGCTTGGGATTAAGATTTCATGAGATTATTTGGGCATTGGCTATCGCAAGGAAAACTAGAATATTCCACCACACTCATCAATTCATATAATACAGGGGTGTTGTAAATTATGCATTTACTAAATTACTTCCATGGTGTCAATTAGACACGATGTATTCTTATCAAATAATCGATGGTGGGGTAAGTGAAAGTTGTTTATTCCACAGCATTAGAGATTCAGGATTCCCTTTCTTTTTGATCTAAAGCCCTTAATAATGGGAGGGGTTAGGTCAATCACTCAATAAAAGGCATCAAGTGAACAAGTCTTTTGGTATCATGTTGTGTTGGGGATAATCAACTAAAAATTAAAAATGAGGAACTGACCAATGAATAAGTAACTTACCTCGCTTTTGTTGGATGTTATCTCCAGAAACTCCTGATTCAAAAAAATACAAAACAAGCGTGAACTCTAACGGACAAAAAAGGGACCAGTTTGGCATAATTTTACATTGTAAACACTTAGAAAGGGAAATTTTCAAGTTCATTTCTCGCAATTTACGCGTAAGAAATGCATGAATAGCCGCTCTGCCAGCCAGAGTCACTTACAAAGTGAAGATACCTATGACTATATTGATTGTGTCGATAATGACTATACATACTAGATTAAACTGAAGAATCAGTTCGCTAGGTAGTATTACATTCTATGGTCGTATTCAATTCTCCCTGACTTGCAGCATTGGTGAGCGTTGTAAATGCCAGGGTTTGTAACAGCTACGGTTAAATAATAAAGTACTTTCTTTCGGGATGATTTCCATGTCAAAACACCATTTACCCTCTCGTAATGTATCGTCAAGATATATATATATATATATATATATATATATATATATATATATATATATACACACACACACACACACACATATATATATATGTTTGTGTGTGTGTGTGTGTGTGTATACTTTTTGTAATTATAGGGCCTCTGAGGACTGGATGATGGCAATTATTCATAATATCACATAAAAGTATGTATAGATCACAACGTCACAATATTGCAATTGTGATGAATAAACAATTTTATGTAATAACATTATTAATTACATCCATCCTGTCCTCAGATACCCAATGTTGATTAGCCGTTACCTAAGCCAAATATGTTTTACCGTTCGACTAGGCACCTTCAGGGGTCTTTTAGCACGGAAAACAAGCCTTTTCTGATGATACTTGGATTGCACTGCATACCTGAGGCCTTGCATAGATTTGCCAAATTTTCAGATAATGCTGACTGTCACTTTTGCACAGTTCAAATAACACTCTGACTAGTTTTCCAGATAGAACACGTTTTTGTCCACACTTCCTGACACGCTGAGGAAGCATATCTTCATTTTTTCCACTTTCACATCAATGTTGAAAACACTTCTCTTCGATATTTTAATTTTTTTTTTCGGGTTGCGGATTCAAGGAAGTATTTTCTAGATGAACTTCCACTCGGAAATACTTCTTTGGGTTCACATCGTTAACAGATACCATGATAATATCGGGCTAGTACACACGAAAATCATAACTACAAGAGTGACATATCAAATCAGAGACCAGTTACATCTATAGATTAGTAGGGCACAGTGTGTCGATAAAAGACAAGATCCTACCTAAGGTGAAACATCCCTTCTTGAGGGCAAATCTTTTTATTTTGTTAATATATCATGAGCATGATACCCGTCAAAATGATTTTTTTAAGGCTGGATCGGTATATCTGTCTAAGATCAGAGCATCTGTGTATAAATTTTTGGATCACGGGGTCATTTTTTGGTTCTCAGCCCAGATTCAGAGTGTAATGTTGGCTCCTTGAAATGTTATATTTATATCTATGTATTGCATTTTTATGTGAATCCCACGTGTAAAGGTTTAAAATCAATGAATGACAAAAAAGTTCTTACTTTCTCCCGAGAATAGTTCAAGTTTGATTCAAATCTAAACATTGAACAAACTCTCCTATCAATTCCGATACATGTTCTATTGGATTTTGGCCAGGGCTTTGGGCAAGACAGATCATTATTGAAAATCCACCTGGTTCATGAAGTCATTAATTTCTGTGGCTGCATGACAATGCATTATCCTGTATCAAAATGGGCGACTGATTCTCAACTGAAAATTCCGTCAGGGAAGTTTTATGTAGACCTTGACATTCATTTTGCCAGACAGACGAGCCAGAATTCAGCGCCAATCGTTTTTAAAAACAGATCCCGGTAAGTTGAAATCAGATTTATCACTAAATTGTACCTAGGCCCACTCTTCAAGAATAAAAAGAAATATTTTCTGTAGCATACTAAAGATTGCCCTGGTTTTTATGAAAGATGAGAGCAGGGGTCTGAGATTTTCACCTAGATTTGATCAAATGAGGGGAAACAGTGCAACACTTGCAAGCTCGTGAAATTTCATCAGCAGTTTTTATAGTGTGAAGTTACCCTGTCATTTCTTTGTATTCTTGCATATTAAACTTCGGATTCCAGGTGATAATTCTCTGAACAACACTTTTCAATCGTCTGGCATTATTTGAAAAGGTTGGAAATGTCATTCTACAATTGTGAAGATCGACGATTGTCTTTTTTTTGTGAATGCTTCTTGTTCCCCCATGGGTAGGACCATGTTGCCGGTGACATTGACTTCAATAATATGTGAACCAGGAAAGAGTAATTTATGATTGTAATTCAACCCTATCAAAACTATTGCCTATGAATAAATCGTGAAAAGGTGAAAATCATTCCTTAACTTCTGATAAATAGAAAGTATTATAACGTTGTGAGGATATTTGTCATGGCAGTATGTTTCTGCAATAAAAATCAACTAATGTAATTCATTACAGCTGTTAAATATATAATGCTCTCTACTGCATATATAAGTAAGTGTGTGTGTGTGCGAATGTGCGAGCGTGTAGGCTTTAAGTTCCTGATAAAATCCTGAGTTAAAACTAATGAAAAAATGCAGGATGCAGTGATAATAAAATAAAAAAAGTACAAAGTCTAAAAACCATACCAAGTGAGTATGAAAATTGCATCAAACAATATATTTTCCTAACTTCATTTTTAAAATCACGAACAAGAATCTCGGCAATAGGATGGAACAAATAGGCCAATCAATTTCAGTTTCTGGTCTCGCATGATTCGGAAAAGTTAAAAGCAGCCAGATTAATTTTAATTTTTAAAGAACTAACTTATTAAAAATTGATTGGGAAGGATATTGGGCATTTAGAGAGAGAACCAATCTGTTTTGCTTTGTTTTTTTATCCAAGGCATCCAATAAAAAATCTGATTTTTTATTTGTGCCGATATAATTACGAAATGTAGAGATCAACATGTTTGGTTCCTCGAGGGCCAGACTCCACTCCTAATTCAACCAAAATGAAGATGATCACAGTAACATTTTTATTGTATGAATAATACATAAATTCGATGATATACGAAGCTTGTCAGTAGGGCTTAGTTGATAAGGGTGCTGTATAGTAATCACTCTGTTGTGATTTCAAATCCAGGTAGAGAAATGTAAATTGTGTATATAAGTTTGTTTTTACTTGAAGTGCAAGACAAACAGTGAAGAGATACACAAGGAGTATGGTTATTGTCACGTGGGGGGTGGGGGACAAAATCTACTCCAACTTAGATTGGAGTTCGGCAATGCAATATTTTCTATTGGAACGAGTTGATACACCATAACTGTATATGTTTGTGCAAAAGACGGGTGCAAATTTTTTTTTTAAATGATACAACTATTAAACCAATTCTCTGGTACTATGATTAGGGATCTGTCTACTCAGCTCAGCAAATAAGCAGACATGAGGCTTGGTTGAATTGCTGCAAGGGGAAGTCCTTTAAATACCACTATAAACGATTAGTCTTATAGTCCTGCATTTACGGCACGTGAACTGTAAATCTGTTTCAGAGAGTTATTGTTCAATTTTGACACTAGTTTAAAGCCTACCATGTTTCTTTCGGTATTTACTAAAATCGGTTGAATACTATCAGTTGTTTCGTTCGGAAACCTTGGTTATTATAGCAGAGTATAAGAGAATTACTTTTAAAGTTGGATTTTGCAAACCGATGAATAACGATATTATCAAGGCTTACGAAAGAAGAACAAAAAAACATCACTCTCGACAATACAATTCCAAGATAAGTGTATAAAGCTGGGAACAGGTCTCTGATGATCAAAATATATGGTGTCTCAGACATGCTCTCCGAATCGTAAGAATTCAATAAGAGTAAAGTATTGATGATGATGATGATGATGATGATGATGATGATGATGATGATGATGATGATGATGGTACAGATCGATAATTGCGATGATGATGTTGTTGAAAAAATGATAAATTCTTGCTACCTTTAGTCTGGAATATGCAAAATCACTTTCCAAGCACTTCGAAATTAGAAACCGTCCATCAGAGCTGTCATCAAAAGTGTCACCACAGGTTTCGTCAGTTTCAAGCTGTTATCGCTTGCTGTCTACGTATGCACATATGTATGTACTGTATAGGCTGCACCAATGACTAAAAAAAACATTTTGTTCTTGGAAATATTCCCTCTAAATAGGTAATTAGTGAAGACAATGCAACATACACGCTAGTTGTTTTTTTTTTCTTAATTTGAACATTTTCAGTGATTACTGCCCAAAATTGTTCATTATTTATTGTTTAACTTTTTTTTTCTAATTTTCAATTGATCACCAACAAAAGACGTAGGTCGCATGGCAGTATCTATTTATTGACTAAGCAGGCCTGTTTCCTACGCTGTTGATGTTCAACTTTTGATACAACTCTTATATACACGACGACTGTTTGTTCGGAAGCTAATAATTTTTCCTCATCTCCAACTTATTTTCTCAATTCGACGATAGCAACAAAATAACCGCAAGTCCAACAGTTGGCAGCAAATAATTCGGCGTGGATCCAATTGATAAAAATTAAGCCCAAGGACAAATCGTCTAATTTGATTCATGGAACGTTCTTGATACACATACCAATTGGATGAGACGACTTCGATCTCGGATCAGAACATTAGGATGGGTGGGTAAGAGGAATTTGAAACAAGGATACTTGTATATCTCATAAACGCAGACTTGCTGTCCTCGAATCATATTCTCATGGATAGATGTGAGTGCTTCAGGACGAGGACAAAATCAAGTTATGCTGGAAACTTATTTAATTACGAGACTAGAGCAAAGTTCTCAATGTGTACGCTGTAATCTCCTCGCTATGTCCAGATAAGCTCTCCTGAGTGCCAGTTAGTCTACAAGGAGAAAGCTTGTCTTGAAAACTATTTGGCAGAGCAGAGTGTAGCAGATATTAAACCTGCATCTACGCCACGCTTGATATTTTAGAAGCGATATATTGCCATGGTAACGTGAAAGGATTTATCTGTGCAGAGCAAACAGAAAGAAAGAATTGGAGGAAGCAGTTGTTTGATATCGAATTCCTCGACTGATAAGTAGTTTCTTGTGTACTTATTCTTGTTTTAAATTAGTACTGCGTTTGGCGTTGTGAACTTTTCTCAGTGATATACAGATTCCATTGATTCTCCCTCATTTGCGTGTTAGGATTGTTTAAGGTAAGTTTCTAATGATATATATATATCATATAAAATTCGCCTGGTGAGGCCCGTAGAGGGCAGAAACATAAAGTAGTTTGTGTAGCAAATCCACATTCTATTATTTATTTATTCTTAGCTTAGTCTGACATAAGGCCTTATGTGAGAAAATGGGACAGTAGTGAGTATGATGCAGTAGTTGTTCAAGTTATAAATGAAGATATTGAAAGCTGACTGTCATAAAAATCAGCATTCCAAAACCATTTATATTCGTTATCTTCAGATTGAGAACAAATAGCTGGCGCAAGTAGACAATTACTTCAAGAATGGTCCGAGCCATACTATACACTCGTATATAAGCCTACCCTTACTTCATGTTCAAGAAATAATTGATTCATGGTATGTAGAGAAAACTTGACACAAGGTTGTTGTATAGTCATCCCACCTCTGCTCTGCCGTCAATCTAAAGAATACCTTGCAAAGCTAGGACCAGACTGTGCACCCAGTCCTTTCTCACGCACCGGCTACTCGATAGGGGACACAACGTTGATCTTCCTCTAGATGATGCCATACTCGTATGATCGTGTCAATGTGTTTGTATGTGTTGATGGATGAGCGGGCGGATGATGATTGCTGTCAAGGTTGAAAATAGGTGTAGAAATACCTTTCATTTATTACTAGCTGGGCAGATGTTTCCTGGAATTCTTGTAAAAATGTGGGGTAACATGATGCAACGCAATTAGCAAACAACTACATCGAAAAAGAAACTGAGGAAAAAAGAAATACAATGAATGTCCCCATCAAAATCTTTCTGATGATTTCGTATCAAAGAAATCTCTGTGGACTGAGTACAAATGACGACTGAAGCTCTGGCAGATTGCAAATCGGGAAGACTAATCAACGTTGCCGTGTTTTTAATGAAGAATACTTTTTTTTCAAATATGAAAGGCTTTTGACACAAAAGCATCTTCAAGAGGAACGTATGTCTGTAAGCATTTGCCAACTTATGAATATATTCGTAAAGAGATCTGTGACCGTAATGGTGAATATTTCAAAGAGAATTTGCCTCCAACTTATACGTCTACCTTGCCGCTTATATCTAGGTGCTTATTATCTTACCGCTTTCTTCTGTCCATGTGAGTGAACGTATGCTATTGTATCTGAATCGATGTCAAGCAAGAATATGAGGGAGGGTTTGTATGTGTGCGTGCGTGCATGTGCTTCAAACGAGAGATAAATCCATCACTTTAAACGGTCATATTTTTTTGATAGTGAGTAATTTCTTTGCACGTAAAATCAAATATGATTTCTTACTATTACTTAACCATATATATATATATATATATATATATATATATATATATATATATATATATATATATATATGGTCATAAATGCATCATTTTACTTTTACTATTTGAAATGATCTTCCGTTATTACATCATATGTTTCCATCCACTGTCTCTATCTGCTTTATAAGTGTCCAAACTCAGACAACTGGATTATCAAAAAATAGATACACAATCCGGAATACATGATTATAAATGCGTTATATCACTTGGATGATATCCTGTTATACTACAGTGAATTTATCATTTGGCCTAAATAGCATGAATAGATAAAAGAGTTAAAGAAAATAAGGTTGTTTTATGAAGCGAACCTGCGATAGATAAATCAACCGTTTCACCATCGCGTTGTTCTTACCATTGAGTAGACTTGATTCCAGCAACAGCCCAGATTTTTTCCTGTTGTTTATTCAATTTATGCTGCCTAGGACAAATGAGTTATATTTCAAAAAAACTTTCAAAGTAATATTACGTATTTATAATAATTTCATCGGAATATATTTCCACTTCTCAATAATAATAATAATTATAATAATAATAATAATAATGATAATAATAATAATGATAATAATAATAATGATAATAATAATAATAATACAGATACAAGATGTAGCAGACGAGAAATCATGGACGTGGTTACGAAAAGGGAACCTTAAGAGAGAAACAGAATCGCTCATCATGGCAGCCCAAAACAAAAGCATAAGAACAAACAACATAAAAACAAAAATCGAGGAGAGGAGGGCCAGAGACTTGAGGAGACTTGCTGTCACTCAAACTCCAGCGGTTACCACCAGGCGACTGGTGTGAGATTCCAAATAATAATAATATTAATAGTAATGATATGTGTATACATATAATAATCATAGATTTCATGAGCATATAGTGTTCAATGATACACTCGAGTTATATAATTAAACTTTTTATTGTATATATATATATATATATATATATATATATGTATATATATATATATATATATACGTAAATATGTGGATGATATACATGAATATATTACATTCTAAATATCTTTTTATATATATATATATATATATATATATATATATATATATATATATATATATATATATATATATACGCAATAACTCATAATCGATTTGGGGGTTCGCGTGTGATTGTTTAGATGTTCACATGTACATATATACGTATACACATTAATTGTATGCACATGGATTTATGCATAAATATATATATATATATATATATATATATATATATATATATACACACTCACTCACACACACACACGCACACACACACACACACACACATACACATATATATATATATTGTGCTTGAACCATGAATTATACAATCAAAGCACAAGATTTGCTACGACTTGTGGATGTATAACCTGCAAATTAAAAGAACTAATTGAGGACCAACTAACAATTGCATAGACAGCGCTATAAAATAGAAAAGCATCAACATAGACTAGTGATAGGACGAGAGTAACCGATATCATATATGTATGAAATAGAAAAATCGAAATTGCTGGACAGTAAGCAAGAATAAATAACAATAGATCGAGCAAAAGACTAACCAATTTGTGACCATGGGATAGTATATCTAGCTGGCAAAACACATGGAGAGATGAGATAGAATGGTTTGCCTGTACGACGTGGAAAGATCAGCTCAATGGCGGTCGTAATCAAGAAGGATTAGGAAATCAGTTTTTCCAACAATGGACTTGTGGGTTAATGAAAGTTGGTTAGTAAAAAAAGAAGAAAGGAAACAGAAGCTGAGTTGGAAAGATGTGAATTCATATTGATGAGGAAGACACCTGACCTCATAGGGACTAAATATAACAAACATGGCAAAATACAGTAAACTCTCTTTACAGCAGTGCACGTCCAAACGACTCAGTTGAAGCAAAAAGATAGAGGTATTCTCAAGAGGCAAGTGTTATAACATTTGCCTGTAAAAGGAACATTTGTTTTCATGCTCTTGCAAGATTAGTCGTTGGAGATGATGCCTTTCCAAGAGCTAACTAAAAAGGAAATTATTTAATTTCCGCTTTTTGAATTTGCATATCGTGTTTTTGTTTTTTGTTTTCTATTTTCTATATCGTATTTTTATCTAGATGCCAATTTTTTTATGACGGCACTCATTGCTGGGTCTTTAATACCGACAATCTACTGCCATGAACATTATTATCATCAGTAGAATCGTCAGTTGTTGGACATAGATCCCATGAAAATGAGCCAAACCTCTTTATCATGGGCGTCGCGGAAGAAATACTTTCTGAACTTGTTTAGTTCGTCATGCCATCTTTTTTCCAGCTAAAGTTTTGCGCATGATTGCATTGTGAATCATGATATCCAGTGGCTCTCTGAAATTCTGGCAAAATGACCAGCCCATTGCTATTTGAGTTCTGTTATGGACCCTATGATATCTCTGACTCCTGTTTCTCTCCAATATACTGTGCTGTCTTGTGATCTCCACGTGTGAGGTTGCATGGTTCTCGGTTTTGGGGTTTATCTTTTGGTTAGGTCCCATGTTCCAGCTTTACATGCAACTATTGGATGCATTAGTTATATAACCTTCCTTTTGAGACTAATTGAATTTTTTTGTTTTTGTTCTAGAGCATGTGAGTAGTTTTTTGTTTGATTCATTCTTTTTCTGAGGACTTCAACGAGATGTATGGTCCTAGGTAGATGTAATGGTCTACTTTCTTTCAGCTCTGTGTTTTCGATTTTAATCGTTTTGTCTTTGTCCTGAACACGTTTGTTGTAAACGATACATGTCTTTTGTATGAGATTATGTGAAAACCTACTTCCATGCTTTATTTATTCAGTACACCTTGCATTACTTTTGGATCATGATGACTTTCAACGAAAGGATGATGTCATCATCAAATCTTAGGGTACTTAACAATTTGCAGTTAGTGATCATCTTATGGATTTACTTCATATTTTTTTAGGATTATCGATTATAGTGGTAGTTCTTAATCTGCGAGTTACACCTTCCTCTTAATTTCAAGAGGGGGTGTAGTCAGAAGTTCTCCGATCAATCAAAATTCTTTCAACAAGTGTTTGCCTTACGCCATGATTAACAGAATATTATGATATTTTTTCACAGATTCGTACTGCCAATCTTGAACTAATCACTTGGTTGAAAATGTGTGTGAGTGTGGGAGTGAGGTCCAAATAGTGAAGGGGGAAACGAGGAAAGGAAAAAGTGAAAACCAAACGACGCTTAGAGAGTGCGGTGTCAAAGAAGGGAAGTCGATAATTTTGACAAAATGATAATGAAAGTTGGATTAGAGTCTGAATTTACATGACTAAATATTATTTTCCACCTTTTTTTCACTGGTACACTGATTTTCGGTCGGCTTGGTTGGTGTCAGGGTTAACAAGGTAGCCTCACAAACAAAAGATCCCAGTGTTTGAATTTCATTAAATTCCCCTATGTTCTTGGCGGCTAATTGAGTATGCTCTTAGCTGTGTGATTAAGGGGGAGACATCCCTTTGATTGACTTGCGTCCAGCCAAAGTGCTGATCACCAGAAACTTGTGAGAATAAAGTCTTGGTCTCAACCACGCTTGAGGACTTGCAAGTATCGCTAAGCTGATGCATGCAACAGACACCAAGATTTTGTCACCGACCGTTCATTCTCCGTTGAGAGTTGTTTCTTGAGAGGTGGACGCTTTACACTTTTTTTATTGTTGTCTAGATTTAGGCGATTAAATATTGTTACCATTCATTGATTTTTTGGACTGATTTTCTGTGATTTTGTCGACACACTCTCATGACTTCCTCTTGTTTTTATCGTAACCTGCTAAACATTGGATAGATTTCTTTATCAGCAAGATGAATTCTCAACATGTATCCCACAATATACCATCTGGCTTCAACTGGACTAAATAAAAGAATTATGATAAAATTGTTGTCCTTTAAAAGAATATATATATATACTTATATAACTCGCCACGCCATTGGCTACATTATCTATCAGTATTTTCTATCATATGCTGAGGGAGATACTTATTAAATGTCAATTTAGGAGCGATCGTTCATATTTATCTTTTCTTTTTTTCTAAATGCGTAAAAAACTCGTTGAACATGAACAAAACAATGTGGTACAGTTGCAAAATTATATCTATATATATATATATATATATATATATATATATATATATATATGGATGATATCAAGAACCTGGATGAAGTCTGATGTCTGAATGCTTTTCGAATCCAGCTGAAAGTATATGACTAACCGTCGAGGTTTTTAATGATGTTTGGAAAAAGTAAGTAAGTGACCAAGCTTAGGCTCAACATATCCGATTTTTACAAAATCTATTCGTTTGTGACGCATGAATTAGACTTAGAAAACTACAAGCACGCGTAATGACAACACTCACTAAATCTTGCAGGATTTTCATCCGTCGCTGGTGGCAAATATAAGGTCCATGCCTTTCCCCATAAGTATCCGTGCAAACTGGACACATACTGCGGCAGTTAGAGTTTGAAATGAATTGTTGAGTCCATTATCTGCGTCGCCGACAGCTTGAGCAACCTGAACCTCATGTTTGGAAAGAAATACAGAGAAAAATCTATGGTAATGAAAGCCATTGTTCAAAGAAGCAAGAATTGAGATTGTAACATTAACTTTTAGAAATAAGAGAGATTCAGTATGTGTAATGTGGACATTAGAAATCAATTGTCAGAAGGTTGAACGAACGTTAGCATTGTCAGAGTTTTATATGTATTCAATGCAGCGGTAATGGGTTGAATAATAGACCATAATTCTCCCGACAGTGTATTCATTTCAATTGAAGTGGAACAGTCATAAAATCAAAACTAAAAAAAAATGTCAAGAATTGTAAAACATATTATTTCGAGAGCGTGTGTTTAAAAGGAAAAGGCCACAAAAGCCAATTGTAGATGTGTAAAACAATTTAGGTGCTTCTTTGCTGTGATACTTCCTTTTATCATCAATTTAGATTGTCTATCGTGTATAACAAGTCCTCAACTCAAGTAGAACAGCGTTCAATTCATGTATAAAAACATTTTTCAACATAATCTCCTTCTTTGTCAATGCATTTGATTGAGTATAATATTGAATCAAGATATCATGAAAATGATGATAATTCAATTAAACTATACTTGAAAATTGGATCCTCGCATGAGATATGATGAAATAAAGGATCTACTAGACGAATACGTTTATGTTTGTGCCCTGTTTCGGCTTTTTAAGGCGGACGATTCAATTTATTTTAGATCCCTATTTAGAACCTTTTTGTGGGTGGGGCTATTTTTCTAGAATGTAGAACCTTCCTCTAATTTTATTCGTATATTCTTTTTTTTTTTCTTTACCTTGTTGATCATCACTTGTTAAGTTTTTCTGTTTCACATAGTGGAGATACTTTACTGTTCGGTATTTATAATTCATAAATTAGCATGTCGGCATTTCCCTTATCAATATTTTGTTAGAATTTAAGGTCTTTGTGATATTTTTCCTCTTTGAGAGTTTTTTTCATTCTTAAATCTGTTTCTCTGTGTTAGGGTTCACTTTTACATGACCTTGGTTTTTAGTTCAATTATTGAAGGTTTGGTATCTCTCTCTCTCTCTCTCTCTCTCTCTCTCTCTCTCTCTATATATATATATATATATATATATATATATATATATATATATATATATATATATATATATATATATATGAAATCCCTTTATTTATTATAGCTGTCATTTCTCTTAGTTTAGATAGACTGTCCCCTACTCATAATACCGGCTCATCAGTGTAATATTTACTAAATTGTTTTTTTTTCTAGTATGCGTCTTATATGCCGGAATATACGCCTAACTCACGTTGGAAACTGATTTAAGATTCTTACCAGCTTGTTTGCTTCTGTCATGAGTCTAAACTCCATTGGAGCTTATAATTTGATACTGAACCACCTTCAATGTTCTGAAAATGAATTTCACCATAAATGATTATCCCTTCCACACGAATATCAAGTGAATAAGTGCCCTTATGCTGGCGATGGCAACAGCTGTCCCTACCCTGGATTCACATTGTCTGTCGTTTTTCTAGGTTCTAGCAGCGTCTAATAGACTAATAGACGATAAGCATCATACGTTATCTCAGCCATAGGTACGGAGAGCAATCAGATCGATGCTTTTCCCAAGGGTACCTGAGGGAGTCTCTGTTTGCGTTTGAACTCATTTCGCCCAATCCATTTTCTGCGCTACTTACCGAACTGCAAAAGGCACTTCCATCCAAATAATAAATAACATACAGGAATAATAGATAAAACTATGCATTTTGATATTTTCCTGGCAAGTTTAGTCTGATGATGGATTTTCAGTTATTTGAACATTTTGGTGCTGAAGCTACCTAATTTAGTCACAAGACCATACAATATTTAGGCTTGAGCGGCAAAAGACATCTGGCAATCCTGGTAATGGTAATATCTATCCAGCCAGGTATATCTATCTTAGTTACTTAAGATTAATGGCTCTCATTATCGATTTTGACAAGAACGTCCACTCTCAGATCATCATATTTTCATCTGTATTGTAAACTGCTTTAACAAGCCCGACTCCCAAATCAACCCTGTCGCTACTCTGGCTGCTGTTTGCTTTTAGCACGCCTATATACCACCTATGTAATGGAACATTGTCGCCTAGAGGCTAATATTCCTGCAAACAATGTGGCTTTGGTTCAATAACAGGATTTTCGTTGGAATAGCGTTGGGAAAAGCTGAAATTACAGTTCGCTCAAATTAACATATCCGGACACAAATGGAAGAGAGTCCTTCTTTCACTCTGTCTGACAATAATATTTATCCCATTTTTTTATGCAAAACCTATCCCTACCAGACAACTATGAGATATTTATTTGCAAAAAACAATTCCTGTCATTTTCTTAATGATACTAATTCTCAAACAATAAGGAAAAGTGTGTTAGGGTAAGGATGGTACTTTGTTTAATTTTGAGAACTAAAGGTGTTAAGAAGTAGTGGGGATGGCAGGGAGTTTTCTAATGTTTGACAACTAATAGTATGAACTGACAGGGAACAGCTGGGAGTGGCAGACATGAAAAGCACTCTCCGTCTTTCCTCTATATTGTCCTCCTTCCAATCCATTTCACTCTTTTTAGATACAGCCTGAATACTAACATACTGGACAACATAGAAAGTTTTGGTTGTGAGGAAAAGTTCATCAAATAATACAATTTAGTTGTTCACATTTTATTCAAATTGGTTCTAGAACAACTATAATGTCTGCCATGTTTGGCACAGTTTGTTGCTGAAATGATGCATGATAATATTGTCACCCGGAAAACGTGGCAGAAAACGTAAATCCAATATCAGCAAAAGTTGATATGAATGAATTGATAACAAGGAGAGCTAAGACAATGCCCGTTTTGAAGGTGCATGTTTGGCAGGGCCTGGACCCTATTGTGTGTGGAGTATCCTGCCATAATTGTCATGTAAAATAATTCTCCATCTGCTGTACAAAACTACAGCTTTGAAGTATTCTTGTAACCAATTTAAATATTTTATATCTAAATTTAGATTTTTGATTCCAGATAAAAGATCTAGAATCTATAGGTGTCTCATCATTTTTATTCGATTCCTCGAGAATAGCTGATTCAAAAAACTTCAAACTCAGCACTGCAATGCCTGATGTGATGATTAATACATATTTTGACTATCTAATTTGACAGTTATTGATCTATCTAGGCGCATACAAACACGCATCCTAACACACCCTCAGAGATTCGTCAAATTATATATCAGTTTTGTAACAGCTTCAATAACCGAGATAGCTGAAACATGACTAAACGACAGCAACATTTTGTGGTTAGGAATGAGATTCAAAACCATGCCTGGAGTTATTCATTTACTTTGATGCCGGCTAGTTCAACAAGAATGTGTTTTTCAATCAAGGAGTTTCTACATAATACACCTAAATGTAATCGTATGTGAACATATTTTTCGTTAGCACTCTAAGATCATAATACAGAGACGAGAGGATCTTGGCACAAAATAGCCGGCTTTTATCAGTCTTTCTTTTTTCTTTCTTCTTTTTTTTTTTTGTAAGGGTAAGAAAATCATTGCCTGAAAACATTTAATGAAACTGATGCAGTAACTATTCCTAATATCAGAAACAATTTAAACTTGACACTGCACTCCCTTTTGTGCAGATTAACATACCTGGTTAATATTAGATTCGTTCAATTGACCGTTGTCGAGTAATTGGGATGCACAAACACACACACACACACACACACACACACTCTCTCTCTCTCTCTATCTCTTTATCTCTCTATCTATCTATCTATCTCTCTCTCTCATAATTCTTCAATTGTTGTCAGATATGCAATATATATATCAAGCAATATAAAAATGAGAAAAGACGTCAGATTCTGGAATCATGTGAAAAATACCATCAGATAATAAATGTGGTCGGAATAAATGTTATTTATGACATCACTGGCGTTTTCGACGGGAGAAAATCTAAAATATAGTAAAGAAAAAAAAGAAAAAAACATTTGAAATCCTCTGGATTCTATGGAATCTAAATGTTATTATCAACCCTGTCAATGTAAGACGTTATGCTCTGGAGTGCTGGAATACGGAAGCACAGAAACACGCTCATGTAAAAAGGGATATGAAGCCTGGTGGCTATAGTTATTTAATGAAGTTATATCTGGAGAGCATTTTGGAGGTATTTGATAAACAAAACAATATTCTTCGGTAGTTCCGTTGATATTTCAATTTTCAATGACACTATCAAAAAAAATAAATAAATAAAAATTGCTGACTTTTACTTCAACCTGAGTGATCTCATTTCTCCATCACTTATCTCAGCATCCTTGCCGATCCCAGCGATGCCCTACTCTGTACAGTATAAACATTTCCTCTTTTAGGCGTGGTTTCAATTGTGCACACTATCATAACCTAATATGACTTGATTTCCACACCTTTCTTAGCATTTTCCAATTTCTCTCCATCCTTTGCATTGACTACGAGGTGTCTTATTTTTATTATCATAATCATGATTATTATTCATGTATATTTTCTCCCTCCAAGGATAAACTATATTTTGCATTGCTTAATTAGATACTATAGTTAAGTACATGTCAATTATATTAGTTCAGTACAAGTATAAATATGTTGGACATACGCATTCTCGTAAGATCACTGACAACGAGCCTGTTTATTAACTAGATGGTTGGCTGTCTGGGAGTACCAAGTGTAGTGAGCAATCAGGGATCAATATCCGACCAGCTCACACCAAAGACTGAAAAAATGGCTCTGAATGAAGGAAGGTTCATTTTGATCGATGACTTTAAACATGTTTTTGAAAACTTTATTAGTGATAGCAAAACACTATTTACCACTGCTACAATTGAAAGAATGTACGTACACACACACACACACACACACACACACACACACATATATATATATATATATATATATATATATAGAGAGAGAGAGAGAGAGAGAGAGAGGAAGAAAGATATATTTCTCTAAATTTTGATGTCTATACTGGTAAAGATAAACGTATACACGTCTCTACTGACAGACACATATACATTATATATATATATATATATATATATATATATATATATATATGTATATATATGTATATATATATATATATATATATATATATATATATATATATATATATATATATATATTATAAATTACATTATAAAATGTAGAAAATCTTATATGAAACATAATAAATACCCTTATAACACTATGGATGTACCATTTAGCCAAGACAACGTAAACAGACTAGATAATTACAGAAAAAAAGGACTGCTGAAGTAACTGAATATATATGTGTGTGTTTGTATATGCGTCTGTGTGCGCGTGTGTGTGTATTGTACATCTCTGTCAACGTAGGTGTAAATGTGCAATATGCACCTACTTGCTTTTTTGCCTGGGAGAAAGAGAGAGACTAAGAGAGAGAGAGAGAGAGTATTGAAAAATGAGTATCAGCCAAAAACTGATCTCGGTGAATTTCACTAAGATTCTCGTTTGGCATTATTACAAATTCAAAAATGATTCTTTTGTCCTCTGGACCTATTTGTCCAACCCACACTTACGACAGTAGCTAATTTGAAACGATTTGTCAGTATAAAAAAAACAATGTGGATTTTTACCATAACGTAAATCTAAGCATTTCTTAAGAGTCCTTCATCCTAGTTTCGTATAGCCAATTTAGAACAGATTAGCAAATATGATTCACTTGCAGAAGTTTCAGAGTTGGATTCCTAGTATGAGCGGCATACTTTCCATTAAGACACTTTCCTCCGTACACCAAGCAACTAATTGAGTACACAATGACGATGAAAGGTACCCTTTGCTTGATTAGCATCTTGACATAAAAGATTTTGAAACAATGTCGTTCAGGTTTCTACCAAACCTGAAAATCCTGAGGATCAATAAGCTAATGCAAAAACTTTCAGTTTTTTTTACTAAACTGAGGCAAAACGAACCACATCTTCATCACTGGCCATCCATACTCCAATGAGTGTTGTTCTTTAAGAGATGGACGCTTTACTCAGTACATGGATTATATCTTTGATAGTTGCATCTAATTTTTCGTACTCCTTCACACACATTTTGCAATCATCGACCCAGAGAGAAGAATGGGTGCTCGAATGGTCAATTGCCAAAAATAGTTTGATGATTCTATTTTTTAAGTATGATAATTGTTATCGTTGCACTTAGTCTCTTAATTGCTTCAGCTGATTAGTTAGCCAGCTATTCAAATACCATTTTTGAACACATCACATCACATGAAATTAAAAATATTCATTGATGACTTAACAACTACAAAAGTCGACAATTCTCAGAATGAGGAAAAATTCATGTTAAAACCTATTTTCAAATCGGTCAATAGTGTTTGTAGAGAATTAATTTACCAGATCAGGGAGAGAAATAAACGATAATTTTTTTTCATTACCGGTCTATGGCGAGGTAAAAATAGAAAGATACAGTATAGAAAAATGAAAAGAAGGAAGAATATATATATATATATATATATATATATATATATATATATATATATATATATATATATTCCGTCACACTAGGTCATATTTCATACCATGATTTTAAATTATAACCGAGTGATTGCTTGATGGCTCTCTTACCAACTGTGCCAAACAAACAAGTTTCATTTATCTGCGAATGTATGTATTATACATATACAAGATTTCCCATAATCAACTCCAGTTGAAGTGGAAGTATAAGTGGAGTTTTACCCTGCAGTAGCAAGGCATATTCATCAAGTTTACATTCATCCAAGATTTCAGCATGTATATACTTTAATCCCTTGAAAAATTGCACATCATTTGATTTTTGCGCAAAGTAGCTATAAAAATTAGCTGAACATTGTTTTGGGTTGAAAAACCGCAAGAAGTACGCTAATGTAGAAAAGTGAGTCGTTAAAACATAATTCAGAGAAACTTTACTTTTTAAATAACAGTTCAGAGGAATTTCGTTTTATGTACTTTTGCTCATATGACTGTATATATAATTTTGAAAAAAAAAGTTCGGGGATCATCGATCAATAACAGAATTTCCAGCAGGTATGTGCTGTGGTATAACGTATGTGGTTTAGGATACTGATCTCGAGTATATAATTCATTTTCTTGTATCACATCTAGTTTTCATGACGAGATGGAAGCTGTATTTTTGCACGTAACTCGTAGTGAGTGTCATTGGAGGTCCAAAGCTGATCGTTCCAGTTTGTCTTTCTACATAATACTTTTTTTATGTAACTGATACATATCAATTCCGACTGATACGAATCTTGTTTTGTTTTCGTCAACCATGTTGTCTCGTATACAGAACGTATTTGTATCAGAAAAATGAGACATTTTAGAGTTACACCGAATCGAAATTTGTATTATGAAACGGAACATGGTCTAAAAATGCGACCCAGCAATTTTGATATGGAAAAAGGGCAATTTTGTCGAACTGTGTAATTTGACCAGGACAGAAATACTTGGACCAACACCGAGTTTCCTGCGTGTCTTTTAGATTATCACATAAGAAGGGACTGATTGAAATTATCTATTAGATAGGTGCTCATGAGGGCAACGACAAATTTCTTAACTACGTTATGACCGCATGCATTCCCAAAATATTTTACTGAGATTGTGTATAGTTGAGTCTATAAATGTTCCTGCGTGGAAACACAATGTGGCTATTTAAACACGGAAAAACTTAATAAGCCGAACTATAGCACGTATGCGTGAACCAAGTGGTACAAATTGACAAATCGGCCAGCATAATAAACCCCTCAAAATTCAACAGAGAAGAATACTCGTTTGTTTGAGTGGCACTACAAGATTTTGTGAAGGTCAGGGGATGCCGATGAAGAGGAATTTTGTGGAAATACATGCACGTCAAGAAGCGTTTCTTCATCGAAAAGGACCATTTTGGCAATCATGTTAATACTAGGTCAAAGATTATTCCGACACTCCAGTCGGTTCTCTCAATATTCTCGCCGATTTACTTTCCTATTTGCATGCGTTTAAGAGTCTATTCACAGAACATTATTCATGTAATTTTTTTCTCGTTAAAGAGTTGTTTTTCACGTGAACTTCAGTAAAACAAATTGTTCATCAAACATGTTGAGGACACAGGCACAACAATTCAAATCGAAAATGCTGAGTTGAAGGAGATAGATCATAACATCTAACCAGGACAATAAATCTTCATGAAGCCTTCAACATGAGAGGAAATCAAGCGAAGAATCACTGTAGAATGGCAAGCCCTCGGTAAAGTAAGCTCAACCAATAAAAATATTCCATTTCCAAGTAAGTTACATTTGTCTTAAGAAGAAGAGTATATAAGCAAAGATTCCTCCCGCTAGTCACCCACAGAACTGAAACATGGAATCTGACCAAGAGATTGACCCTCAGACTGAGAACTATTCGATGTGCACAGGAGATTTTCATGCTCAACCTCACATCGAGAGATCACAGGAATGCACAGTATATCAGAGGAATAAAAGAATGATCAGGGATGCCAAAGAGTCCATTAGAAAACTCAAATTTACTGGTCATGTTGCAAAAATGTCAGACAACTGCCGGAAATCACGACTCATAACATGGATCTCAATAGATCATATGTGAAGCTGTGGCTAGGTGAGAATAATGTGGTACGATGGGCTTGACGTTTCCAGAAAGTACCAGCTCTGCCCCCATGATAGCCCCATGACAGACCGAGATCTGACGAATCTTTTTTTTAAGATTCGTCCAAAGACAGACACTAAAAGGCTGATGATGACGAATGTATTTTTGAATTTCTACTGTATATCTCCACTTTTTACCTGCCGTTGTATTCCACAATTATTCTTTCTTTGAGTCTGCAGTTTATGTGAATTTTGATAGATAACCTACTTTGATGTGTAATAAAGTCGTCTATCATTCGATAATCGATTAACAGCCCTTTCTCAGCGTCAGGTCGAGGCATACTATAATTGCACATGAAACAAAAATATCGTTCAACTTTTATCTACGACTAAAATCTTTTTCCAAGTGTCCTTACGCTGGCTATATTATGAGCTCTTCATATTTACGTTCAAAAATACTTCTTACTCAGCTCACTTGCAATATCAACCGATATGACGTCACTCAATTCATCCAGCAACTGGGATGGAAAGGTAGATTTATGCCGTGCCCAAGGACATCGGTGAGAAGCGAACACAAACTGTTCTAGCTTGAGTTTGAACTCGACTCGCTGAGTCCATTTTGCTGACCGTTATCTGCTCGGACACTTCAACCAAAATGCAATCATTTTGCATGAAAAACTAATCCGTCGATGCGACCCCTGCGAACAAGGGATTCGATAGACTACGGCAATGTGAAGATATAACTTCCAAATGTTCAGATATACACTCTCTGATCAAGTGGTATTTTGCTTCTAAATGAGTTCAACAGTGAACTCAGTGTTATGCATTTGCGAAACAAATTACATAAGCACGATGAAGCAAGAACCATGCTTCCATATGCGTCATTTGCGATTTCAAAAGGATTCAAAACGTAATAGTTGTAGCATTAGCATTACTAGTTGTGGCAGCAGTAGTAGGAGGATGAGGAAGAGGAGAGTAAGGATAGTTCACCCCAAAACCAGTGATTGAAAAAGACAATTAGTGAGTTTAAATCAAAGTGTACATTTCTTTATCAATAAATGGACTTTGCATGAGCATTTATAACATTTTTAGCTATAAAGTGAGCTGGAAATTTAAAGGTTCAGTTGATTTCAGCCATTTTTGCACACAATTTTAGTCATCGATGACAAATTACATCTATTGATAACATCCTTACTTACGTAAAAGCCGCTAGTCAACGAAACACAAAATTTTATCCTTCTTTTGCGTTGTTTAAACTCACTGGGACCGATTGACAGATCGACCAAACGAAAACCGAAAAAAAAGAATTGATTGAATTTTAGGGCCGATCCAGGTAAATTTCCTTGTACTTCCCCTGCATCATAAATATTTTTGAACTGACATCTATGCAGTTTCGAGTGAAAATGGTGTTGGTAGATCTCAATATTTCATTTCTGATCTTCATAGCAAATTCAGATTGGCCAATGAAAAAATTTATTTTTCTGTTTAAAGTGATGGTAAAACATTAACAGGCGTCTATTGGGAATAACAAATGCTCCAATAAATGTTTCATGCGATGAATGTATCCCATCATTAATGGTTTTCCAAAATATGGAAAATTCATACATCAATCGCTTTAATAGGTTACTCTTGGAAGGGTTTAGTGACATTCCCGTGTGTCCTCATCAATTCTATATCTTTCACTCTCAGCTAATTTGTATCATGATTGGTTCATGGCTTCTTATATATTATGATCTATGAATATATGTACATATATGTGTATATACATTCTTTCTATCAATACATCTATTCTTTTTAGGTCCTATAACCTCAACTTTGAATAGTATCTTGATTCATAACTATAATTCTTTTACCCACTCTCTTACTCACAACACTCAGAGACACTCACAGAGGAATATATATATATATATATATATATATATATATATATATATATATATATATGTGTGTGTGTGTGTGTGTGTGTATAATTAATTATTGCTATTACTATTACTATCATATGCATCACACTACTACAACTGAATCGCTTCTGTTTGATAGCTTTACTTCATCCTTTCATGTGTGTAAGTATACTCACATTCGTGTAATTTACTCATGCTATCAAAACTTGGTTTATACATAGCTTTATTCTTCTGCTTCGGGTTCATTTGTATCTCCCAAATGAAAATAAAAAAGGCGGAAAAAGCACTTAGCATGCACAATGCATTCGGGAAACGTTGAAAATTATAAAGAGGAAGAAAAAAAAACAATATCCAACTGTGATCTGAACTGTTGCTTTCTCTCCACCCTCAGTTTATATCTATCCATTGCTTTAGCAGTTCTGTTTTCTACAAAAGTATGTCAACAGTTTTTTCAATGTATGCATATCAAGCTTAACTTATTTGGAACCAATTAAAGTGGTTTATTATCTACTATTGTACCTACTCGCGTGCGCCACACATAGATACACTCATGCATAATATATATATATATATATATATATATATATATATATATATATATATATATATTATCGTGGTAGGATTGAAATCTTCACTTAAGACCCGGAGACCGATATCTTACCTCTGCACAATGGAACTAATTCTCTTTCTTTCTCTCTTTCTCTCTCCGTCTCTCCTCTCTCTCTCTCTCTCTCTCTCTCTCTCTCTATCTATCTATCTATCTCTCGTTATATATATATATATATATATATATATATATAGAGAGAGAGAGAGATACAATCGTTGAATCAATATATACACATATTTTATTGTGTATTACAACGCATCAGTGTGGCTATAGACCCAGAGGCTTGTATCCCCCCTCTGTTCCACGGAAATGGACGGTCAGTAAGGTTGAATTTAGGCAATATATGATTATTTATGTATATATTCCCCGTCCACTAGAGTACTCCATTCCATATACAAAGGGCATTACATACACACATATACACGCACACATTCTATGATGTCACTAGTATGAAGTTTTGGACACCTGCCTTTTTTCTTACATACCATGCTGTCATGTGATTTCTCCCTCTGAGGTTGAAAACAGTTATCTATTGGCACTTTAATTGGTTCTCAATTTGAGGGCCAATCTTTTGGTTAGATTCCATGTTTCCATAGTTGACTGTTTGTTGGATGCATCGGTTGTATACCCTTCTTTTTAGAACTAACGGGATTTGTGTGTCCTTGAAAGTCGAGCTCTCTCTACCAAAAGCATGTCAACCTCATGCTTAACCTTATTTTTTCTTCTTTTGAGGATATCACGGAGATTCAATGCCAAGGTAAAAGGGATGGTGTACCTTCTCCAAATTTCGATTCTTGTGTCTTTGTCCCCAATATGACATTTGTTTTGCTGAAGTTCACGTGGAAGCCACCTTTTGTGCTTGCTTCATTCATTTCGGAGAGCAAAACTTTTTTTTATTTTTTTAATCACATGCAATAAAAACACGTATATGCACATACACAGATGTACACCTGTACCACATACACACATGATGCATACACACAACGTTACAACATACACATGTACCACATAATCCAATCAACACGTGTACACATAGGCTGAACAATCACACACACACACACACACATACATACACACACACTCATTTAGGTGTGCATATCACGTAAACACGCACAAGCCCCTTACAAACAAGCATGCATGCGTATAAGTATGTGTTTGTGTTGTGTATGTGCTATGCACACGGAAATGTGTGTGTGTGTGTTCATGTGACCTATGTATACACGCGTTAATGTGAGTACGTAGTATATGCATGTGTGTGTACATTTGTATGCACAATCCTTCTTACTGATAAGTGTGTACATGTGTGTATATGTGCATTAGTGACGTGTAAATATGTTTGCATATTCGGTGAAATATCGTGCAACGGTTTCATACAAATCACCATTTTTTTTTTTTTGACTCGACGCAATCGATTTTCGCTGTGTTGATTAAGATAATGTAACATCCGACACGTCAAAACAGTGGCACGTCAAAAGAATGAAAGAAAGACAAAGCGATATTTAAAGAGTTGAATTGTTTCTGATACTAGGGCATGCCCGTTCAAAAGGTGCATCCGGTTTTATGAAAATCTTCAGGAAGTTTAAACTTGAAATAACAGGATGCTGTTCTTTATTTATGATGTTAATAGCAACAATTAAGATTGAAATACTGTCAGTAATTGTAATAACAATCGAAACAGATTTTTTTTAAATGTTGTTACGTCAAATATAATTTAACTCAATTTCGTTGTGTAGAAAAATTCGACAAAAACCAATAATCTCTTACAATATTGTTCCTCATTCTCCCTCTTTTTTTTACATTCTCTATTGCTCTCACTCTCTCCCTCCCTCCCTCCCTCTCTCTCTCTCTCTATATATATATATATATATATATATATATACACTCGCATGAACGCTGGTTTATATTCAGGCAAAAAACTAAATCGATTTTATGATAAATTTTTATTGTAAATCCAGCCTCCTCTCATATTGAGAACCGTAAATACAAACGACTTCAAAATTGACATTCCAATGTCCGATGGAAGGAACTACATATCTGGCGAATATTGACTACCTACAATGGTCATCTGCCAAATCATTTCAGCACAATCACACGTGAAGATTTCTTATGGTTAATATAGGGATGATCCCTAATGTGAACTAATTCAATTTAATGAAGGTTTTATCTCATTTAACAGCCGTGTCTATAACCGTGAAAACTTAATTGATGGAATTTCTCAGTTCACTTTAATATAACAGATGGTGTAGCTATTTTGACAACCTTGCATGTATCATGATTTACAATAAATGCTGTTAATACAACTGTCCTGACCCCAGGATTATATAACCCAGCTACTCATCGTCACTCAGATGAAGGCTTAATGACGTAGCAAAAAAAGAATGAGAGAAGTTTCTGGCTTGCAAACTTGGGTATGAGCTTACAGAAGGCAAGGCCATTCATATAACCGAAGTACGACGTTAAAAAGACAGGTTTTCTGTCTCGATAGTCACACAATCGTTGACTTGAATAGTGCATGTCCTAATCGTTTCCGGTCCTGCCCCCTCCTCTGTATTAAAGGAAAAGGGCTTCTTAAGGTTAACAAGCAAAGTATGAACTTGACTCGGCCAATGGGGAAACCGACAATAGTTCCTATGAACACAGGCTGATTAGATCCATGGTGTGATTTGTTTGGAATAACGCTTGCACTCTGAGCTATACGTACGTAAAAACGCAAATATTTATTAAGTGTCTATAAAAAGCAATGAAGAGTAAAAGTCTTTTGGGTAAAATACAGGATCATCCTCTGATGAAAGTGTCAGTCAATACAAGATTTCTGGGATCAATTTGGAAGATAAATTCAAGACCTTTTCCTCCAATTGTATGGTTAACTATGCACCCACTAATCTGTTCGCTGTTTGTAACATCAAGTAAGCTTAGGTTGGAAACTTTACAATGGGGACCACTTTCCTTATATTTGTTCGAAAGGCCTTCACCGTACATTGCTTTTTACGCTCGTTAAAATTATTTTAACGTCTTTGTACATCCGTATCTCAGAGCACATTCATGATACAAAGTACCATATGCCACTGCTGTATATATGTCTGGGTTAAGTGCGATTTGGTAATTTCACCAGCTTCACGATTTTTTTATTTAAAAAAGAAAAGATTGCTATCACCATGTTTGATGGTTAGACATTATTGAAACATGAAGAAATGTAAGAGGAAAATAGCTGCCATTGCTACACCGAACTGGACGAACGAAATATGTGCAGTGGCAGGAAGGATTGTCGGCACGATTCTCGACCTCTTCGGTAAAGTGTTTGAGAAAGTTTTTTCTTATCTATTTGTACACAGGGTGACACCTTGTAACATTGCAACAGCTGTTTCAGCATCAACAAAACACATATAGATGCCGGTAACGTTAATTAGTGATATGTATATTTTTTGCGTTGACAGCGAATTTCGTTAGCTTTTGCGAGCTTTTTCTCGGTCGTGGCAAGATCAGAAAAAAAAGCAACGGCCCACTACAAAATAAATGCTGAACATTAATTTTGATTTTCGCCTTTTATCGTAAGAGAAAAATAGTGGCATAATGCAATGTTTGTTTAAATACAACGAGCCAGGAAGATTTTTTCATCTCTTTTTAGTCTCTCTTGTTTACACACAAAGAAAGAATATCTAGATGCAATATATGTTTGAATCGTACAAACGATAGATTAGACCAAACGCTTCAAATGTGCATTCAATCAGTTTGTGGGAAAGGCTGAAGTTCCCTTTTGCGTGAACGGGAAGGACTGACAAGGGAATTGCCTGTAGTATTTAACCAGAAATTCATTCACAAGGGATTGCTGTATAAATGCACACACCCAAACTCATATATATATATATATATATATATATATATATATATATATATATATATATATATATATATATATATATATATATATATATATATATATATGTATATATATTTATATATATATATATTACGAAGTATAAATCAGAAATGTAATATCGTATACTGCAATATCCGATGTGTGATGGGTTTACTTCATAAAGCGTGCGATACATTCAACATTGAGCATTAAGTTATGTTAGGATAAAGCTTGAATAGGGTAAAATAAAGGATTCGGTACACAAACGCATTGATGTTCTGCCCTGTTTTGGGTTCTCCAAGTGAGTCTGATATGGGATGGATGGAAGCGTAAACGTGTATGTGGAGCTAATCAGTTATCTCATCATATATATGTATATAGCCCTCCTGCCTATTCGATGAAAATTCAAAATAAAATGCAACATGCACATTGCCAAGCCAATCCTTGAACAAAAAGTTGGCATTATATGGTCTACTGAGGTTGCTCTAAGGTTGTTCTCTTCGCATATATATATATATATATATATATATATATATATATATATATATATATATATATGTGTATATATATATGAATATTTGTGTGCGTTTGAATTATCAGAAAATGGACAATTCCTATTTGGCAGAATAATGATTATTTAAGTACTCAGAAGTTAATTGTGTGGTCTCGGATTTTGTTTATATTCAAAGAATTTACATTTTATTATATATGTATATCTATATCTATTTGTGTGTGTTGTTTTTGTGTATGCACAATATTCATTATTTACAGTTATCTCTTTAAATCACAGCAAATGTTGGTTTTTTCCAGCTAAATTAGTTGGATACACCAAAATCATTATTATTCATTGAGGGTAATACTTGATTCACAGCTTGATCTGGCACAAGGCTACAAGTGTAGGGTACCCAGTGAGGATTGAACTTAGTAACGGTTTATTGATCTTTAGGAGACGCTTGTTCAACGCTAACCTATTGAGAAGCAATCTCACACACGTAGCGCTTATATATATATAAATTTTACTACTGTGCTGGAAACTGATAAGCAAATCTTTGTTGATCGAATGAGGACCGGCGTATCCAACGCAATTTAACCGTAACAATGATAGACGATTTTAATATTTACATTGAATACAACTAGAGTTATGGTTAGTGAGTGGAAATGAAAGAAGACTGACATCGCAAGATTGTTTCATTCAATCTGATGGTTTGCATCTGCTGCTAGTGCAGTGACAAGTAGATCGCGTTCTTAAAGTTGACTCTCATTGGGCTATTCGAAAACTGCCCAGCCCTTGCGGGTGTTCTCTTCATGTACTGTGTGAACGCGTAAAAATTGTCACAAACACAAAAGATACTAAGAGAATTCCGAAAATAAGAAGCAGGATGGAAATGAGGTTTTGTAGAGTTTGTCTCAACGAGAAAAAAATAACAAACATGTATTGTATATCTGACCATCTTAGTAGTTGTCAATCTATAAATGTCTTTCTCCTTCACCTTCTTGCTCGTTACATATATACATACATGCCCACTCATGTATATATATATATATATATATATATATATATATATATATATATATATGCGTGTGGGGGGTGCGTGTGTGCGCAAACTCGCACATACGTACGTATATTTATTTAAACATATGTTACTGAGGACAATGATCAAACTTTGTCTATTCGAATTCCCTGGTAATCTTTCGTGTTTGTAGAAAAAATAATAAGGAATCGAAATTATGAGAAAAGATCGAACTATAAGAAGGATCCGATATATATATATATATATATATATATATATATATATATATATATATATATATATATATATATGCATGTCTCTCCTTTATTCGTGTAGTTATAAGTATTTGCATGTTTACATGCACTTCGAGATATGTTTGTGTGTATGTATGTCTATAAAGAGTGAGTGAATAAGAAAAAGATAGATAGATAAAGATTACATTAGTCATCCATGTTGATAATTTTGTTATCATTGAGACATTCCCCGCAAAAATATGCTAAGATCCTTTTATTATATATTTGACTCATTAAATAAAACCAATTAATTTCCAATATAATTTCTGATCAAATATACATGCGCAGATATGCATAAAAAAGGCACTATGTTATATACATTTGATTAGAAAAGTTTTCATTTGATACTCTACAATATATATATAGAGAGAGAGAGAGGGGAGACAGGGATCAAGCTATATTCTAGAAAACTTTGCAGTTTCAAGCACTAAAATGTTGCTGAGATCTTTTCCTTTTATCAGTTTAGAGGGTCTTCAGTCTTGAAGGACTTGAGATTTTGTGGATATCATCAGTCGTTTACAATGGAACTGTTTGGGGGATCAAAAAACAAATATGTGTATTGGTGGGGTGTAAAATCTATGAAGAATATGCTCCATACCAATATCTGAGAGAAAGGAAAAACAATCATATTAACTTACGAATTATTCAAATCTACGAATAAATATGAATATATGCGATAGGGTTCCATCCTTAACATCAACAACTTTCTCATTCACAATCGATCACTTATTCATTTTCTCCAAATAAGATCCTCAAAAATCTCCTATCGTGATGCATGACAAATAAAACGATTTCAACCCAAGTCAGTGGAATATTTCAAAATGCAGTCAACAGTGATTAGAAACGAAATCTTTTTTTTCTCGATACAGGCGATTATGAATGACTGTTGAATATATCGGTGCACCATATATGTTCCGACTTGACCGACTGGACTGTTCGTCTTCTCTCTATCCATTCTTATAATATCATTCTCTATATAACAACTGCACCATTTTGTATGTGCATGGCTTTGTGGATGTAAATGTGTTCGTTTATATGTGCGTATGTTCCAGCGCTCCTGGCCACGCTTTTTCTACAGACTTGGAGATTGGCATCAGTACTTCACTACACTCTTACTGAATTTTTGAGGGGGTGTTTTTATTTGTTTTTTTACTCTATTTCAATTGTTTTACACTGAAAAATGCCAGTGATGTCATGATGAATACAATTTTTCTGATCATATTTATTGATCGAAGGAATTTTTCACACGACTTAAAATTTTGACGCTACTGTTGCTCAATTATTTTTGTTTTTTATTAATTTTCTTAATCCTTTGTTCATAATTTCATCCACTTTCTCATCGGAAACTGTGACCTAATCTGGCAGCATCGGTTCCAGCAGTTTTCAAGCTGGTCTAGCTGGCTCGGTGGCTTGTTTTATATTATCACAAGAATAGGGTGTACCAATGTAATTGGAGAAGTGAAAATTCAAACATTTACTCCTCATTATGTCAAAAAAATGCTTTCTTTGATTCTTTTAATTCCTCTCTAGAATAGATTTTTAATGAAAGTTTTTTTTATAAACGTATGCTAAATTGGCTTTTTAGTTTTTTTACTGCATCGTTCATGCTTGTTTCTTAAAACTCAGACTTTTTAATTGCCATTGCACATCGAAAGGTGAGAGAAATAACTTATCCATCTATCATCCTGTTTCATTTTTTTCCATTGATCATCCCCAACACAGCATGCTTCTAAAAGTCGTTCGTCACATGACAGTTTCTACTGAGTGTCTTACCAGACCTGTTTTTGTTCGTTTACGTGATCATGAAATTGAAGCATACCTAACATAGACGTCTATACACATCGAAGAGGTTTTTCTATGTAATAAATATTCTTAATGATGACATCATCACTGATTTGCTCAAAGTCCAAGATTCCAAACGATCCAACGGATTTAATCTTCACATGAGTGAACACTCGATAGAATTTGCACGAAAAATCGCCATGTCTGTTGTTATACTTATTGATCTTTCATTGTGAAATACATTTCAGGAGTAGCATGCATGTGTAAGCCCTTTGTTTAAAAAATTAAATGATGCATAGTATAAAATAATATCCACATGCAATACATTATGACAATACCCTATGCAAAATGATAGACTGTTGTATGAGATGAGCTCTGTATTGAAATCATAGCCAAAAGGTGGGTGCAGCTGGGGATCCATATTATATAAGTGTTTTGTTTCCAAATTCCTGAAACAGTAACATGAGAGTCAACGGGTGATCTCAGCAAGAAAAATTTGCACATGGTGCCATAATATCTAAGTTTGTGTAAAACATGAAAAAACAATGGAGAAAATTACATGAATTACATTACCATATATTGGGAGATGAGTGACTTGAATGACATAAAAATTATCTTGAATAAAGATTTGTTTATATATATATATATATATATATATATATATATATATATATGTTTACTTGAGTTGAAAACTGCAAAGCTCCCTAGGCTCTCTTTCCATCTCTCGTTCACTCTCTCTCTCTCTCTCTCTCTCTCTATATATATATATATATATATATATATATATGGGTGTGAGTGTGTGTGTGTGTGTGTGTGTGTGTGTGTGCAAACGTTTGTCTGTGTGCGTGTGTGTGCTGACTGTCATCTTCTAAAGGTTGACTGCAGATGTAGCAGCTTTTGATTCTTCCGTCACTTCTGTCAATGTGGTAAGGCAAGAATGAATTGCGCAAACGTTCATTCAGCAATCTTTTTGTTATCAACTGTCGTGACAAGCCAGTGATGCAACATCATTTTTTCGAGATATTTGGTGATGGAAAGGGTATAGGGACGTGGAATCATGCCTCTCCTAAAGATTAAAGGGAGCATTAGCCGACGAGTCAACTTCCCGCATTGAGAACCGTTCGTTGTTTCGATGAGCTTTTTATTGCGCACCTATTCATACACATACACGTACAAATATACGCTACACTTTCCTTATCACGATATCCTCGGGGGTAACCCTATAACAACTCTGCAAGTTGATTGAAAATAGACATATGGAATAGACAAAAAGATGTCATGCACATAGAAAAAAATAGGGCAAGTAAATTAATTTGCGCGGGGAAAGGTACAATCTTTGACAATAGTTTTGCAATAATGTAAAAACAGACCTTACATAGCCGTGTGTCATTGATTAGTGCCGGTCGAACGAGTCCCGTTACAATGAAAATGTAAATTTTGTATTCGTGAGGAAGAGGTGAAAACAGAAAACATATATATGAGTTTGTCACGAGAAATTTTCGATATCAGCAGCAGTAGTAGCAGCAAGAGCAGCGTTTCAATATCCGTTGTTGGACGTGCACTTTTCCCAGGATTTACTAGACCTCTCTGTTATGGGCGTTGTGGAGCCAATATTTTCTTAACTTTTCTGAACTCGTTTGTTACGCCTTCTAACATTTTGCTTATCACAGTTTCGCATATGATCTCATGGGATCTACATTGTGAATCGTGATGTCAACCAGTTGTCTGACATCCTTGCAATATGGTCAGCTCATTGATATTTGATTTTTCTAATGGAATCTATGATATCCCTGATCCCTGATTTTTTCTCTATTATACTGTGCTATCTTGTGATCTCCCTAAGTAATGTTGAGCGCGAATCACTCATGTGCTTGGTTCACAGTTTGATGCTTAGTCTTTAGGTTAGGTTCCATGTTTCAGCTCCATGGGTGACTATCGGGGGATGAATTGATTGTACACTCTTCTTTTTGAGCCTAACAGGATTTTCTTGTTCTTGAAAGTCGAACTTGCTCTACCGAAAGCTTGCCAATTTAGAGTGATTCTTCGCTTGATTTCTTATTCTTACGAGGATTTTATGGAGATTCGTTGTTCTATCCCCATTTCGTTTTCCACTTTATTTTCTACTTGTCCTCAACCCAATCCTCTCTACTCAGGTTTCCGAAATCTCCTCACCGAGCCTAACCTCCCCAACTCCCACTGTCTCTTCTGTTCAACCCCCTTCCACTCGTCCTCTGCGAACATCGGGCGTGTAACACTCAAATTCTAAATTTCCCCTGCATGAGTACGGCGTTAACAGTGGAAAATGTAGAATAAAAGGGATGAAACATTAGAACGCTACCACTTACAACAAAAAAGTGTTGTCTTCTTTTTACTTAAGCTGTCAACGTTTTGAAATATAACCTAGAACATATATAACAGGATGAATGAGGGGAGAAGTAGGCGCGTGATACTGTAAGAGTATTGTTTAAAAGATGCTTTACGCAATTGAAATTTTTGGTTCACACACTTTGAAAATTGTCTCCTTGATAATACATATATATATATATATATATATATATATATATATATATATATATATATATATATAAACACACACACACACACACAGAGTATATGTGGTACAAATCAAGCTAGAAGTATAACATAATACAATAATGTATTAATAATATAAAGCCACATCTGAAATGCAATGGATTTATTTCATAGAATGCTCGATACATACAACATTTTACTAGTGGAGTTAAGTTGTTTTAGAGTAGAGCTGGTGATAAATATTAGATTTTGGATTCGCTACACAAACTAGCTCATGTTTCTGGCCTCTTTGGGCCTCATGAGGCGAATGATTGTTCCCATATCCATCCCAAAAACTTCCCATCACCATCTTCCACCTTCAAACATACCCAAACACATTATATATTAAACATCAAGATTAATACTATCCACTAGAGCTACAGAAGATACCAACAGGGACAATAAAACCCAATGCCGAGATACCTGGGTCAAGATAGAAAATACTCCCAGACCACTACTAGGCATCCTTGCAGAGATGACCTTTATATGGAGTTCAAACCCCTTTGACGAAATGAATATCCCCATACCACCCACTACCACATCCCAAACATTCTCACCAAATTCCCAATAAATAGACCCAAAAAACATGGACAATCATTCGCCTGATGAGGCTCAAAGAGAGCAGAAACATGAGCTAGTTTGTGTAGAGAATCCACAATCTAATATTTATATATATATATATATATATATATATATATATATATATATATATATATATATATATATATATATATATATATATGTATATATATATATATATATATACGGAGTGATATGAATATATTGCAATTTTTGTAGCTACTGGTCGATTTCTCACAGTTTATCTCTTGTCTGTGTACACCACAACGGTTTTGCTTTTTTGGTGTGCATGTGGGGTATCCCTTCGCTAGTGAATAGTGGTTAGGGAAGTTACTGTGATCTTCTGATTAGGGATGATGATGGGAGAGAACTTCATTTGGGTAGAATGTTTGTTTACTTGGGGAAATGTGAATGAAGTTATGAATAAATGATGTTACGTTTGGATTTAGATGATAATAATAATAATAATAATAATAATAATAATAATAATAATAATAATAATAATAATAATAATAACAACAACAACAACCACAACAACAACAACAATAATAATAATAATAATAATAATAATAATAATAATAATGATAATAATGATAATAATGATAATTTTTCTAGCTTTCCATTCCCTTTCCTATTCACTCTGTGGTTTGCAAGTATGGCTACATCTATTATTTGGAACGTTTTCTCATTCTCGTTTATGATTATCAAGCCCAGTCTTTTTACTTGATTGGGTTGGTCAGTTTGGATGTCAAAGTCCCAGAGTAATGTGTGACTTTCATTCACCAAGGCAGTCTCCGGTTTCTGCTGTAGCTACTTTCCTGCATGGTTAAAACCCATTTTTTACTTAGATCCCAATATATCACTGATGCTACTCTATCGTGTCTGTGTTTATACTCTTTCTTGGCTAGTGGACCACATTCTTTATTTACGTGGTTAACGATCTCATCCGTTTCCCTGCATTGAAGGCATTTGCTATCTATTTGTTTTCTGTATATTTTCGCTTTTATATAGTGTGTCTTGATGTATTTGTTTCGGGCTGCCATGATGAACGATTCTGTTTCTCTATTCAGGTTTCCTTTTCATGGTTATTATAATGTTGTTGCTGTGGGCTTTGATTTCAGTTCACGTAAGTCACTAGCTAAAGAGACCTGGCAACCTTCTAAGTTATCACTTGGAGAAGGAGAGAAACATGGGAGGGGGGGCTTCTACGTATACAAACAGTACAATACTTTCCTTAACATACTTTTATAAATTCATAAACGTATGCTGGATGCAGTACATGCAATTATGTCGACAAGAATTTTCTGATAATCTGTTCATTCGAAGAAAGGGTTATATTCTGTATTTCATATATATTGGGCTTTTCAGGTATGTTGTCGGCAAGTTCACTGATCCTTTTTTGTGCAATCCAAGGGCTCAAACAGAATCGGTATTATTTTGGTCCTGATTTGCCATGTTTTTTTTTTAATTTCTATCTCAAGGTTTCTCTTTATATTGAGTGAAGGAGTTCTTTGAATTCCATGACAGAAATGTTTTTGCTTGCTAAGACAGTTATGTTTTACTCTGAAGCATTTTACTATCATATCAAATCTGTTTGTATTTATAGTTCTATCAGTATGTATAGTTATGTCCCATAATATGGTCACTTCTTTTGCCTCTGTGACTGGTTTAAGCAGATTTCCGTACCAGCTCTTTGCATTTGGGGCGTATAATATTTGCAGATGTTCCAGTGTAGGTAGTGCCAAATTTTGTCGTGCCTCATCTTATATTTGTTAATTGCATGACTATATGATCAATTGCTCTTGTCTTATCCTCACATTCAGGATCAATACCCTTTCTTGATATGTTAGCTTGGTAGTTTCGTGTTTTTAGGCTCTGGCACTGGGCTGCAAGTATGAAGTCCTCCGTTCCTGTCTTCAGTTTTGCACTTAGCAACCAGTGGTTGCTTTTATTCTGATCTAAATCAGCTGCTTTCGTACGAAAGTGGTATTGACCATGGAGTAGCATCTCTTGCCAGCGTTCGTGTTGGATTTTCATTCTTTCCCACTTAGCCTCGTCTTCAATCTTTGCTGGCTAAGTCCGGTCTTCTTGCCTGGATGAGGTGGTCAGTTTGGATGTCAAAGTCCCACAGTAGTTTGTGGTTGTCATTCTCCAAAACTGCCTCTGGCTTCTGCTGATACCACTTTTCCACATGGCTGAATCTCATTTGCTTGCTTAGTTCCCAGTGTATCATCGTTGCTACTCTATCGTGTCTATGCTTATACTCTTTCTGGGCGAATTTTGTTATCATTATTATTATTATTATTATGCAATCTCACACCAGTTACCTGGTGGTTACTGCTGGAGGTTGAGTTTCACATCAGTTGCCTGGTGGTCATCAGTAGAGGTTGAGTGACAGCGAATCTCCAGCCCTCCTCTCCACGCTCTCATAGTCCGCAGCAATACTGTGATGTACAGTTTCACACAAGTTGCCTGGTGGTCATTGCTGAAGGCTGAGTGACAGTAAGTCCTCCCCAAGTCTTCAACCCACATCTCATCACACCCTTGCCTATCACATCAGTGCTGTAGTTCACACCTCTGCCACCATTTGGATGCTGTTGTCTTGTTTTGTTTTTTTTTTTCTTCCCTCCACTGTTAGGCCACTGCTAACATTTAGGGTTCTTGTTGTTGCTGCTGCTGTTATTATTATCGTTTTCATTATCATTATTATTAGTAGTAGTAGTAGTAGTAGTAGCAGTTCCTTGTCCTTCCAAGCTTATTATATAAGTGAGTGAATAAGGGGAATAGAATGAGGTGAATGAATTTCCGGGTAAAATAAATTATGTTTCTCTACATCAATACATTAGTAAGTAAATATGTGAAAGTGTTTGGTTTGTATGACTCTGTTTGTAGATTTGTGTAGTACTGAGTTCAGGGTTTTTGTTTTTGTTTCTGTTTTTTATCGCTATTTTATTATTCGAGTTATGATCTTGCGTTATATAGCAATTATTATAATCTAACACCAAACCTAACCTCATTATAAGGATCTCTACTTAGACACGTGAACAGCTGATCGTATGTTGCAACAATTTTCTGGCTGACTTTGTGCCTTCGAAAAAACAGGTGGAACCAGTGAAAATGCATCAAGTATGTCCTTGTTATAATTGAAATTGAGACGTTCCACTTGTTTTTCACAATTTGTTTTTCACATTCCACATTATCAAATCACCATCATCATTTCGTTGGATTACTACACATCCACACAGCAAACACACGCATACACACACATACACTCTCTCTCTCTCTCTCTCTCTCTCTCTCTCTCTCTCTCTCTCTCTCTCTCTCATACACATATATATTTGGTTAGTTAGTTGGTCAGAGTGATAGACTCATATCACATGTTGTATATGTGGATTATTAAATGACCGGTTACGTATGATAGATGGAAGATAACGGTCCAGTTAAGAATTATAGCTACATTGTAAAAATTGCCCCTCCCCCTAAGAATTGGAAAAAATATTCTCCCCAGAACTGATAATTTTTTGCAAAAAAAAAAGCCTAAAAAATTACTTGCGAAGAACCTATTCTAATCTTAACCAATTGACCTAAATTGATCTCCCCAAATTGATTGACTTGATTGGATTACAGTAGCAACAGGTTAATTGTTCTACTCAGTGCCTTATCTCATTAAAGTCCAATAGAATAGAACAGAAGCCCGTTAAAAATAGTTGGTCGTGTTCCCATTAGAAATGCGAAAAATATGACAGACTCAGACTGTCTTGCTTCAAATGCTATGTGACACATAGTACGATGGATTTATTACCATTTCTCGAATGATCCATAGGAAACGATCAATTTTTCAAGCAATCACTTTGATTTTCACGCTGTTAGTCCCATGCATAAGAGAATCTATCCTACGGGGCTGAAGGCATTAATCGACAAGTGGTTTACCCATGACTGGACAAAGAAGTAGATTTGTGCCTTTCACAAGGGCATTGCTGTGAAGTAAACTAAAACTATCCCAGCTTTGCCCTTGGTTTCCCGATTACATTCCCTGTCCAGTTAATCGTTAAGCCATTCAAAAAATATCTCGAGGAGCGTAATTTATCTCTTTCTTTGTTTTCATGATAACTCTTTTCAGATAATGTTAATATCAAACTCTGCTCGGCATATCAGATTATTTCCCTGGTTAAAAGATCAAATATGCATTATTTATAAGTCCAGTGAAATAGTAACTAGTTATGCGTTCTCACTTTAGGTATTGGATAATTGACATTTAGTTATTTTTATCTATTGTTCGGGACAAATCTAAAAATGGTGCTTTGCTTTTGCCTGCTAATCTCGTATATCCACTTGAGTCGGTATCTTTCGTTTATTCATAGATATGCCTATTACATGCAGACACATTTGCCTCTTAATTTGCTATTCCTGCGTAGCTTTAATTGTTGTTATTAATGAAAGGTGATTTGCTCATTAGACAATTTCAAAGCATGAAGAAGGAAAGTAGAGATTTTTTTGCATCTTAATGAGGTCGAAATATAAGCAAGGTCTGATTTGTGTGACCTCCACATGCAAAGACAAAAACTGCGCGGTCCCTATCGCCTTAACCACAAAGGCGTCAAGACATCTCCCAACCAAGGTCCCGTCTAATTTACTATACAATATTCTTCCCCTTTGATAAAGGTATTTGCAAACTGACTGCTTGGAAATTTGAAATGTTTCAAAGGTGATTTAGGTACAGCAGGTTCTCACGGTAAAGAAAAAAAAAGCTGTATTGGCATGCTTTTTTCCATAAGTGATTTTGCCTTATTATGAAGAAACGTAATTAATTCAAGACTTTATTTTATACTTTGAACAACTTTCTTGAGTTTGTTATTCTAGTTGGAAGAATATTGAGGATTTTTTTCTATTTGTTAGCGATGCTGTGTCGAAAAGAATAATCACCTAATGTGGTATTTAAAATGACTACTGGAAAGATAAATAAAAAGCGAGAAAAAACCAGAAAAGTCTGTTTGTCGCAACTTTACATCTGGAAGGGTTAAAGAACTGCAGGTGCTTTTTTTTTTTTTAAATGGGGTATATCTTCTGGGTTCGTCTTCATTTTGGCATTGCATCGTCTTTCGAGAAGAATTGACGTCATCCATGACGTACATGTGTTTGGGAAGAATTATTTCTGAAAACAATTTCTTTACAACAACTTGAAGTACGGGTGTCCTCTAGAGGGTCATATAAGGTTGTATGCCATCGTTAAGATCATCCATTACGCACTCAAAGAATACACATAAGAAGAAACTATTGCGCTATCGAAAACTTTGCTTCTTTTGACGACATGAAGGTTGTTTTCGGAGAACATAGTGGAGACAACACAGATTCACGTCCTCTTTATCTCATCACAAATTAATCCCCATGAAAATACCCACTGACAAATTTTAATTTCCATGAAACGATTTTTTCAGTAAAATAGTAAATCAGTTTTTATGGAACTGTACATAATTTTAAATAGTGTATATGAAGGATTTTCATCAGCCAATTCTTTACCCCTGAGTGAATAGTCCAGTATTAAAACAACAGCAAACCAAGAAACTCACATGATTAATCTTATTGAAGGGAGGGTCGTGAAATCTGGACGCTCGGTTGTGGGGTGACATGGGTGATGCGATGATTTGCCTATAAAGCTACAGGAAACGAAAAAGATGTGCAAGTGCTCTCATTATTGACGTGGTGGTCACACAGTACACATGCTATCTCGATACCAACTCACTGCCGTTATCATTTCCTGACAGGAGAGTATCTGTTCACGCATGTTCATCTAGATCTCCTCTTATAAGTTGCAAAATAACATCAAGACTTTCAAACCGGTTATCGAGATATTGAAGATGGCTGGATACTTCATGGTCAATTTTCGTGAGCATATGAGACGCTTTGCCGATGATTCGCAGCGAGAAAACTAATTTCGCAGACCATTAGCACTGGTTTGAGTTCTTTATTCACTGAATACCTGATTATAACACAATAAGCTAAGTTTGCTGAATGTTTATATTTCCCTATATGAGCAAAATCTCTGTTGGCCCGTCAAAATATATGAACCATCTCAACATTGGCGTAGCTGAACCAAATTTTTCTTATATACTTGATCGACCTATGGTGGTTTTAAAAAGAAAAGTTTTATATTTTCGGTGAAACAATTTTGTGGTGTCTGCATTGGAGCTGACTCTGATAATAATGATCTTATTTTCACTCTTTATGATACATATGATAAACGTTTATCGCTCAAAAATATCTGGCATACATATCAAATGGATCTAGGGGAAGATACTAGAGTAAAAATGAGTTTCTGTTTTTAAAAAAAAAATCATTTATTTCTTCTATCCCAAGATATTTAAGTAAAATCCGATTCGAGATGCTATGAAAATATTTTTCAAAAGAAGGCATAATTCAATGAATGCATAATTTAAAGCCATGATCTCTTATCTCTGGCAGGGACGAACAGAATAATATCATAAATTCAATCTGATTGTAGAATTAGGCCTCTTTGTAGAGACTAACAGCTTCCAGGCACGTTTTCTGTCAGGGTATTGGTATATAAACACACAAGAGTCACACATTTATGGCACGCATATCATGCTCTTCATGACCACCTAAGGCTAGCCATTTGTGTATGCAAATGTATTCGTTGTTTAAACATTGCTGTCAGATTTTGTCTGATTTTTGTTAGGCAACGTGTTTTGACTGATATATTAGTTATATTTTGACTATTTCTGTCGTCCATGTTATTATTTCTTTCAAGTCTCAGCCATACTCCCTCCGGTCTTCTTGGGGTTATCTTTTGTAATGTTGATTTCCCCTTGAAGGAGACAATTCAGACGGAAGAAGACCAGAAGAAAACAAAGGACACCCGACGAAGGCCAGAGGATACACAGCCGAAACACAGTGAACGAAATAAAAGATACACTACTGAAATAATCCAAATATAACACTGACAATGATGACTGTAGTGCCTTATGCTACGGGGAAATGGCTGAAAAATAACTTGGATTACTCCACTCGACTTTTGCAAAGACAGAGGGGCGTGAAAGATCTTGAAATTATGTAAATATCACTGAAATATTCGTATAAATTTTGATACATTGGATACTACTGGATATACGGGGAAATTATGGCAGGAAATTGCTTCTTCAAGGAAATAAAGATTATCAAAAAATGAACTTTACTATTTGCTGATCGAGTGATTCAAAGATGCGTGAAATGTCCGGCGAGATTCGGAAAACGCTTGGTGAGTTGATGAATGAACAGCTCGATCAGTCAGTTCCATACATATTTTACACACACACACACACACACACACACACACACACACACACACATATATATATATATATATATATATATATATATATATATATAGATATATATATTTGTATATATTGAGAGAGAGGGGGAGAGATGTGGTTTGTTGGCCGATTAAAACTACAATATGACCAACATATTCTTGCAGCATGTTGTGCTGGGTTCGATCATTATTATCATAATAGCCAGCGACACTCTGACACACAGACCAACCCGAAGAAAAGTATGTTAACAGTTGATCGTGATACTTTACGTGGACGGCTCCTAATAGATAGACAGATAGATAGATAGATAGATAGATAGATAGATAGATAGATAGATAGATAGACGAATAAATGGATAGATATATAGATTTACGAACAAAATGCTGTTAGAAAGGTTAAAAAAAACTCTACTCCTTCGGTAGTTTCTCCAGAGAAAACAGAAATTGATAAGAGATGGGGCTCTTCACTGTCTGGTTGTGCAGGAAAGGCTGGGTAAATTGCCAGCTAAATACATACATTCATCAGCCTTTTAGTGTCCGTTGCAGGACATAAACTTTCCCAAGAATTAACCAGACCACACTGTTATGGATGTTGAAGAGCTAATAATTTTTTAATTCGTCTAGTTTGTCAAGCCATCTTTCATTTTGCCGGCCACAATTTAGTATGTAATCACTCAGGATCCAGAGTTGTGAGTCGTGATGCAAATCTTTTGCTAGCTACTCTGTCAATGTAACGTTTGAATTCTATGCAACATGGGATTTATTTTAAAGAAAGATGCCCCCGAATCGTGAAATATCTCGTCAAAACGGAACAAACTTCGAAGCGTAGTTTTAGATTGAAGCGGTTGTTTGTAGTGTAAGGTGTGTCAAAGAGTTAAGAGGTAAGGGAAATTTAGGTACCTAAGACAATATATAGTGGGGATAATTTCAAGTGGAAATCCCAGTCTACATTTTCATTCCAGCTCTGAATAGAATCACAACTGGTGAGTCTTTGGGGTATATCCTACTAATGTAAAACTCTGTTGATCTAACTATGGGCTTCTGTGCAACTTGGGACTACTACTTATTCGTCCTGAAATAACCGTTGTGTCTTTCTAAGTGAAAACTTGAAAGGTGTAATAGAAAGTTATAAACATACAAATATCACTCACTAAGATTTTTCCAGTGTAAAGAATGAGTTGTATTGAATTACTTATAAAAAATAATTAAATAAAACACCATTTGATTCCAAACTATACATATTTTTATCAGTAAGAAATATGCCTACCTACACAATGTTTTAACATTATTGTGAAAACTTGAAAGATACTTAAAAAAAATTTCAACATAAGACAGAAACGGGAAAATATGAATACAGTGAAACAAAGTAGCCATTTGTAAAGGCATGGACACGCATGTAATTGAACTTCTATTTATACTATAATGACTACATGCGAATGAACCCATGTTTCCTTTTTTTGGCAAAATTAATGATATGTATCGAGCTAAAGTTGTCCTTTCTACCTCCCGTATGTTTGATGCCTTTTTAGTCAATTTTTTAGGGTCTTCTTTTTACAATAAAAAATCTATATTGGAATGAATACATTTTCCACCATCTACAATGACGTAATTATAACGCAAATTGAAGCCAAAATCAAGATTGAATTGAGAGAACAGATCTCATCTTTCAGTGGGACCAAAGGCTTCATTCAGATTTTCCGCAAGAAACACCGAGAAAAACCCAACCGTAGGGAGGGTTGTCAGCTAGTCATAGAGAATGATTTTTCAATTTAGCCACTTTATAAATACTTTTTCGTGTATTCTATTCTAAAATATTCTTGTTTAGCATTTTTTTAGTTCTTACAATTATATGTTTGTATTTATGTTCTTAATTAATTCTCATGTAGCGGTTTTTTGAGCAATTTCCGTGAGTCCGAGTAATTGATAGGGTTACTCATTATACACATTGGGTTTTACAAGAGTTATTGCAAATTCAAATTCGTCGGTCATCTTTCTCATATTAAACGCGCCTGTGCCATTTTGATAATTTGATAATTCTTTTTTGACAGCAAATTACCCCGCCATTTTTAGTTCAGTTGATATGAAAAAGAAGTTATTCTCTCTCTCCGACCAACTGTTTCTTGTCATGTCAAAAAGAATGAAATAAATAAGGCGAAATAATAGTGATCTATGGATGTCTTTTATATAATTCAAGAATTATTCCGGAAAAGTTTTCGTCAAAATCAACGCTTGATCTAACATTTTAAATTGAGAACGAATTCAGAATTTTTTTTATATTTCTAGGGCTTAATTTACCTTAGTAACATGTAACAACCGGTGAGGGAGATAGTTTGACATTGACCTCCGAGCATAGGAAAATATGGATCTTATCTCGAAAAGAGTGTCATCCTCTGGCACCAGTTAGATATGAGTGATTATTTCTGCCACGAGATAGACTATTCGATGGAGTAAAAATATATACACAATGCTATTGGGATGGGGAAGATAAATATATATGTATATGTATATCTATATATGTGTGTGTGTGTGTGTGTGCACACGCGTGTGTGTGTCTGTGTGTGTATATGATACCCCAAAAATATAGAGATTCAATAACAGAGAAACCTTTTGAAATAATTTTATCACTTACAACTTTCGACTACCATTGTTATCAAAAGCTTGAATTATTATCATTATTGATATATATAAAATTTCATACCCATTTCCGACTGAAAACGATTACTGCGACATCTGCATCCTATATATGATAAATATAATTCGCAGGTAAATAATACTTGTCTGTCCTGCTCAGTTGTTAAAAGATCCGCCCATCATTATTCGGTTGAGGTTTCAAATCACGGTTCAGAATTATTGTTATGTATTGACATGACATGACATGCCATAGGGGGCGAACTTTGAAAAGTTTACTTGTTTTCTTCTTTTTCTTCTGCTGCTGTGGGGGTAAAAGTCAATTCTAACTCGGACAGGAGTTTTATCATATATATATGCGTGCGTGCAGTTATATATTTATAAGTTAGAAAGAAATCATAGAAACTACAAGTGCCTTGACATGACTGCTAAGATTCAGGAAGTTGGACTGTATTCACTTCCTAATAAAAATAATATTGATAAGATTGCCTTTATCAGGAAGTAAGTACGACCTTCTGGCACTTTTGCAAAATCATATCTTCTTTTGCAATACTGATTAGGGCATAGATAGTTTGATGAGAATGGTTGTGAATAATGGTTCTCCGGATAGTAGGATTGATTACACAGAGCTTTCTGTAAAGAGAGGTAGGAAAGAAAAGATACTCATATCTTGTGTGAGTGGGTTGAATATTCGTAATTTTACAACTTAATCAATAGGCAGACATACATAGGATCGACCAAATTAAACCTCATACATGAGGAACTTTGGTTCAAATTACCATTGCTTCAATACTTTTGTCGATCAAGTAGGCATTTGCACATAATTCTAGTTATCAGCAAAGCACTTCGTGATTTGGTTTTAAAAGAAGGTCTTTCTTCTTGAAACCACATAGATTGACATACGCATGTAATCAAAAGAAAATTACCATTGACATAGAACCGATTATTCAAACGCGAAATAGATGGTATAATATGGGACGGAATATGGGAGAATTGGATGCGGAGAAAATCCCAGTTGTCCTGAAAAGATGAGTTTACAACCAATTTATCCCCCCACCTATATTCACGTATTGAGCTGAAACATGGAACTTAAAGAATAGATTGACCCTCAAACTGAGAGCCATGCAAGGTGCTCTGGACCAAAATCATGTTCACATCAAATGGATTTAGCACAGGATATAAGAGAAAATACAAGATTCAGAGATATTGAAAAAAACCCTTTTTGAAAACTTGAATGACAATGGGTTGGTTTTGTTGCAAGAATGTCAGAATACTGCTGATAACTGCTTACAGCGTGAATCCCCAGAGATCAAATGTGGAATCATGGATGACAAAAAAAAAAAAGTTTGCTACGAATTAGCAAAGTTCAGAAATACTGGCTTCTCGATGACCATGATAGCAAGATCTGGCAAATCCTTGGGAACTTCCGCATATTACCTTTGGAGTGGACCCAAACTCTGACTACTCTCATCGGTATTTTGCTGGGTGATTAACGCTTTTCCTAGTATTCTCCAGCTAGTATATCTTACAAATTTATCCCTCGTTTAATTATTTTTTTCCTATGGATTGGAAAAACTGTGGAACTTGTGAGTGAGGATGATGCCTATAATGGAGGGTAAGCTTGGTACAGTCCGAGTGACTTTTCATCAATGCTGGTGAATGTAATACATCAGAAAGAGTTGACACAATGCAGATAAAATCACTTCTAAAATCTGCAAAACGATGCAAAAACTTACGTAGATTTGCTGTCACCAAATACCTTATATATATATATATATATATATATATATATATATATATATATATATATATATATATATATATATATATATATATATATATGTATAAAGATGCAGAATGATAAATAACATAACTTTTGCGCCAATATTTGTATCATTATTAATCGTAGTGCTTCTTTTTTTCAATAACGATTCTATGTTCAGCGACTGCTGGTACAATTACTCTTGAGGCTGTCGAGAAATATCAAACTGCTTATCAATTCTATGTGCAAGTATATCATGTGCAATAAGTGGTCGATCTAATGTTCTTGACTGATCAGGCAATCTATATTATTTTGCTGGCAGAGTGATGTAATGTATTCTTTGACCTTTCCTACCATTTCTTTGTTGTGTTGGTTGGGCTGACCCTAGGCCAGGGAAACATGGGCAGTCACAGGAGAACTAAATGGTAGGGGGCGCTTGTTATGTGTCTTTTGCAGTAGTACTTTTCGAATGTGGAAAAATAATAAGGGAATGGTTGAGAAAAAAAATAGAAACAGTCAAAGTGAGAGAAATTATTGACGGAAGGTCAGATTTTTCAGGAATATCAGTCACTTCAATATTTTCTCTCATGGTAAAACTGACAGAAACGATTGACAAAAGAACTTCTCGTGACTTTTTTATTCCATTATACTTATTTTTCTCACAGTGAAACATAAATAAATAAAAAAGATAGCTGTACACTCTAACGTATGCTTAAGTGATGTTTGCCCGGGACACCAGGAATCAAGGGTACCAGGAACCTATGGCACCAGCCTTGTACGTTGGTCCCAATTTCGAAAAGGTATGCGCTTTTTTTCCTTTTTTTCCCTGTTGATTTGAATAGACGTTGTTACAATTAACACAAGTCATGAGAATGTGTTTGCAGTTTATGAAACTCAACATAGGGACACTGCAAATAACATCACTATGTCTGACAGATCAAAACAGTTCTTTCGAAATACTTCAATCAATGTCGAGTTGAATGTCATTATCCAAGGAAGACTATGTTTTTTTTGTATTTTCAATCTGGCTGGATACTTTCCGAACTGATTTCGTATATTGTCGCTCACAAAATATCAGGTTAAGTATCTAGACAATGGTTTTATTGAATCCTCTTGTTAGATTGCGTCTTTCTGCAAAATATGCATCTAACTCAATAGACAGGCAATAAAATTGAAGCTTAACTATAAAAACTCCAAACCAGAACGTTAGGGACTTCTACACTATCGCAGCAGCCGACAATAGAATGAAAGAAAAACTAATCTCTTTTCCACCTACTTGATTTCACAAGGGACGCAGCAACATTAAACCAGCGGCAGTATCAATGGCTTCCTTGCCAATGGACTTGACGGTAAAATCAAGTAACCACTGCAGATGAACAATAATATGGCTTACAATATCGAATTCAATAAAATTAACTGAATTTACGACTATATTAACTATCGCTTTAAGTTGAACCAGTTATACCCGATACCAGATGTGTAGGGCTATCAGAGGAAACGGTGATTTATATTTTTTTCAATAAATGGAAAAATGTTCTAAAAACATAATCAACGAGACACATTTTCATTCGAATTGCATAAGACCAACCATTTTTATAAAATTTTCTTATATACAGAGCAAGCTATTTATTATAATGGGCAATGCTGTCAAACGGTAATTGTTGTCAAAATCAATCGTTTCTGAAGATTTTACTTAAAATGAGGGAAGTTTTTTTTTCTAAATAGTCAATAGATTTAATATCATTTTCTGTGTAATGTGATTTTTTTCTAAATAGCGATGGTTTTATGGCATTTAATGTAAATCTATAATAATGGATGTAAATTTTCCGATTTTTATATCTTTGATCTAATGTCACATACCAGTTATTTTTATCTGAAAAACAATGTCCAAATGTGATTACAATGAGCAGTTTCGTCTGTGCCCTAATTACCTAGTACCCTGTAAAAGGAAGAAATCACCCACAGCGAAAGGGAAATGTTTCGTCTGTGCCCTAATTATCTAGTACCCTGTTAAAGGAAGAAATCACCCACAGCGAAAGGGAAATGTTTCGTCTGTGCCCTAATTACCTAGTACCCTGTAAAAGGAAGAAATCACCCACAGCGAAAGGGAAACGTTTCGTCCGTGCCCTAATTACCTAGTACCCTGTAAAAGGAAGAAATCACCCACAGCGAAAGGGAAATGTTTCGTCTGTGCCCTAATTACCTAGTACCCTGTAAAAGGAAGAAATCACCCACAGCGAAAGGGAAACGTTTCGTCCGTGCCCTAATTACCTAGTACCCTGTAAAAGGAAGAAATCACCCACAGCGAAAGGGAAACGTTTCGTCCGTGCCCTAATTACCTAGTACCCTGTAAAAGGAAGAAATCACCCACAGCGAAAGGGAAACGTTTCGTCCGTGCCCTAATTACCTAGTACCCTGTAAAAGGAATAAATCACCCACAGCGAAAGGGGAACGTTTCCCAGTCACTGAGGTCACTGGCGAGACTAATAATAGACCTAATTGTAAACGACAAAATTTGATGTAGAACTGGCGATAACCTCGGATATCATCCGTTTCTAGCTTAGTATGATGAGCTTTAACCCTTGCCTAGCGACGTATCTCAAATTTGGATGACTATGATATTGATAAATAAGGCTGATCTAGTTAGTAACTCATTAGAAACTGTCACTCAACCAATATCTTTTGGCAGCATGCCATGTTGGAATGAGCAATTAAAAAGTTGTAAAAATGGGTGATCAATGGAAATAATTATTTATTTCGTCTTTTGTTAGGCAGTGATCTGAATTTAAAGAAAAAGAAGCGTGAATGCTATCGAACACAAACTGAGGGATAAATTTAGTATGAACTTAGATTGCAAACCCCTTCCCCGCTCAGAAAAAGAGGGTAATTTTCGAAGAAGAAAGGAAAAAAATATTTGTACACCTAATCAGGTGTAAATATTGTAATAGCTATACGCATGATACGTATATACATAGTGCTGTCGAAGTTATTGAGCAATTTTTTCAAAAGTGACTTCCAGTATTTTTTTCTTAATATTCCAGCTCTTTTGAAATTTAATTGCAACTTTAGGAAGTAGCTCCTATACAAACTTCCAACTGGTAACTTTTCTTTAGGCTCAAATCATTCCCAGATCCCATGATGATAATATTGGTCAAGTACTCATGGTAATCACAACTACACTAGTAGCATGTATGATCTAAGACCTTTTACTATGAACTGGAACCATAAGCGAGTTTATTGTACGCACAGTAGCAAACAGGGAGTCCATAAAAAAAAGGCTAGTTCCCTTCAGATCAGCTGAAATCCTAAAAAAGATAAGTTCATGTAAACTTCAGGTCAAACAAGGGTCAAGTCAGATCAACAATGTTTTAAATTCTACTTGTACAGAATATTAGAATGAGTGCAAAACGCAAGATGCATAATATGTATTACTGTTTACATATTGGTAGTTTAAATAGGGATTTGAAATGAATTGAGTCAATTTGAAAACTGTTAATAATTTTCACGGCACTATGCATGGCTAGTTAACTAAATAGACCAACTGAAAAACTTGGGAAATCTGGGTTAACAGTATCTGATTGTACCAATATGTACAGTGATCAATTATCATTCATGGTGTCATGGATTAAAATTATTCCAAACGAATTCCAAAGCTGCCTTGATGCAATACACACGTCCCTCTCTTCAATCCTTCAAACTTCGACGACTGTTTCGTACCTCTTGGTAACTGCTGTTCGGCTCTCCAGCATACAATATATAGTAAACACGTGATACTTGACAGTGGATCAATGTCCTTAGTCCTATATCCAGTTATTAGCAGAATGTTACTGTATTATGCTCCATCGATGTGATTAATATTTCCTACTAAATTACGCGCTAGACGAGGAAGGAGAATATTTAATAATAGCTGTTGCTTAGAATAAACGAATTGTTCATCGTTAAGTTGCAGACTAAGTAATGTACCTAATTTTGTATATCTATAAATAAATATATATATATATATATATATATATATATATATATATATATATATATATATATATATACATATATACAATATCATAATGTATTTTACGTTCGGATATTTATTCAAGGAGAAAGAAATATGAACATTGTTACTTTGCCTATTGCAGATGAGTGGGATAGACCGGATGTGTTAACATTCACCATATATATATATATATATATATATATATATATATGTATATATATATATATATATATATATGTATATATATACATATTTCATGTACGGTGCTTTATATTATGAGAGAGACAGTTGCATACACACGTACCTATAGAGAGACAGAGAGAGACAGAGACAGAAGCCAAGAGGATAATTCACAATGTATCTCTTTCCCTCTCTATTTTTTTCGAAATGCACTAGCTCAATATCTATGTATTACTTTGATTATATCAATCAAAAGATCAAGTGTTTCATCCTCCATATGATTCAAGACTTAAGTTGCGTGTGTTCTTTATAGGAAACCAACATAATACATGTTTCATTCTCTTTCTTACGTGCAATGTCTTTTCCAAGTGTCAAGCCGTCAGCCTCCAGCAACTGACGTACAAATACAACTGCTTCCTAATATTTTGATCACTTATACAATGCTCTTTTTGGCTACCAATCACCATGACTATTTTTACCAAATAAACTCTATTATCACAACTACTGTTACATATACGTGGTTAGTACGCATATACACATGGTTCAATAGTTGAAACTTTTGGCAAATGATAAAACTCGCCATCACAGTCAATAATTAAACAATCTTGCGTCAAAATTTGAAATCATGTAAACAAATCCCCATCGGAGAATATTTATGATATAACTGCCATTTTCAACTGGGGAACGTTTAAAATAGAGTAAAATCATCTCGAAACATCTAGATTCTGGATAATGTGAATGTTAATTAATAATCAAAATAAGACTCCAAAAAGGTTTTTAAAAAAATTTTCTTTTTTCCGAAATTCCGAAAAAACATCTTTAGAAGTCGCATAGAGGAGTACAGATTTCAATCTTCAAGTCTGTAGATAAAACGATATGGCCAGGATCACTGGAACACACAAACATACGCGCGTATAGATAAGAACAGAACACTTTGCTGCATTCAGTGGCTGCAGTTTTTTGATGGTCCCATTGTCAGAACCATCATTTTCAGGCTTATTAGGTTTTATGTACGGAGATTTATTCAAATTACCACCGGGACAAAGTGTGGCATAAGGTCGAGTTTAATGTCCAAGCGTTCGCACAGATGAGTTGGTGGGAACAAAAATTGCCCATATCCTTCGGTCTGACCCTGCCTCTCATCGTAATGGGGAAGTGAAGCCCGGGGAATGGTTTGTCTGGAGTTAAATAGTATACTCTTGGGGACACAGGGCACTCCGGTGTCAATAAACTAGCAAACTGAATCACTTTACCACACTGGTTGCAACGATTGAGTAACATCGAGCCGGGTCGGTACCTTGATGGGTGATAGTCTGGGAGTATCAGGTGCTGTAAGCAGCTGGGGTATATATAGAGAGTCTGAAGTTATTCCTCGAAAAAGAAAGCCGATATGTACACTCTGCACAATAACGGAAGTCAAAAGACTTATCCCCTAAACTTGAATTTCTGACTGGCCACGAGCGACAGGAAGTGAATAAATGAATTACTGATGAACTGTTTATTATTTACACTTCTGCTGTCGCTGTGTGCAGCTGAATATTACAACCCTTCAACAAAAACTATCACTAAATCTACAGAGCAGCTGCGTGGGTTTTTGCCTTTCCCAAGGTCATCGGTGGTAAGCACAAAATAACTCAACCAGAAAAAATTCATTTTGCAGATTACAGTAACTCTCACACTATCTACCGCTTAACTAATATGAGTTCAATGAATATTTAAAACACATGCTGAGTCTACCGTAGAGCAATTTTCAGCTGACCATATCTTGATCCTCAGAGAGTCCAATCATTGTAGTTCTGTGTCAGCCATGTAAATTTGATCAATATCTCTCCAGCATTCAGGGAAGATCAAATTCACCACTCAAGTGATGGTCTGACAGAACTAGCTTTATCCTCACCACTATTGTTGCATGTACCAAACTAATTTAGCTCAATGCTAAATAGCGCACTTACCGTAGAGCTGAAATAGTTAACTAGTCTGACAGTCCATTGGTCATAGATTGCACGTAAAAATCAAACTCATTATATTACTATCCCTGTCAAAGAAGCTGGCTGGAGTAGGTATTGTATTCACACGTGTCTGTCCAGCCGTCTTTTCATCTGATTGTCAACGAAATAACTCTAAAAGTTCACGACAAATTCGAAAAAAGGGTTGGTCGTTTGCTACGGGAGATTGATTAGAATTTTTAAATGGATCCAAGATTTGATACGGACTGAGAGATAATTTATGGTTCTACGGGAAAGGAGGCTAAAAACGAACAACAGAAATTATGAAGGATGTAAGTCAGTATTTGTGTATTTTGATTTTTCTCCCTTGTTTTCTACTTCTTTATTTTCATTCAGTTTTTACTTGGTGTGTGGCGTTGGCAGCTGAATGTGCTCCCTTGATGCTTCTTAGATATGGCTCCGTGTCAATCTAATTTAAGTAAGTGCCATTACGCTGACCACGACAACAGCCGTCTGTGTCTGAGCTTCATATATCACAAGTTTCCTTTCGTCTAACAGTTCCTCATGGTTTTTGCAACATGTGAAATAGACTTACAGGCGACGAATAATAGAAATGACGTCACTCACATCATAATAGGAGACTAATTTAAGCTTCCTCAACGTCAAGTTTTGTTAAATGGCTAAAATAGTTGAATGGTTCACACCAGTACTCCTAGTCAATATTCTAACCAAGTCAAAGGCCATCATTTCAAATGTTGGTTTTCAGTGTGAACAGTTCCCTAACAACTTAGTAATATTGCCAAAGCGCCAGTATTCTTACCCACCTACATAATTACCTATCAGCAACATTTCTTTTCACCATGAATCTATCTGTCACTGTATCTTATTTGCATTGTCATGGCAGTGGTCAAAAGAAAAATGCTATTTCAAAACTAGGACATCTTGAATTTAAAACTGGAACTTCGTGCTAATAATAGGAAAGTATTCTTCGTTCTGTTTTAGCGGTATTTTTCCGCTTCAGTATGATTCTGAACAGGCAGTAACCTTGCGTTATGTCATGCGAAAGTGGGTTGCCTTGTCAGATTTGTCACGTATCTCAACACAATTTGATGTTATATAAAATCTTTTAGTATATTGACCGAAAGGACAATCATTGAAAAAGGTTCCTTGAACTCACAATTTGTCGCAATTATTAATGCTCGATCAGTGGACGATAATTAATGCTGTGTTCTCTTAAGACTGATGCTAATTCATCTACCTTCTGTCGTTGTGTGTATCCATAACATTTCACTTGCATGCACTGAGAAAAATATTACCTTACAACATACACCTTATTGGATGTCATGATTAGCATTGTGTCAGTTTTACGAAAGAGTTTTTTCACAGGCAACTGAGTGCTTATGTTGATATAACATAGGGAAGTTTATAAGGCATTTGTATTAGGTTGGTGTATAAGTTTCCATGGATGTTATCAAGAAGTACACGACAAAGCAGCTGATGATGCTCCCTGATAAGAGCTTTGCAGACTCTTTTGAGAATTGGGAGGGACGCTGTGATATTTGTGTGAGTTCTCAAAGGAGGGTGTTCATGATTAGTAAGGCACTGTATCACTAAGTAGGCTTTTTCATTATCATTAAATGCCATGGTAGCTTTTTCATACCTTGTATTCTAAGTTATTCAAATCTAATACAATACATCTATATTAAAGTCTCAAATTTTGAAGATATTACAAAAAAATGACGATTGAACATATATCAAGACTTCGCAATTGATCTTGAAAATGATATCCCATAACATAGATGCAGGTTTGTTGTTGTTTTATTACATAAACTTTTCGTTCACTTGGAAAATGAAATAGCTCATATAACATAAAGGAATAGATACTCGAAAGAGGCCACGGCATGATGCAATCACTTCAACAGCTAAATACACTTATGTCTGAGTGCAGTGTTACAACGTTACCCCGCAACTACCATTGCTGCATTGATTGTACTCTTCTATCCCAAGAGTTATGTCTTTTATGGAACACGCTGTACAAATCTTCTGTACACGCGGGACACACGAATATCTACTTTTTATATCCAGCTTTGACATCAATTTATATTCGCTTCAAGGGTCTAATTACTACAGCATTGATTTCCGCATTGCTACAACTTGATATCAACAGCGGCAATAGAGGCAATATTGGCTGGAAAAGCTGAATCGACTGAGATGTAAATTTCTATTACATAAAAATGATACATTTAATGACGTATGATATCTGTGTCTGATGAGCGTCAGAGCTATGGATATTACAGTGGATCATAGTAATGTAAATTGGTGAATTACAAAATACGAACACTTACACCGTTCTTCAAAATGAATAATCTGCAACTATGGATTATCTGCGTCCCTGACTTAACTTTAATTTCGAATGAGAATTTAATCTTCCCGTGTAAACAATTATGTATATAAATATGTATATGTTTCCATACAAAATACGCACCAGGATACTTAGGAGAACATGCAGATCAGACAAGGTTAAATAAGGTTTAGTTTACGATATTTAGTCTTTGGCATATTTTAAGCCAAGTTAACGCTTGTTTAGTCACATGTTCTGATCTAGATAAGAGGATTCATCTAAAACTGATGTCTTAAATTATTTCAGCTTCTTTTTTTAAAGATCAGTTTCTGGTTTATGCGCGAATCATCTGTCAATGTATTATGATCACGATTGTTCCTGCTATTGTCAGAGGTGTGGGGAAGAATTTCTATTTTTAAAAAAATACCCTGCTGTTCATCGTTTTGCTTCAAGGGTCAATAACATTTGAAGAGTTTTTTGACGATCAATTTTCCTTCTTATTTGTGCTAAGACGACGTTAACTCGAACACTACACTTCTCTGAGATGAAGTCCAGATTATAGACAGAGAAAACTGCTGGACATCGAGAAAAATCAAAGAGGCTGCACATATCATAATGTCTAATGAGTGTGTAAGACAAGTGCTGAGTTCAATTCGATGTGGCTTCCGCTATTCGACGGGGACAATGTATAGGAATCAGGTTTTACAAAGGAAAAATGACCCCAGTCCAACATCGCACCTTTGCTACCATTGGAAGAGGTATTTCCACCATCACATTTGGATTGTACATCTGGAGAAGGCCCGAAAATGGATTGGCCAAAACGTTGTGTTTACAATGCAAAGAGTTCAATTGTCCACAAAGCTTTCCGGGCTCCATTCTCCGTCACACTCCACACACGTGGAAAATGGAAGATTATGTATGTGAAATTGTGTTGGTATGAAAAACAGAAACCTCTACATAAATATTACAATCCTGTATGATACAAATTGATTATCAGAATGTATTTCGGCTCTAATATCCATCCTGTTGTTACTTGAACAATATAGTTGCCGATAAATTTGAGAAGATTAGGCCTTCTGGGAAAGAGACCGAAAAAGAAGGTATCTTTTTATATGGTTATTGAATAATAAACCAGCAGAAGACCGTAGAATAGATTAAAAGAGAAAAGTTGTGTAAATATCAGCAATTGAAAGACAAGTTTGGCTTATCTGAACAGAGCTTTGAAAACTAAATATTTTCATTGTCAATATTACGGGTTACTTTTTCGTATAATGACATTGTAGCGTCTCTTGTACTTGTGGCTAAGAATTAAATACGAAACTTTTCGTTTTGATAGAAATCAAAAACATCTCATTCTATGACGACCCCTATACAAGCTATGAACACACGTGACCAATCGCTCATTGACACTGGCACTTCTAACTGGTAACGCCCTTTTGATCCCAGCACTTGTTGTCGGTCACTCTTTCCCTCTGTTACTCCTCTCTAAGATCGGTATGACTTCGTAGGCTTCCCAACCGATCCGAACAAAACCGTTTTTTCACCGTGATCAATCTCTATACTGCCTTTGCCTATTTTAGTTCACTGCTGTTGAGGCATCCCACAGCTACACAGCTACTCAACCGTGTCCTCACCACGTGTTCTAAACACATATATACCTCTAAATCTCATGAATTAAATGGCAATGCTTTTTACTACACGATGGTGAAGATGATCTGTCTCCTGAATCTCCTTACTTCATGAAGCACCCATGGATTAAACATCATGTGTTCTCCGCCTTAAGATAGTCTGTCCGTCGTATGTTCTTCAGCGTCAGAAAATGACCCCCAAGTTGAACACACAACTTGGCTGTTTGGCATACACACTGAACTCGGTCTACATAACCATTTCTCGATAGGCAACAAGCCTTATGGATTCAAAAGCAGTTCAGACATCTCTGCTTCGACTCCAACAACTGTACTATCATGACAATAAAGCTCCCACCTTTTGCTATGTATTTTAATCTCTTCTCTCTACACGATCAATTGTATAAATGTTTTCGTGACATGTTCTTCATTTTCATTGTTTATTTATCATTAATGTCCTTGTATTAAATGTACGTTTCATTTGTCCATCCAAATACTTGTACGTGTCCTTTTCACTGAGTTCCATCTCCGTGCCTACATTCATACTTTGCGTAGATTCTCTTCGTACATCTCCCTTCCACCTACCACATCACAAGTGACGGCGGTGTTAACACCAAACCACGTGGAAGCAAAAATCCTGTCTCCAACATCTTTGCACTACCCATTCTTCAACGAGAACTTCTAGAACTATCAAGAACTCCAACGATAGCTATATAAGAACCCAATATGTTATAATGTAAATGACGAATAATTGTTTCGAATCGTTGTTCCTCAAAACTTGTCTTATGATGCTCAACTAACAAAATCTTTTACCCACCAAGTTACAGAGTTTTTGGAAGATACACTTGCTCATTTTGGTTTTATGTTGACCTCTTAAAATTGCTGAACATAACGGTAACTAATGAAAGATTTATTGAAAGGTATCTCTGAAATTTAAAGAACGACACTAAGATGATTCTAAAAAGTCATCTGCGCCCATTTAATAATCAAAACTTGCGCTACATAAGGAACACAAACTAAGACTTTCTATCCGTGAGATAGTCTCTTCTTTTCTGAAATGTAAGTAAGACAAATCACTTTGCATCACTTAGCTGGCATTTTCAGCTGCAACCTAAAACGGATAACATTGTACTTTTTTTTTCTCATTTTGTAACTTTTTATCTAGATTTCACAATACTAAAGTGAACGTTGTCGATGGCCTCTCGCAGTCTCTTATAAGAAATACATGAAATTCAGAATTTAAACTTATAATTGTTATGTTCGTTGCTGTAGTATCGAGAGCTTTGTGTTCTTGTTGAATAACTTTTAACCAGTAGAGTTAAATACCAATATAATGAACGTTATGGAGAGTTCCCATTGGAAGAAAGTTGGACAAACAACACCAGATGTAAAGAAGGGTTCTTTATATTTGAACATGTCTGTTTGTATGTTTGTGTGTTCCAGCGCCCCTGACCATATTTTTTGTATATGGGCTTCAAAATTGGCATGGGCCCCTTTCTGATGAAAAAGATCTTTTGAGGGTAGAGGACTTTTTTTTTTCACCTTTTCAGATCCTTATTCTCCTGGCGTATTATTGTAATTGTTGTCCAGAATGTAAATATTTCTTGATGTTCTTTCCGGAGGATTCTGTTTTGGATGTTTCTTAATAAAAAATAAAAAAACGCTAATGACATCATAAATAAAATTTAATCCAACCATATATTCATTCTTCGATGGAATTTTTTGCACGGATTTTGACGCCCCGGTTGTTCAATTATTCACTGCGATGAAGAGTTGATATCAATTTTTTTAACAATATATAACACCATCGACATGTATTTGTACACTTCCCATGTTTTTTTCTAAGGTTATACATGTTGCGAGTCAATATGTATTTATAAATACATACATTGATAATAAAGAAATGCATATACGTATATTTGAAGTTGATATTAATGTTTTTATAAAAGTCTCGATACTGTAACATAGACATTATTGAATGTTGAATATTAAACCAGAACAAATACATCAAATACGCTTTCTGACTGGAAAGGAAATGTTAATTGTTGATTTTAAATATCAGTTTGGTTAACTTGACGTGACAGACAAAAAGTGAAGGGTTTACTCCTGTAAATTAGGCGAAGAATTTTGTTGTGGGATGAAAAAACAGTCTAACAGAGTGTTTTCAAATATCAATATATATATATATATATATATATATATATATATATATATGGTTTGTGTGTGTTTGTATGTATAAATGTGCATGCGTATGTCTGTGTTATTTTCGAGGTTTTTAAAGGCCATAGACAAGGAAACTTTCATTTTCCTATTTTTCACTTAACCTTTCTTGTTTTCGTGGGCGCATATGATTGATTAGTGTGTATAAAAACTATTCGAAACATTTTGAACGAGCGCTTTCGGCTACTTGCTTTGCCGTCTTGAGGTCCAACACTCTAATGTGAAGAATAAAAACTGTGATTATAGATGATGGCTGTTTTGCAGAACTCAATTTCAAAATATCAGCATAGTGTTGTTTATGCAATACCATAACATCACGCAAAAAGCAATCTGTAAACAATGCCGTTTTCTTGGTAGAATGTGATCAAACAAGCCTGGCTGCTGCAGGGTCAAGGTTCATCCTTACTTCTACTCCAGCTGAAGGTGATTAATGTCATTGTATATATATATTGAATAATACCTGCAGATAAATAACATTTGACAATTTAGCTCAGTTAGTAAGAAAGCTGTCGTACTAATGAGTTGGTTGTGATTCGAAACAACGGTAGGAATATGTTGATTTTATATACAGGTCTAGTTGAATGTAATGTTATAGATGAGCAGTGAAGAGTTCACTCCCCTGAATTGAGTGAAGGTTGTTGCTGTTATTGTTGTAGGGCAAGAATAAAATCAGCCCCATCTTGGACTGGAGTTTGATAATAATTTCCATGTCCTTTACGTTGATTGAATATCTTGATCAGATTTTATTTATGATAAGGGCTTGCAGAATCTGGGGCACGTTTTTGAAATAAAGTCTATAGTGTGTGTGTTATCAAGATGAATGTGGATCAACAAATGGCATTGGTCTATTCATATGGAAGCAGGGAGTTGAAAGTTAAATATCTGGCAGACATGCATCAAAGACAGGTGGATGCCTTAGTACATCCTGCAGTACAATCAAGAAAATGTGCAGGCACTTGTGTGTGTGCGCGAGCGTGAGAGATCGAGTGTATACGTGTTGAAATATACTGAGTCACTGGGACATCACCAAAGCATTGGCGCCAGCCCTCTTCTGCGTATTGAAAATTGTATGTAGCTTGAAAAGGAATTGGATTTGGGTTCATTGGAGGCTGAGTGTTTCGGACAGTGCAGAATTTGACACTCTCCTGAAAAAGTCGGCCACACATAGCAAATAACACCGAAGGGTTATTTGCTATGTGTGGCCGTGTTTTTAAATGCTTGTGAAAAGTACAGAGTCGAAACTTTCCGTTTCCCTCCAAGTTGAGAAAGCGAAAAATCCAATACTGCATATGCAAGTTTGCTTTATTTACAGGATGGATATGTCCCCGAGCGCAACTTTCGTCTGACACTGACTTGCATGTATGCAAGTATGTATATGTTTTTGTTGGGGCATGTGTGTCTATGTGCCTGTTTTTGCTAAGGTATGTTCAGGCGTTCGTATGCGTGTACTGTCACTGGCACTGAAATTAATATCAACGTGATCAATGATTCTTGAACACCTGCTGGGGCTCGACCCCATAATTATTCTTACGTAAGACCAGCATAAAAACCACTGTGTCAGGGAAAATTGACCGACTAAAATGTTTATCTGACATCGATTTTTGCTACAAATAAGTACAGTAGACTACCTTTATTACAGCAACCTTGAAGAGTACTGTTGAAACAAGTTTGTCGTTCCACAAATAAAAATACAGCCAGCGAATTATTTACTTTTTAATTTGATCTCTGACAAGTCTCGGTTAGAACGAGAGTTTATGATATTTTTCGCTTTCAACTGTGAAGAGGGCTTAAACGTTTCTCTTTGCATTCTGGTCAGAACAATCAGACGGAATCCAATAAAAAGAAAGTGCGAAATAATTCATGAATTCAAAATGTCTATCCGAACATTTTTATAGGGTTCCATAATTGATATGAGAAGAAAGAGGAGCAAATACTCTTTCTTTGAGTCAATTGATTCTCGTAATTGTGAGATATTGCAATATGAAAATATTTCTTGAGTATTATTCTTTGGTATTTATTTAGTTTATTTGCCGTTTCTGGGTTTTTCCAACTACCAAAAAGGCTCGGACATTCTTTTGAGATATCATAGCAGTTGTTTTCCTAACGATGCCACACCTTCAATGACATCAAAATTCTGCAATCCTTCCAATTGCTGTTGTTTAACCTAACAGAGACCAACCAACAGACCGACTGACCGACCGAAAACGTCTCATTGAAATGTATGGACACATCTAACGATGGTAAAAAAAAAAAATATGCTGAAACAAGATTAGCCATTGAAAAATCTTTGGTTCAAATTCTCTCAATTTTGAAGCGGTAACAATTTGTTGAAATAAACATCTTGAAATTTATCAGATATGTTCTGCACTCAATGCATGTTCTTTAATCTAGTTACATATCTAGTCACCGACACTTCTACTCACTAACACAGGCTCGAACATATATTTTGGTGTAAATGTGATGTTTTACGTACAAGCTGCAGCTTTGAGTGCATGTTAGTATCTCTGTCCTCTAATATCTGTGCACGTTCGCTTTCCTTTTTTGTTTTTCTTTATCAGCGAGTGAGTGAATCTATACGTTCATGGATGCTTATTCACGCATGCGTTCAGCCTTCTTTAATGATGGCATACGTACAACAACGCTTCTTGCTCGTGTGTTCGATAATTATTCTGTTAGAATGTTGTCGTTCTCTTCTCAAAGACATTAATACATGATTTGCACATTGTGTATTCAAAACTTCAGGGATATACTTATAACATCCAAAAATAAGAGTATAAATACAGTGAATTTCTTTATAATTCATAAGCCTCATTATCGTCAGCTGCAGTAGCTGCTGGACAAATACCTTTCCTTCTCTTTCCATAACGACTGCAATTGCGCCAATCTATACGATGTCTTACTGGCAAACCTTACAATCACGTCCGTGCATCTTGTGTCTTGTCTCCCCCACCCCACCCCCGCCTAGCATTTACCGGCCCATGAACACCAATTGGTGGGTCTTTTTTTCTTCATCCGTTGTCATATTTTCTTGCTAAATGCCAAGAACGTCTCACATTTTGTTGATTTACTATTTGTATAATATCCATCATTCTAGTCTTCCCTCTGATCCATGTAAATATTCAATCTCTTAGAATTATCCTTAGCATTGCTCTTTCCATGGCTCTCTGAGCAATTCCTCTATTGGGATCTCAGTTCTTTATTTTAGTGTTGCAACTGTAAGTCATTTAGAACGCCTGTTAGTTTGTTTATGCTTTGAGAATTTTTTGTGAATAGTTTATACATGTTATATATAGTGTAATAAAGCTGTAGTTGCCGAAATTCCACTTATCTCCAAAAGAGTAAAAACTCTATTCCGAGACAGAGATTTTGAGGTACGTTTTCTTTATATGCACTAAGGGAATAGCTATGCAAGTTCTTTGTGAAAGATCTCTCCTGCACCTTCTAGAAAGTGTATCGTTAAGTTATGTCATCCTTGCCTGAAGTTCTTCCAAGTTCTGTACCTCGCTTCGTTTTCTGATATGTCTAGGACACCACTAGTATCTATCAACTTCTATCTTTGAGGCGTGCACATTTTAATAAAATTCTTTAGTCGCTCTTGATCGCTTAGCCATACATTCAATAATTTTGCGAAGTCTATCTATCAATGCAAGCTTCTATTACTTGCCAGTAAGGTCTACGATTTGGGTGTATTCCAAGCTCACCCCCACCTTCTTATGGCCTATACTATCCTCATTATATTTTCCTCCTTTTTTCTCTTCCCTCGTTCTTATGCTTAATAACTTACGAAGCTCTGCTCCTTTCTTTCATCGTCTTTTCTCATCTCCATATCTCTTCTCTTTTGTGTTACTTTTGATGTTCTTTCAGTTTGTATTGCCTACCATCTCTATTGTTTCTTTAATTATGTTTGCCAGGTTATTACTTTTATCCTTTCCACAAATTTTGAGATATGTTGGCTATCGCTAAACGAGAACTGGTAATGTTTTCCATCTCTATCTGATTAGGGTTCAAAATGTATGTGTGTGTGTGTGCGTGAGAGAGAGAGAGAGACATATGTAAAATATAATTATATCTACACATTTAATTCACTATATGATATATTTGGCGATATTTTTGGTGTAACCTTAGTCAAGGGAAATAATTCTTAAATTCTAATTATTCGGTAGTTCCCCTAAGTTCTAAACCGTGATGTAAGTTGACAGCTCCTAGAACAGGCAAAATTCCGCTAAGACCAAATTTGAATAGGTTAACAGCGTTTGTAAGGTATTGGGCAATTTGAAGAGAGCAAAGTTGAAAAGAGAGAGAGCATTCATAACAAGGGAATACAGCTGATATCCAAATAAAAAAGGTCTCAATAAGAGAGAGAATGAAAGAAAACGTCACACTATGTCATATTATTCTTATTTTCAAATCAGTTCTGGAGAAAAATATAGAATACGGAAAAGGAAGATATGGAAGCAGACCAAACTGTATTCATATGGAATGTATACACCCTAATTATATATTTATGTGTGTATATATATATATATATATATATATATATATATATATATATATATATATATATATATATATATATATATATATATGTGTGTGTGTGTGTGTATTGGAAAAATGTTTCTAATTGTGATAATGCCTTTATTACAGAAACAAATGTTGACGGATGATGTCAAAAATTGTTCATACAGCGTCGCAGGTTTCGGTAGTTTGTCCTTTTTCGTTTTTATCTTTTTGAAAATATGTTAGAAATCTAGGTTTGTTCTATTTGAATATTAAACAATAAGATGCAGAAAGCCAGAATGCTTTTGATATTCCTAACTACTGGGCAATTTGAATTTATTTAAATACAACAATAAATTTTGACAGCACAGTTAAACTAGTGTTTTCTTTTGACAGCGTGCTTAAACTATATTATATTTTGACAAAGTACGTGAACTAGTGTCAATTCTAACAGAGAGGGTAAATTTGTGTCATTTCTTTAACATCAATTATAAGTTAAGGTCATCTTTGGACAGCGTCGATGATCTAGTGTCATTTTTGGACAGCGTGGATAAACTGGTATAGCTTATAAAATGCATATTTGATTCGTAACAATAAGCTTTTCGGATAAAATATTATTGACTTATTTCTGACTATCTAAGTGGGAGTTACTCTCTATAAGCGGAAATTTATTTTGATGAATATAAATGGTATGGTTATTTATACATAGAAAAGATAAAGGTAACTCTGACAAAAAGGGAAGTGTGAGTTATTCATAATTGATTACGGAACAAATATTGATATAAGTTTTCCGGGGTTACATTCATCTAGTATATTTTTGTACGGAGGAATAGGAGCGTCAGATTTCCCATATATATATATATATATATATATATATATATATATATATATATATATATATATATATATATATGTGTGTGTGTGTGTGTGTGCGTGTGTGTATTTGTTGTGTGTGTGTGTGTAGAGAGAAAGAGAGAGAGAGAGAGGGGGAGGGAAAACAGAAAGATAGAGAAACAGGGAGACAGAGACAAAGAAAGAGGGACAGAGAGTGCTCAGTGGCGTTGGGTTCCTTGTACTCGCGCTGACTAAGTTGAGATTAGTATATAAGTACACATATACGTATATGTGTTTGTTCATGTGTGTAAAGTCAATTGAAAAATATATCCTCGCTTTAAAGCACGCACCTACCTTTAAAAGATCAGCTTTTTCTTCCGACTACATATTCACTTGAAATGGTTAAACATTATCTATTTTATGAGGTGATGGTATAAGGACAATTGGCATACTTGTAAGGGAGAATCAAGTAGGAATAATTAGTAAGGCCTACAATTTTGAAGATGACAATCAAATATGGGAGATCGATTGGTTTTAAATAAATTATGATAAATTGAATCTATCACATTATCTAGATTTAATACAGAAAATCCGATTTTAAATTTCACGCTTTAAGCATAAAATAGTACTGGTATTTGAACGAACGAATTAGTTGTTTGTATGGCTTGGTTTTGAGCATTCAAAATTGAACCAAACCTCACCGAAATCGGTATCACAAGGCGAGCATTTATCCATATTTTGAGGCCCTGAATGATAGACTTGGAAAGGTTAACCAACATGGCGTTTAGGAAGAGTTACCAAATTACTCAATTAGATGGCTTTTAATTTGACCAAAACACATTTTGGAATAATACCATTATATGCAAAGCATACAGTTTTAGATTGTTCAAATACATATGAACAAAAATATTCATACAAGCGATGGTTTGTTTACATAAAAAGTACACACACACACACACACACAAACACACATATATATATATATATATATATATATATATATATAGAGAGAGAGAGAGAGATATACATATATATATATATATATATATATATATATATATATATATAGAGAGAGAGAGAGAGAGAGAGAGAGAGAGAGAGAGAGATATAGATATAGATATGTACAACAAGAATAGATGGGGAAGCCTTCGAAGAAGTTGGAGAATTTATATACCTAGGTCAGGCGATGAAGCAAGAGAATGGCTACCAAAATAGAATAAAGTAAACATAAGGATTGGCTGGAAATCATTTGGTATAAATAGAGACATACAGGAAAACAAATTGCCAATATGCATAAAACGTAAAACTTATGAAAACAAACTCAGACAAACAGAGATCAATGGAAAGAACCATTTTAGAACGGAAATCTTAGCGAAAGAAAAGGATCGGCATGGTTCCGAAAGAGGACCAGGGTAAAGTATTCCATACAAGTAATAGAGTAACAAAATGGTGATGGACAGGGCACATAGTACGAAGAAAGGACAGCAGATGATGTAAAGAGTTAACCAATCGGTGCCCTCGTGACAGTAAACGCAGTAGAAAAAGACCAGACAAAGAATGGAGAGCCGAGATAGAAAATTGTGGTGGTAAGACATAGGAGAGATAAGTGGAATCATGCTCGTCATGGAAGGAGCTGAAATAGACCAGCAGTGGACATGTCGACTGATGATGATACGACCAGCCAATCGGCGTGTGCATGTTATTACCGGTAAGACCTACTATCAACATCCAGCCTGATCCTCATTCTTGTGTCCGCCCAGCTATTTTAATGAGTGAACGGTTGTATTACTCCTCTGCGTGTTCGATCTTTACGTGCCATCGCTCCTCCTGTGTTCGCGTGTTTGTCACCACCCTCTCTCTCTCTTCTCTCTCTCCCTCGGTCTACTCTTAGTCTCCACCTAGTTTTCGTTTCTTCTCTCTATCTTGAATTTTTCTTAATTTTCCTTTTTAAATTCTTTTCCCTTCTCTTTTTTCACCAGTCTTCCATATCTCTTTTTTAGCAATCGTTTTTCGTGGATTTATTTTTTCTCTCTTTGCGGTGCTCTCTCCGTCTTTTTTCCTCTGACGACCGTATAAACTGAGGCGCATGACTATAACAGGCTCTGCGTCTACGTACGACGGTCGTGTTTTAAGAGGAGCTGAAAAACACAGAGAAAGGGGGAAAAAAGTAGGGGGACGAAATATTTTGTCTTTATTTTAGTTATTTATTTTCATTCATTTTTTTTATTTTTAAACACTTCATTTATTTATTCTTTAGTTTTCTTTGATGTTGTTTTTTTTTAACATTAATTTCTCCCCTGGATTATTCGTTTTTTTTTTACCTAATTTTTAAGAGCCTCTTTTTTTTTAATCCATACGTTACTTCTATTTTGAATTTTATTTTTGTAATTATTTTCCGTCATTTATAATTTTTTCATATCCTGGAACTTAGAATTTTAATTCATTCTTAATTTTTAAAAAAATCTCTTGGTTTGAAATATTCGCCAGTTTAGTGAGCGGAGGTGTTCGAATCGAACAACAGACTGACTTACTACTTTCTATCAACACGCCACACACACACACAAGCATTTGCATAACTAACGTATATGCATATCTATATATACTGATTCGATCATTCATTCATTGATTCATTCATTCTCATGACCAAACGCTGAATATAAACAAAGTGGAGAGAGAAAGGACACCGAACTAAAGAAGCCAGCGGTGATTCGTTCTGTCTTCGGAGAAGGAGAAAAAGGAGAAAAAAAAGTGACGACGACAAAGACGAAGACGAAGAAGCAAGAACAGAAGAGAGGGAAAAGAAGGAAAAAAAGAAAGAAAAAAGAGGAAGGAAAAGAAAGAAGATAAAGAAAGAACGAGTTTTCCAACTTAGTATTAGTCTCTCATCATTATCATCATTGTTGTTTATGTAGTTGTTACTAAAATTGATAGTCTTCTAGTGGCCCTCTTAGTTTATTATTACTATAATTATTATTATTATCATCAATATCATTACTATTATTATTATTATTATTATTATTACCATCATCGTCATTACTATTATTAGCATTATTATAGTTGTTTTTATTACTATCAATAATAGTAGTGGTAGCTTAATCTGTATTAGTTTCTTCGTCTTTCTTTCTCTCCTTCTCATCTCTCTCATTCTCCTGGTCACGTCTGAAGAGATATTCGGTGTCGATCGCCACAGCGTGACGGCTCGGTCTTTCTTTCTTTCTTTCTTTACTCAACATTTTATTTTATTTTCACACACATCCAACCCTCAACTTCTCATAATAATGGATAAGAAATCGCAACTTGGAGGCTCGCTTCTCGAGCTGAACACATTTACCCAGGAGGAAAGCTCCTTTCGGGCCAAACTGGGCAGTCTACGGCGTACCTTGTCGTCGATCAAGCGAAAGAAAAAGTATCATGACTTGGTTATTTCGCCAGTAAAACAGCCACTACGCGCAGTGAGATCGAACCCAATACCTTCTTCATACACCAACACACAGTTTCTAAGGTAAGGCGACATAACTTACAATTATTTCTCTTATCTCGGTACGTTACATTCGTATCATTGGTTGTAGCGATGGTCATCTATCTGCTTCTAATATGAATATAAACAGGTCTTGTTGGGAGTGATCAATTAAAAAAATTGGAAAAAAAGGGGGATCAGTAAATAAGTTACTTATTTCACTTTTCTCATGGTAGTAATCACTAAAAAAATCTGGATTTAAAAAAAATATTAATGATGCTGGACATGAACTAAGGTAAAAAAAAATTGGCATGGACTTATACGGCGAATTGAACCCCTCACAAAGAACTTATTTTAGAAAAAAAAGGTTTTTTCTTGTCAAAATAAAGACTTAAGTTGAAAATCTCAGCCCTTTGATTTCCTTAGCGCAGCCGGTACACGTGATATATACATATATAAATACATACATACCAATCCAGTTGCACTAACTTAAAAACTGAAGAAACCTATTTTGAAGGTTTGGGTCAATGCTTCCGAATCGGCATCTTCTTGTTAGCGTTCAAGCTGAAGTGAAACACAAGATTTTAAAAGCAAATTCTCAAGGTAGACTATC
>OY735229.1:30799456-30824456 GCA_963457665.1 Thysanoteuthis rhombus | reverse complement strand
AATGACGGGTATATTTATGCTTGGTCGATACTCAGAAGTATGAAGTTATCTTTTTAGTATTTAATAATTTAACCATGCCAATTTCAATTTTACAACCCAACTTGAATTTTTGTGAAGGGTGTTTAGATATTTAGTTGTGAGACGGAATGGCATGTAAGAAAAATCATCTATGATATTCTGTAGCATGAATGAAAATTGATAGGAAGAAAATTATTTTCTCAAAAACATAACTTATCTAATTTGAAAACATAGTTGATTATCTTATCCAAAAATGGAAGAAAAGGGGTATGGCCTTTCAAAAAAGCATTTTGTCATGAAATCATTGGTTTAGCAATATTTAAATTTGGTGCCATTTTGTTGTTGTCAGAGCATTTTTAATAAATTCTCATTTTTTTTTTGTGTGTAAGCTGTTTATATTCTATAAACAATCATTATTATTGTAATTGTATTCGACCATTTTTTGGCCATAAACTCTGAATTGCTCCTTCCTATCGATTAGTGGACAGAAGGAGGTATTCAGCCACTCAATGGCTTTTTTTTCAGTCACTCATACAGCGTTTCTTTCACATTAGTATTCTTTGCTGCCATGGCAACTGACGATCACATTTTGAAACCCTTTAACTATATCAGCTCTTTTAATCTATTTCACATGGACCAATCAACAGGTTTCGGACACGGTAGACAATTATAAGAACAATGGCTTCCATATATATATATATATATATATATATATATATATATATATATGTGTGTGTGTGTGTGTGTGTATAAGGAGTCCACCGCTGGACAGCGGTATTTCCTAGCTCCTTCCTCAATAACCATTGTTGCGCCAAGCCACTGTCATGTCTCATCAGCAAACCTTTCCATTCCATCCCTCCATCTTGGGTCCGGTCTTTTCCTACGTCCTTTATTGTTCTATCAGCTCTAGTCGGTTTACCTCTAGCTTTATATCCTGTCGTTCGTTCTTGTGAAGTGTCTAACCCATCTCCAATTTTGCAATTCAGTTGGTTGTATGATAGACTTAGACCTGCACTTAGATCCATGTTGATATATTTTAATTTCAAAGGAATATTCCTAGCATTGGTCTTTCCATTGTTCTCAGTGTAATTCGTGGTTTTATTTTCAGATAGTTTTGTTAGTTTCCTCGTTTCGCATCCATACACCATTGCTGGTATTATGCATTCAATGTTGAACTTTACGTTTTAAACATTTTGGTTAAGTGCTCATCAATATTTTTCGATTTATACCTACGGACCTGGAACTCAACAACCAAGATATCGGCTTTTAAACTAAGAACTATACAATGTGAACTGAAAAGAATCATACTCAATAACGCATGGAGAGATTACAAGTTAGCAAATTGTACAAAAAAGCCTCCATGGGTAAGACGTATCTGAAAATTCATTAGAAAGCTCAAATGGCATCGGGCAGGCCACGTTGCAATGTTGGGCAACCCCTAGATATCACAATTTACAACATGGATCACTTGTTCTGTTGATTTAGATAAGTTCTGAGCATGTTAGTACTGAAATATCTTGGTCCGAGAAAATTGGTGAATGGGGGGGGGGACACGTCCAACAAAGTGTGTGATGATGATGATGATGATGATGATGATTCGAGATGGATTCAGGAAATAATGCTCCTTGGTACTCAGTCCTCGATTAAAAGACTATGATCATATCTGATACTGTTAATATTCCTGTATTTGACGACGGATAAAACTCGCATTTTAATATTTTTTTAATTGCAAATATTATATTACGTCAATTTTGCTGGTATTTTGACTTTGACAAAGCTCGAAGTGGACAGCTATGGGAATTGGATGAATTACAGTGGGCGGAAAAGGCGTGGCAGGAATGTGTAAGTCCCATAGCCTGACTGTCACAAAGGCAACTTCCACGTGGAAGATTAAAAAAAGCAAAAAAGCAAATATATTCCAATAAATAGATTTGTAGTGTTCCAATGATAACGTGAATACAAATCAAGATGATGATGAGGATCGTTGCCACTCATACGGGTATCGCAGCTCTTACTCAGCATGTGCATAAGAATTCCCAGCTGCTTTGTTAATCAGCGGTTCAGCGTTGGCTGAGACGGCCGCAGAACAATATTCTTGCTGCATATGGAACGTTTTATTCCCAGACAGATCCCAATCTGGGTACTAATCAAGTTTGATTTCGCTTAACTTCAGCGATCATACAAGAACCAGTGTATTCAAGGTGATTTGGTTGTAAACACATGAAATATCACCCAAATCTTTAACGACTCATGAATAGTGTTAATAAACATGCTTATTTTGGAGGATTGGTTTTATCCACTTGTATATATTTTGTTATGTAGTTGTGTATATTAATAACAAATATATCTCGATAGTTGGTCACACAGAGTAGAAAGAAATTGTACATTTATTTCTGCCCCGTATATGCTTGACGAAAATATTTTATTTAGCGATAATATTAGCATATCTCAGCCAGAAATCACTTGGATAAGATATGATAGATTGATCGATAGATAGATAACCAGATGGATGGATATATAGTTCTGAAGTCCCTTACTGACACGTAGATTCAAAAGCTGTAATCGACAATGATAAACTTAATGAAAAACTCTAAAACTTCCTGATAAAAAGTTAGGTGGATGGATAGATCATGCCAATATCGCATTTTTCACAGCTATACAAATGGTTTACAATTTACATGGTTTAAAAAATATCAGCTTTGAACTTCGATTTCTGGAACCTGTGTTAAACATTCAACCGTTCAATCATCGAGCAGCAATAGAGGTTTGCGTTGGTGGACGTTGACATATGCTCATTTTCCACCGCCTACATGAACATTATATGTGTATAACAAAATATCAATCTTCAGATGTAAATATATTTGCACCAAGTAAATATCATCACGGCATTAGCAATAATACACAGACACACACATATATACACACACACACACACACACACACACACATATATATATATATATATATATATATATATATATATATATATATATATATGTATGTATATGTATATATGACGCCTGCCCGAAAGTATCCTTTTGAAAACCAGTTATGTGCAGCCTTAATGTAACTTGACAGACAATAAGAGGGGACATTACCGTGCATGCATGATTTGCCGTTCTGCTGTGAGGGGTGTCCGTTGGCAGTGTGATGCCACCGAGTGAAGCTGTGTATTATGTGACTGTAACTTTAATAATGACAGATACTGCCAATTTTTCACGCCCCGTCCAGGGATTTTTTTGGTAAAACATAGAATTAGCCAGGTCTGTCAGCCCTATCACCTATAGTCTATCGTATTTTACCATTGGAGGGGATGCCATTTCAGACCATGGACGAGTTTAAGGAGAACAAGATGAGTCAAATGATAGCGATCCTGGAAGATAAATCTGCGGACAGTTACGAAAAACCAGAGGATCCCTGAGATATTCAAGTGGGTATTTAATAGATTATTAACGCACCATCCAAGATTTTGATAGTGTCAAATTGCTGGATAGTTTCTGGATTGTATGCTCTACGCTTTGAAAGCATTCGCAGGGCGCTCTTCTTCATCATCATTATCAACATCAGCCAATCTAGCGTCTGTCATTAGACATAAACCTTCCCCATGATCTGCCAGATTTCTTCATCATTGGCACAAGCCAACTCCTCTTAACTTATCCAGTTTGTCACGCCAACTTTTGAACTCGTTGGTCCCAGTTTCGCATGTGATCTATGGGGATCTGCAAAGTGACTTATGATTTCTAGCGGTTGCCTGCCTTTTTAGTAACAGTACTAGCCAATTGTCACTTCAGTTTTCCTATGGATTCTATGATATTTTTGGATTTTTGTTTTCACTCTGATATAATGTGTTGGTTTGTGATCCCTACGATCAATGTTGAGCATGATCCTTATTTGTGCATGCTGCATGATTCTCAGTCTGAGGATCAATATTTTGGTTTGGTTCCACGCCTCAGCCGTTATTCGTGCAAAATGAGTTGCAGCTATCGGTTGCCAAATACATTTACCCGCTTAAAACAAATAAAAAATTTAAAATAAAAGGGACAAGTGATTAAGTTAGACATAAAATACGAGAGCTAAATTTGGTGTACGAGACTTGCTATGTATCATGAAAACTTTCATTTTCATATTTACGAGTACTGAACGAATTTGACAACATGTTTCTCAATAAATTCTCTACTCAACACTTAACAATTCTTTGAGTTTCCCATCCCTCTTTCTGAATTTTGAATTGTGGGTGACACTTGTCTGGCATGTACAAACAAATCCAAATTTAGTTATCCATCTCATGTTCATTGAACAAGAAATGGCGTTTCTTTTATACGAAAAGATTGAAATGAAAAAAATGAGGACTGTACAGTCATACAATAGAAACACTTGCGTTATCAACATCTGTTGGCTGTCTACCTTGTTCGGGGAGATCAATCAAAAAATGGAAACGAGATGATCAATGAATTGGTTACTTCTTTAGCCTTTTATTGGGCAATGATCCCTAAAAAAGACTGAATTTGAAAAAATGTGACTGCTGCTGGACAAAAACTGGGACGTCATTGAGGTGTCATAAAACAAAATGAAACGATTCTTTCTAGACATCATAGGGGGTATATGTTGAAACTTTCAGTCCTCTAGCTCCATTGGTGTACTTTGTATGAGTGATATAGGCATAGGTAGCCACCCATCCATACGAACATAAAAACTGAAGAAACCTATTGATCAAAGAAGATTCAACGTGATGAGTGCACTTCTACTAATATGTAGTAATTCTACTAATGCTTCACAATAACATTGTTTGGAGTTGAATAATTTACCAAAAAGTTTCGTGATCTTCGTCAAAGATTCGGTTCCTTCCTGAAATTCTATGATCTTTCAGAATCTTGTCTTGTCACCGCGAACACGAATTGATCCATGGCCAAAGTTAGGCTGATGATCTTTGTAGCCTCAGAGGCATTTCGGTCCAGGTTTGAAGTCATAAAAAAATATCATACAAAAATTATCTTTATCCATTCATTTATTGATTAATGACTCCAATTTGTGAAGAATACAGAATTAGAAAGTTACGATAGCTTGTAGATAAAAAAAAACTACTCAATAAAATTACATCTTTCAATCTATTTGTGGTAAACTGCAATGTTTGCTTCTGGTATAAATACATACATGGGAGTCAAAAAAATGACTTTAATTTCTAGACGATAAAACAACTGTAGCTATCAAATATGTCGAAATATTTTATACTTTTTTTCATGTGTGCGTGAGTTTTATCTGTTTATTTGGTTTTCTTTGCTTGTTTGCTTGTTCTGCAGCTTCCGACTATATCATTCCATCTATAACCCTTTGAAAAATTCAGTTATCTAATTTTCTTTTCTTTTTTTTCCTGGATCTTTGAAAAAAAGTTTTTTTGATTTTTTCTAGCCTTTTTCTTATGGGTTTATTTGTTTGCACATTCCAGCACTCCTGGCCAATATTGGTATCAATACTATACAAGAGATTTTTTTTTTCTGATTTCGGGGGAAAATCTTTCTTGACTTCTTAGGGGCCATACTCTGATTGATTGATTAATTTGTTTGAGCATTCCTGCGCTCCTGACCCTACTGTTATATATGCAGACGTAAAAATCGGCATCGATACTCCACTAGACCCCTTCTAAAGTGTCCCTTGACCATTAATTGGCATTGTGAGACCAACATAATTTTTAGATATATGGGACTGATTTAGGAAGTTCTTGGTTTACTTTATTGATTTTTAAGCGCAGAACCGCCGAGCAAATCGTTGGTCTTGTTTTGGTTTCAAAATCACAGTTTTACTTACCTCTTTTATCCATGGATATTCTACACCTTTTAGTTGGAGCCTTTACAAAAATGGATGAATACAAAATAGTTTTAAGCTAATTTTGATCTGAATTCACCACTGTATAAGAATTAATTTAAGTGACGATTAAGGAAGTGATGAGTTACGATCATAGCACACACACACACAAAAACATATATATATATATATATATATATATATATATATATATATATATATGAGAGAGAGAGAGAGAGAGAGGGGGGGGAGAAAGAGAGACAGAAAGAGAAAAGGGTGGGAATAATTTGATTGTAGCCTGACCAATTAATAGCAGAAAAGGGCTTTATGTTGAAAAATAAATATTTGTTTTGTATTTTTTCACGATTATGCCACGGATTTATTCATATACATATGTATTGCTTCGACATGCATGAAAGCAACAGATTCGACACATGGACACTGATACTGCTCTGTGTGCATGCAAGTATATTGAACCATATGAACGTCGTACCAAATGTAGCATTGATTACTGATCCAACATTCTCGAGAGCCCCTGCGTTAAGTGCTTACAAGATATAAATTCCCATTCATTGATTCAGCACTTGCTCTATTAGAATAGTGCTATACGGACTTCAATTCTGATGAACGATTTACTATTCAAGATTCGCGATTTTAGCCAATCATAAATGAATATTATATAATATAACTGCAGTTATTATTTTAACACAGTTATCAATAGGGATATAGTATCAATGTTATACATATACAACACAAATGCGAAGATATTCAAAACTGAAGTCATTGCCACTGTTCAAAAATCAAAACAAAAACTAAGTAAAACTATCATAGAAATTTTAGACAAATTGTATTTTATGATTGTATGATAAATTCTGAAAAATACTCCCCTGGTAAAAAAAAAATGTTTTTTTTTCTGATTTTTCATAACATTTGCAACACTAGCTCTATCTAGCCCAGCAAATACGTTTATGTCTCTAAATATGCAATCATTTTATGCCAGTTCCTCTCATGGCTTAGAACAGTTTACAGGCATTATTACCTGGGAGGTAGTTATGGGAGAGTGGTGACTTATAAGAATCAGTGGTTGATCCCTGTGAACAAATCCACTGAGATATCTGAAATCTTTTTGGAAAACGAACGACTGAAATCATTCACATGAGAGATCATTTTGTTTTGCAGCTTGCTGATATTTTACCAGCAAACTCGTTTCCCTTAAGAGGGAAGGACCGACCATTTTTATGGACAGAGACACAGAAAAGTATACATAAGAGTGTATGTGCTTGAAAGATTGCATAACAAGGTGTTCCTGAAGATATTAGAAATTGGATAAGAATATCTATCAAGATAATATTGACAGTGGCAATGCAGAAAAAACAAGCAATTTGTGTTCTCGTGGAAAAATAGCAACATATGTTTCTCCAACTTGTAACAGGTAATACAAACCTAAATGAAGATAAATAGATAGACAGGGATGATATAAACCTAAGTGAAGATAGATAAACGGGGAGATGAATAGGGAGATGGAAACAGATAGACAGTGGGAGATACTGAGGGGATATATATATATATATATATATATATATATATATATATATATATATATATATATGTATATATATATATATATATGTATTATTGTGTCATCCACAGACAGCTGTCCGATGTATTACATCTCTTCAGTGAGGCTATAGACTTTCCATTATCATTATCCCATCCAGGACCTTCACTTCAGACCCTGAGGCCGATATCCTTCCTCGGAGCTACGGAACTGGACGGTCAGTAAGGCTGAATTTAAGCGATGTATTTATTTACGCATATATACCCCATCTACTACAATGCTCTATTCCTATGGAGGAACATTATATATATATATATATATATATATGTATATATATATATTTGTGCATATGTGTGTGCAGTCTACAAAAATTGTATGGGGCAATATCATCACGTTCTGTACATGAATGTTATTTGATACTGCATATCATTTAATAGGTTGAAACAAAAGGCTATGTAACGTAAGCCCAGTGGGATAAGACCTTGTGGACATTGCTAAAAGGGCGGGAGACAAATCTGCTCCTGAGAAACCCATTCAGGGGAAAGGATCAAGAGGCCGTCGACGAACACTGTAATCTGCGAAGAGAGGAACCTGCAACAGCTATCCAAAACCGGTTTAAGTGGCGGAATATAGTCAGGATTGACAGACATTGTTCGATCAAGGTGAGATGATGATAAATGGTTGTGGCTGGTAAAGGATATATCTATGATATGAAAAAAATGTCTAAGCGTTCAGACGTGAATGTAGATGAGGTTGGAGTCAGTTGGAAGATATGCAGTATATTTTCTCGTTAGGTTAAGCAATCACAATTCTGTCATGTGTTTGTAATTGTATGGGCATGAAATTTATGTATATATATATATATATATATATATAATAACAACAAATATATTATCTTGAAATTATTTCCTATTATTACACAAGGAATTATCATTTGGCCTAGACTGTGTGATTGAATAATCAGTTAAAGAAAATGTGACTGCTGCAGGAATTTAACCTGCTGCGGCTTGAGCGTAGTATTGCTTTTACAAAGTTATACATATATATAACAAAGAGATGCCTGAAATTATGGAGTATTGGAATACTGCACAAACTGAATGTAATATTAAATTACCTTGTAAACCTTCGTGAGCATTACACTTCATATGCTGGGATGCTCTCAAATGTTTCAGGAAAATTCAATATCACATTCAGTTTATAAGGTGTTCAATTTTTCGATATCACTATTATTTATATATATATACATATATATATATATATATAGCATTATATCATGTAGGAACTCTCATTTGACGTGATATCCTATGGTTACACGATATATATATATATATATATATATATATATATATATATATATATATATATATATATATCACTGGCCCTAAACAACGTAAATAGAATAAACAATCAAAGTCAATTGAACTGCTGTAGGAATCGAACCTGACACCATTAGGATAGCTGCTTCAACATAGAGTTGCTCAAACCATTGAACCAAACACCCACCGGTAATGCAAAGACCCAAATAACTGTTTTCCCTCCAACTTTTCATTTCGTTTATTCTCGGTTTATAAATTCTTTATGCGTTTTTGTTCAACACGACAGTTATTTATCAAGAAATGAATTATATCCAAAAGAATTATTATGGATCGCGTTATGTGTTATATTATATTGAAAATTTAAAATTATATCACGTCATTACACAGTTGATATATCACTTAGCCAAGTCAACACGAATAGAATAAAACAAAGAAATATACATGTGTGTGTGTGTGTGTGTGCATGCATGAGTGTAATATATGTATATATATATGCGTATGTACGTGTGTGCGTGTGTGTGTGTGTGAGAGAGAGAGAGAGAGCAAAAACAGAGAGGGCTAAGAGGAAGACTTGTGGTCACTCTCCTTCATTCAAACATATCATAGATACGGTGTTAAAGCTTTGAAATTACATTAATTAAAGGAATAATGCGATAAAACCTGCTAAAAGTTACCATTTCAAATGATTCTTGGAGTAATGACAGTTATTCCAAATTTCAAGTCAGTAATATTTTCTTTCCTCAGAAGTCAGTTTATCATTCAGTCAATACCAGCAAGCTTTCATACATCTTTTATTATCGACACATTAAGCGAACTTCCACGCAAGACAGCAGTCATCACCCCCAGTGCAGTAAACTATTCACATAGTAGTAGTCAATTCTGATACTTCAATGTCGTTGTCGATTTTACAAACATGAAAGAATAAAATGTCATGTACGTGAGTTTTTTTTGTGTCAATAAAATCCATTCATTGATGTAAATTCGGACTGACTATTTTCATACTTTAATGTATTTAAAAGAAAAATAACTTTACCATATCAGAGTGAACACCTGCGTCTGTGCAACATAGTCATAATATGTTGATGGTAAACACCTATCATATGGGAACTCACAATCAGATGCCTTCTTTCTTGACACTCACCATCTACGTCCATGCAGCCATTTTCTCAAGAGATGGGACCAAGAGATATACCTGAATATCGGTTCTCAAGTAAAGTGTTTGGGATTTCTCCATTTTTGACGTCCCTAAACTCAGAATTTTCAGTGACTCCTTGTGACCTCAACTCACTAACCCCTTTGGTGTCGTGGCTTGATCTATGTTGGTAAAATAAGCTATTTTCCCCACCCCCCAGTGGAGTCAATGAACTTAGCATAACTTAGATACTGCAAGTTTGTTCAATGAGGTACCTTGACGCAAGGATTAACGTAGGGTAGTTGACGCTGACCTCCGAGGTCCTCCTGATCAATTTGAAGTCCAAACTGCTTCTTCCTTCATAATCAATACGGTTTTAGTCAATTATTCATTCATTCAGAACGATAACGGACACGTGGTTAGAGTCACAGAAATGGAATCCACGGACAGAGTTCAAACCTCAACGGTGATTGAAACCTTTTTTTTTTTCTTTATTATATGAGCTTTTAATCGATTAGTCCTTCAAACATTCCAAAAGTTTGTTGTGAAAAATTCCTTCTTCAAAGTTACTAGTGTGCAGGCTCTTCTCACAATATAACTATAATGTTAAGCTGGACTATTACTCTAAGTACGAGAGACTGCATATGTGAATTTCGCTTTCTCTCGGTGCTAATGCCAGTTTGACTAATTTTTTTAAGGAATCAGACCCTCCATCATCATCATCATCCTTTTAGAGCCTGTCGTTAGACATAGACCTTCCCTAAGACCACCAAGTTTCTCTACCATGGGCGTCAAGGACAGTTTGTTACGCCATCTTATATTTTGTCGACTACGGTTTAGTGTGATCTCTGGGGATCCACGTGGTGAGTCATGATATCTAGTGGTGGTCTGCTATCCATGCAACATGACCAACCCATTGTCATTTGAGATTTCGGATAGAATATATGATATATCAGACTCCTGTTTTGTTTTGTTTTTTCACAAATATATTGTGTTGACTCGTGATCTATCAATGTTATGTTTAGCATGATTCACTCCTGTGCACGTTACATGGTTCTCAAATGAGCGTCAATCTTTTGATTAGTTTCTATGTTTTATCCCCAAAGGTAACTACCGAGAGGCTGCATTTGTTGTTTAACCTTCTTTTGGGGCTTGCAGGATTTTCTTGTTCTTGAAGGATGATTTGCACTACCGGGAGCTCTTCATCTAAAATAAAAGATATTGTTCTCAAAACTAAAACCCTGACTCTACCCCTCACTCTAACTTTAAGATAAAATAAAGAGGGCAAGTAATTTTTTACGTCTTACTACGTCATACTATTCCTATTTTTCACATCTAGAAAAATGGGATGCAAAAAGGAAAAAAAACAGATTACATAGTGTTTACAACTAAAGTATACTATCTATGTTTGCATGTATGAATGCATAATGTTATTTGAAACTGACCTCCTGTTATTTTACGGAGAATGTGTCAGGTGGCCTACACTGAGTAAATAGAATGAACGAAGAAAATGGGGCCGATTCGGTAGTTGCTTTAACGTGGTGTTGTTTTTTGCATTGAACAGCCCAACAGAAAAGCAAAGGAAAAAAATTACTGCTTCAACCCCACATCCTTATTATTATTTATTCACTGTCCCTATCTGCTCCACTGTTTCTCAAAGCCAACAATCATATTATCATGAAATGGATATATAATCCGGCTGCAATTACTCAATAAGTAGAATTAACACACATATATAATAATTAATACACATATATATAACAACGAATCTCCTGATAATATATCAATATATATATACATCCTTTGCCAATGAATTCTATTGCTTATAGCTGCCGCTTAATTTTTGTCTTTTTATATTCCTGCGTACGCATTTATTTATGTCTTTGTATATATCTGTGTGTTTCAACGCTTCTGAAGATACTGTTTTGTCTGCTGACATGGAAATTTGCATAGTTACTCCACTACACCCCCTCTAATTCTTCTTTTTTAAGCTTTTTTGGACTGGTTTAATTATAAAATCTTGAGTATGTTTCTTGTATTTCATTTAAAACCGTCAGCGGTGTCGGAAATAGAATCTATTCTGGCCATATCAAATGGAATCTTTTTATGCGACTTCTAATTTCTCCAATATTTTTATGACAAATGCTGTCAATAATTGTAAATAGAACATGTTTTTTTTTGTATTAGAATGTACCACTAGTGGTGGAGGAATCCATTGTTTTAAATGGTGGGTAAGAGGAATTGAATGAATTCATTGTCACGGACAAAGAAACAGAAAAAGCATACGGTTCATTACATCGGTAGATACTCACACGAACACATGTATATACGTGCATGAATGTGCGCGCATGAAAACAGTGACAGAGATGCATGAATCGGCCATCTGTCTGCAACAAACCATCCAATGACGTCACAACACTCTGTACAAGATACGATTGGCTCTTCGGAAAGTAGGACGTCGATTACATTGACTCTGTGTGCCGTCAGTATGTCAACGCAACTTATTACGATCGCATCATAGCCAATCATTGATGTCTATTAAATTTTATTCAACATTAGATTACTCTTCAAATGTTTAAAAACTCATGTGAGATATATCCAATTAGAGAAGGGAATTGAAAACCAATGATAAAATTGAACAAAATTGAAAAAAGTCTGGTTAGTCACTTGATAGAAACTGTCACATGATCAATGTCTTTTGGTGACATGCCCGATTGGGGGTGATCATTTATAAAATCAGACAAAGGGACAATCCATAAATCAGTAATTTTTTTCGCCTCTAGTTAGGTAATAATCAATAAATATGTCCTCATTGAAAAAAAACAAAAAAAATCAAGTGCCAATGCTGCTCGACAAAAACTAATAGCCATTTTAACATAAACTTACATTGTAAATCAAGTTCCTAACTGTAAACCTATTCAAGGAGGAAAATTATTCTTTGAGATACTGAGGAGTAAATCTTTGAATTTTCACCCTCCCTCTCTGCTCTATTGGTGCGACCTGTACACGTGATACATTCACCCATTCATCCATAGCCAGTTACCGAGCCAGACAAAGACAAAAGAAACCTATGATGACAGCATTGGTGACACTTCTGGTTGACAGTCAAAAGCATAGCTTGGCTATTAAATTGTGATTCTAGGAATAGTCAATAATAGAGTTGTCTAATCATTTTTATTACGCAATAGAAACGATAGAAGATATCATCATGAATTTATCTATCTTGTTCTTTAGTAATAGATTTACCTTCAATACTAATACAATACGTCGACTTCCGACCAACTGACTCGTCTCCAATCACATATACATTGCAAGGAGAGATTTAAGAACGAATAACAGTGGATGACGGGAATTTCAGTCACTAGCTCTATCGCTTAACTGCGAGCGACGGATATTTTCGTCACGTTATTATTAGTTTGCTAAAGAGAATGTCTTCTTTGTGTCATGTTTGTTTTCCAGACAGGGAAAACAAGAAGGGGATGATAAAGGAACAAACAGCTAATGACTTACTGAAAGAAATGTATGACATTTGTTTCTTTCTCTTTTGAAAGACAAGGAATACATGCGCAGAAAGTTCAGGTAAACATGCATGTGTTCTGGTTTCTTATATTGTGCAGTGCATATATTCCAATCCACTCTGTTGTGACCGACCTACGCCATTGGTGTTTTGCGTCCCAACTACACTGAAAAAACTGTTTCTCTCAACCAACTTGAGAAATTTACCTTAATTAGTTAATTAAATTTATTAGTTTGTCTCTAAGTGAATTTCTGGTTAAATATGATAAATATTACTTTGAGATAAATTTACGGGTCACAAATGAGTCATTTTTTCAAGCTGGTCAATGTGACACGCCTTCCAGTGTACCAGAACATAACCCGGACACAAGTGAACAAGTGGCTGTCGTTGGTGACCAAGTTGCTATAGACTTGTACTTCACTAACAAACAACTACGCCCTTGTAACTTTTAAATACGGTCGGGCTAAGTGTTAATAGGCTGAGTAAATTTGTGCGACGGATCTTTGTGTGAATTTTAATAAATTCTACTTGTCACACATCGCAGTTTTCAAGAAAAGTAGTTTAAACAACATGTCTAAACTCATGGCAAACAGATTCCTACTAGAGATAAAAGTTCTATATGATATATTTGACAGTTATTACTGAGTATTCATGGAATCTATTTAAAAATAGCGAGTATATAAATATCCGATTATTTTGAACGCGGTTAACAATGCAAAATGTCAGCTATTTTCAAAAACTTCTGAGATTATGTTTGGACTTGAATCATGAACTGTCAGTTGTATAATCGGCATATGCTTCCGACTCATCCATTCTCTAGCTTTCATAGGCAGGGGAGGTAATTGATATAGATGCAATACTGTCAAACTATTATGGAATATCTTTTCAAAGTGATTAGAATTGTACAGTTGTTCAAATAACGTTTTTTTTCGATTATATTTTCGATGAGGTTTGTAGGTAGGGTTCGGAGTTAGGGTTACTAGGCAGGGTAAGAACTTAAGGTCAGTAAGTAGGATTGGTAAGTCGGTTTGGAGCTAGGCTTTGGGGAGAATGATTAATAATCTTATGTTGGTAACTGCAACCAGAACACTGACCCCGACCCAAGCCCTAAAAACTAAGCCTAACTCTAACCTTAAACACCAATCTTAAGTATATCCCAAAACACTGACCCTAAACCATATCCATTCAAACTATATTTCATAAAATACAGTATTGTATGTTCCTACGTTCATTTTTTAATGTTTAAAATGTCTGACAAATCTAGCCATTTTTAGCCGGTAAAAATGGCCAATCAGAAATTGTCTCCGTAATTGTTTATTCGTAACTGATGTATAGCGTCTATTATGATCACCTCTCCATGCACAGAATCAGCATATTGTATGATCTTATTTATTCCAAACAAATGCCATATAACACTTCATTTCAAAACTAACAAGTCCTAAGAATGATTACCCATCAGAATAATATCCGCTGCCTCTCAGTACATACAAATTGGTTAACTGAATAAATTTTGTTATATTGAACAGAAACCTATTTGAAATGATATCCCATCGTTATTCAGATTATATATAATTCAATCTAGACAACATGAATAGGATAAACGATTGAAGAAAATGGGGCTGCCAGAGGAATCGAACCTCCCTCCGATAGGATGGCTGCTTCAGCATAGTAATGCTTTTACTTGAATAAGTTTGGGCAAATAAGTAAAAACATTTTTTTTTTTTAACTTTTTGACATTGTATAACAACACAACAGTGGATAACAAGGATTCCAATCATTGAAATTCTATAGGTAGACTGCAAGTGACTAACATTTCTGTCATGTTATTGTCATCTTGCTGGAGAGAACGCCTTCTATATGTTATAGTCTGGTTAGTTCCACTATCTTCAAACATTTTTCAGGCAACGACATTAGTCCATCCTCTAAGAAATCTTATTTTTGTCGGAAAATAATTACTCTCAGTACCCTTTGCAGTCTTGTTGGTAATTTAATTGTTTTCAACCGAGAGAAGATTTTAAAGGCTTGAATGAATTCTTATAGTAATTCTTAGGTGCAATATTCACAATGACTGATGAAAGGAAAATTAATAGCGTAATTGTAACAATCTTTGCCTGGTCATCAAAGAAACATTCACTCTGCTTTTACAGAGTAAAATATTACACACTTTCTATCAACTAGTTCCCGACGCTTTTTGATCCTGCAGCTTTCATTTGGCCTAAATGAGAGCAGTAGGTGTTCAAATCAATCGTTCAGGTTTTTGGAAGTAGTTTATGATGGAAAATATCATTCCAATCATTTTATATGCACACAACAGCGCTTTTTTGGTGGAGATAAGCTTTTTGTACGGTCAATGGTGGCTATTTTTGATTGATCAGTGATATAAATCATTCCATGTTGAAAATATTCACTTTTGATCTCATGGTCATAACGAAATGAGGTCCTGTAGAGTTTTGTCGGTTAACTTTTGTGACAGTCACACATCGGAGCAACTAAAATTTTATGTGAATGATTTTCATCATTTCATTTAGATGTATCGATTATATTGTGATTTGTCTTTTCCCAGTCAACAGGTATCAAACAAAATGATATAAACACGGTGGATTTGTAAAAAGAATCTGAATCTATGGCATTGACTACAAAATTGCAACTAATGTTTTCAAGAGTGATTTAATTATCATTAATATAATCATCATGTATAATGGATTTTGCAAAGTGTCAAAACTAAGCTTAATATGTACAAATAGAGGATTTTATCGTACAAATTATATTTTCAAGGCTGTTGTTAATCCTCAATGTTTTCCTACTTTGAAAACTATGTTTACAAAATTTTTTGATTTTATGGGCTACACCATTGCTGTATAATGGGTTTAGTAAAATGTCAAAACCGTGCTCAATATGCATGAATATAGTATTTCCAGCTTCGAAAAAAGTGTTTTCAAAAATAGTTTTGATTTTCAAGGCTAGTTCATTGCTGTATACTGTTTTACTAAGTTTCAAAACCAAACATTACATGCATAGACAGAATGTTTCAACCTTTAAAAACGAAAATTTCTGAGATTCTGTTGATTTTCGGGGCTACACCATTACTGAATGATGGATTTTGCATAGGGGTACACGGCACAAGTTATGGGCAATGCCAGGTTGGTGCCAACGGTTACATCCATGGATAGCTCAATATTGGCTGATCTAAGGTTGGATGCTGACAACCGTTGGTGAAGACACATTTTGTAGTCTATCCAGAAGCCCCTGTCGAACAAAGCAATCGCATCATTTGATCTTTATGTACGTCACAATTCTTCCATCTGCTACAGTTACACTGTTAAAAAGCATTTTTTGGTCACATCATGATCTTCTTTCCTCTAGAAACGCCAAGTATCCCTACTAGTTTTTATATATATATATATATATATATATATATATATATATATATATATATATATAATGTACATTCCCATTATATGCTAATGTTTGCGTATTTGGGCACTGAGGCGTATGTATCATTAGACGTTTTTTCCTCGTGGTTTGCTGTGTAAATTGTTAACCTTATCTTTGGCTCAAGGGGAAATCGCCTGATTAACAATATATACTTTTTTTTAATCATGAAATTTTGAAATCACGTCATCGCCACAGGAATTACTCGGGAATATGCCGACATATAGATCGTGACCAATTAATGCAGACAAAGCGAACGTTAGAAGAATGAGATTCGTGCAATCAATTCTAAAATAAAATCTCACATATATTCGAGGAAGTTGGTAGATTTTCTCTTCTCCTCCACTCATACTGTGCATTGTTGCCAAAAGTATTGAATTAAGATAACCCCTTAATGATCTAAACCAAAGAATGCAACAAATTCCCGAGATTCGCAACCTGATCATAATAGTGAATGGTCTGCATTGCTCTAACCCGGATAATAATCATCTCTCTCCTGCTCTCTTCCTCCCTCCCACCCACTCTCTCTCCCTCTCTCTCTCCTTCTCTCTCTCTCCCCCTCTCTCTCTCTCTCTCTAATATTCATTCATAAAAGTTTGAATTTGTCCTCCTCCTCCTACTTTGTAATAAGAGGTATTTAATTAAAGTACGCCCCAAATGCAACAACTTGGAGAAAGCATGAGACACAGGACTGCTATATACCTATTGGAAACCAATTCAATTTCTGGAACGGTGAATAATCTTCAATGGGAAATCCAATAGTGTTCGTTCTCAGCTGAATTTGCTTTCATTAACAACAATCCTGGATCGTTGACAGCTACTGTTAAATCTGGGCGAACTGAGGCCCTCGTTTTGTCTTTTGAATTGCAGGCAATTTTCAATCGACAAATTGGCTCGGAGCAAATGAAATTTCAGTAACCCGAAATTTGGGAAACTGAATGCCCATAAATATATATGTGTGTGTGTGTGTGTGTGTGTGTGTGTGTGTGTGTATGTATGTAGGTAGGTTGGTATATGTACATTTATGACTTATTTGTATACACACTAGTACATACATTATTAACTTTATTTCATATAAGTGATACTTCTAACTTTTGGCATTTGAGAATTACGTCAAGATAATGATAAAATATGTCTTTCTCAAAGTGAATTAAAATACTGAATAATTTAAGAATGATTTTGTTATTATCTTGACGATATCATTCCGTGGTTTCATTCATGGGCAAAATCATAGTAATATGATATATCTATTAATTTGAAATGTTCTCCAACGTAAGCTTTAAAGATAATTAAATGTAAACTAAAAATGATCCATCATTCTTGACTATTGATTGAATCAAAAAACACGTGTTGGGTAATTTCTCTCCCCAATTATGATGGTTATTACAATGAAAGAAATGCAAGTCAAAAACTGATAGTGGCTGACAATGATTAATCTAATAAACATTCAAGAGCACCTCTCAATCGTTATTTGGCTTGACTATATTGGATGAACCTAGTGTCAGTGACATATTGACTAGATTGACGTCTAATAAAGGGCATGAGCCCCTGAACCGAACTGCTTGGTTATTATAACCGGTGCTTATCAGGAGTAGTAGTTGAGTAGTTAACCTATCAATATAATCATAGCTACGTTCGAGTCATCTACCATATATCTGACTCTTGGATAATGCCTTCCTATTGTCCTGCATTGAAATGTGCAGCAAGCCAGAAGAACCGTGTCGGGAGCAAATTGCAGAAATGAAATCACTAACCTTGTGTCATGTTTTGCTAATGTGGAGAGATGCAATATTGCTTCACGTTTTTTAAGACACATGAAACGAAGGGCCTCATTTCTCGAACAATCCATGGAAACCCAATCATTATCCCAATTAGGAATTTTTAAAGGGCTAAAGTCCCAGCCCGATGTTTTAAATTGACTGCCTCACGGGGTTAAAGAGCTCTAATTGCCGTGCTATGTACTTATTGCTTTCAATGGGTGAATAGTAGGGCATTAATGTGAATGCAAACTTTCTCATTGTTTGAACTCGATTCGTTGTTTCCAGTCTCTGTAAAGTTAACTTTTAGACTACTCGCATCTTCTATCACGGTGAGGCGAGAAAATATTGTTTCGTTATTTGTTTTAATCATTTGCAAAAAAACAACAAAAAAAATAAACAATCTTATTCAACATTGCCCGGTCAGTTGTTTTTAGCTGAGTACTCTTAGCTGTTTCTCTAACGAGAGTGGGAGTCAGAAAAAATGAGGGTTTGGAAAACTGCCATAGTTTAATAAGCAGGCGGGAGAGTTGGGAAAGGAGCTATGACCACTAACACAATTTAGTAGGATCAACACAAAGCAAAGTTGTTTTGAAAAGATTTATAGAAATGACTGGGTAGTAACATGGGAAGTAAAATGTGCAGTATTGATGAGAACCAGAAATTCATTTTGTTTTCGAAGAAACATTAAATTGAGAAATCTCTCAGTGGTACAAAATTTCAAAATAGTAGGAATTAGAGGATACAATTCAATTTGAATTAAATGTGTTCGTGAATACGGTCGGTTAAAGCAACTCACCCCACGCCCTTGCCTTGTTTCTAATGATCGTCTTTTGACGGGAGAATTCTGATGCATCTGCAGTTGTCCCCCACCACAACTATTAGGGTGGGAAAAGTGGGCATGGATCCCCGAAAAAAAATGTGGGGTGGATGGTATCGCAATAGGAGCAGAATGGATGAGAATTGTTCCCAAAATTTGTAAGTTGATGGGAGGAGAATCAGACACCTATTCATCATCACCATCAACAGGCTTTTATCGTCTGTCGTTGGACAAATACCTTTCCCAGAATTCACTTGACCTTTCTATCATAGGCGTTACTGAGCCAATACTTTCTGAATTCATCTAGTCCGTCTCTCTATCTTGTATTCCGTCGGCCCCGTTATGCTTGTGATCTCTTGGGATCCATATTGTGAGTGATCATGTCCATCGGTTGCCTATCATTCTTGCAATATGACCGACTCATTACTGATTTTCTGAAGGATTCTGTGATGTCTCGAACTCCTATCTTTCCCCTTCTATATTGTGCTGTTGCAATCTCTCCATGTGTGATTGAGCATGATTCTTCCATGTGCATGTTGCATGCTTCTCAGTTTCTTGGTTACCTTCCATAAATTCAACTCCATAAGCGTCCTACGAGTATGCAAACAGCATCTATTGTTCGATTCATTAATGCAACGGAAATGAAAAAACATTGGAAAAACAATAGACTGTATCAAATCTAAGAGATGTAATCTAGGAAAATGTCTTATGAAGGTACGAGTCCTGCGTACCTACAGTTTGAATAGTGCAGTTTATTCGTTCGAAATGTCCTGTATTGTTCACAGCTACATCGTTCAATATAATTTGAATGATACGTAGTTTTTTTTTAGCGAGAAAAAAGTTACATCAATTTGCACAGCAATACCTTAATTGCACTACATCAAACCTGCAGTAATCAAAACTTCACAATCCAATGTATACCATCGTTATACATTTTCATCTAATATCTATATGACACTTTATTGAAATTTACTCTTGGTTTGTTTGTCTATAATTCGGTGGTGGATTCAAAGTATGGTAAGCGTAAAAGAAGCGCGTTAGAAGTATTCGGTCAAATTATTTGGGTGTGATTGACCTTCCATGACCAAGGGCTACTTATATTCTGACCTGGACTTGCTACTGTAACCGATTTAAACATCAATTGTCTGCATCAATAGTCTAAGGCAGTTATTTTCAAAATTTGAACAACATGGTTATCATGTGTCTAAGTTATGCATTATTCAAACATCCTATTTTCCTATTCAAAAAACAATTCTTTAGCGTTGTGGAAGGTCTTTTGGGGTTGCTAATTAACTTATAACTGACTGCAAATGTCGAAACACTCGGCTTCATCTCGCCCACTGTAAAATTGAATTGTTAGCTATCTATACAACTCGTAATAGTAGGGATATGTTTCTTCAATCAATACGTCAAAATTTTCATCAACTAACATGATTACGTATTCAATGACACAGCATATGCTAGCGATGGGGGGAGAATGAAACATTAACCACGGTCATATTTTAGTGTCGACTGCATATAAATATGGTATATATAGTCAAGTTTAGTCTTCTTTTTTTTTTTTTTTCGATGTCCCCTGACTTAACCACTAAGGTACCGCTCTGTCTCTTAGCTTTAGTCATTTTCTGCAAAATGACGTAGATGTTTCTGGCAATAGGATGAATGATAACTGATGACTGAATTTTGCATATTTTCTGGCTTAATGTTTGCCCAAAGAGGGTTCATCATTCATTCTGTTTGTTGTGCTCTGGGAATGATGAAAAATGGGATTATCAAAGTTCAAAGCCATCATATGTACAACTTTTATAATACATACAGTGAATACATTGTTATCAAATTCCAGTCCAAGTGGTAGTTGATTTTGTTTTCCCCTTATCAAGAACAGGAACAATCCTCACCAAGTTAAGAGTGATAAACTCTTCACTGTTCGTCTCTCCTGACACATTGAACAAAATTCGTAAATACGATTAAGTACCATGATATGAAATCATGATCAACGAATGTATGGATTATACATACGATACAAAAGTTGTGACAATCATTTTCAGTCTAAATAGAAGTGCAAATGAAGTTTGATCCAGCAGCAGCTTTTTTATAAGCACATTTGATCAGTCAAATTATCAGTCCGTCATCCACACTTACGGCCTTTTGCCGGACTAACATAAGCTTCATAAGTATCGACATGACTTATTCCTTATACAAACTAATCTTGGCCACTGGAATGCACTTGAGATACTTGTTAGAAAATGAGTGATCCTGTTCGAAAGGAAATCGTTTTATTTGAATCATAGAAAATCGTCCGAGAAAAGATATCAACATAAAACAGCTGGAAACATAACAATAAAAAGGCTTAAGTTTATTTCTCACAACAGTATGCTCTGTAGGGCAAAGTGACCTAACCCAATTCTTAGATAAGGATGTTAAATTGATCTAAATAGAAGAACCGTAGCCATCAAATGTGGCAAAAGGTGCTATCCTTTCTTATATATGCGTGTTTATCTGTTTATTTGTATGCCTGTGTGTTCCAGTGCCTTTGGCCATGCCATTTGATCGACAAAATGTATTACAGTGCACCACTACATCCCTTTTAAAAATGATTTTTGAAGCCTTTTCTCTCAACCTCTTGGGGCCCCGTTCTGAGGGGTTATTAATATCTATTTTTTTAATTCGTTGAACGATAAGAAAGCATCGTGAGTAAAGAACAAGCATTTAATGATTATATTTCGATATTGATTGCCATAAATCGATGATCAAGAAGCTTGTCTCGCACATGGTTACCCGTGAATCCCATGTGTTGAATATCTCACAATTTAAGTAATGTACTACTTTTAATAAACTTTAGAAAGTTTCCGCTATTATACACACAAGCACTCACACATAAATCTTCCCCCCTCATCATCATCATCATCATGAGCAGCAGCAGTATCAATGATATCAGCTACATCTTAACGAGGAAGCTATTTCTCTCCTCCATCCATCCTGTGTCTAGTACTTACTGTCCCATGGACAACAATCGAAAAGTCTGCTGCCCCATCTATTGTGACTTTTCTTCCTAAGTGTCTAGTTCATCACCATTTGGGGTCTTAATTATTTGTATGGTGCCCTTCACTCTAATCCCATTTTTCTGATCGATTTCCATCTGTTTCAATCGCTGAGAGTTATCTCTAGCTTTGCTCTTTCCATATCTCTCTTTGTCTCCCAGTCTGTCTGTCTCACTGTCTCTATCTATCTCTCTCTCAGTCACTTTCCCCCCTCCCTCTCCCTATCTCTATCCCTCTCTCTCTCCCTCTCTCTGTATTCTGAGTTGGTTCTCAGTTCGTTTTGGCAATTCCGAGGTTTTGCATTTCTACGCCATTGCTGTTATGGTGCATTGATTGTATGCTATACACTTTGAAAGTTTTGCCAAGTGCTCTTCAATTTCTCCCTCCCTCTCTCTCTCTCTTTCTCTCTCCCTCTCTCTCTCTCTCTATATATATATATATATATATGTGTGTGTGTGTGTGTGTGTGATTGTGTGTGCGTGCGTGTGTGTGGTTCCGCATCAAATAGATTGAACTTGAAAAAACTCTCACACACAAATATATATGGATGACGTACATGCACACTCATTTCATCCCTGGACATCTAATGATTGTTGATTACATCATATACATACGAGAGTTAGAATAGATGTCCGTGCATCCATATACATACCCCGATTGTTTTTAAGTTTAAAGCAATCGTAATTTGAATAATTTAAGCAAATTTCCACAAACATACACATATCGACCTCTTGTTAATCTGATCAGAATTACTAATTGTGCTTCATGAAACAATGGCAAAGAGACACTGTAGTTTTACTTATATTTATATATATATATATATATATATATATATATATATATATATATATATATATATATATAGTGTGTGTGTGTGTGTGTGCGTGCGTGTATGTATGTGTGTGTGTATGTATGTGTGTGTATACATATATATATTTATATATATACTTGTGTGCGTGTATATATATATGTTCGTGTATATATATATACATATATATATATATATATATATATATATCGATATAGATATATCTGTGTGCATATATTCTATTGTGTGTATATATCCGTGCATATATATTCATATATGCAGCTATATATATATATATATGCATATATTCGTATATATATGCAACGTATATATATTCATATATATTCATGCGTATACATGTAACGTATATATGTATATATACAATGTATATATATATATTTGTATGTGTATATGCATACATACGTATATGTGTAAGTGTAAAACACATATGCCTGTTTCTGTATAGATATACACATACATGTTAGTACAAATATATGTATATATATTTATATATATATATATATATATATATATATATATATGTACACACACACACACACACATATATATATATATATATATATATATATATATATATATATATATATATATATATATATATATATATATATATATATATATATAAACTTGAATTTAACAGCATCTAAGTTGTTTTCAAAGACTTTATGTGTGTGTGTGTGTTTGGAATGCACTTCTCCAAATCAGTGGAATATCTGACAAGGGTAATTTGTTCGTGTTCCAGCAGTCGAATGGCAAAAAATGATAAAAGAAATGTCGTGACCCAAGTGAATTATTGCCAAATTGGCACAACCACTGAACTGATAAGAGTAATCTGTCGACACTATACACATACTCATTAATATATATATATATATATATATATATATATATATATATATATTGAATTACTTTGGGAAACATTACACGTTCATCTGCGCATCACAGCTGTAATTGAGTGCCCTACGAAATACTGGTGCATAACACTAAAATTCTTCACAGTGCACACTCCACACGAATTTTACAAATTATGGAGTCTATTGTTACCTAAACAAAATAACTATCGACAAGATGTCCTTTGATTTCGGAGCTGTTGTTCTGAAATGCATTTGACACTCCTGGGCGCAGGTGACATGGTGTAGACGTGACGAGATTTACCCCTGAAGAGCCGAATGAGTTCCAAACGCCAGCATCAGCAACAGCAAGAACTTTTTTTTAACCAATCAACCTTTGAAACTGGCAAACAATTTTACTTGTAACTGACCAATGATGGTCGAAAGATATCAGATTCACAATATCAAGACTTTTCGAAGTTTTTACATAGTTCTGATCTCACTCCAAAACAGCTTTCTCTTCCAGCAAAAAAAGTAATTGTACTTCAAGTATACAAAATCTGTAGTTTTCAATTATATATGATTGAGAGAAAAATTACTGCCACGATAAAAATTCTCGAAGCAAATTAATTTTCTATCGATATTTTCTTTCTATAAGGAAATTATTTTATGGTTTCAGTTCTCCATACTTTTGGGCAGCCCCTTGTCTACATATATTGAATTACCGTCATCTGAATCATTTATCATTAAAGGAATTTTTTACTACTATTCATTGCTGCGTACTGAGAAAAAAATAATAGAAATGTGGTCTTAGATGCTCAACCTCTGATCCAATTAATTTGATGCAAATGAGATAAACTAAACGCTGGTTCTAATGGCACTACGTAATACCACTCGTGCTCTAAAGGCACCTTTATATTTAGACTCTCACTAGATTACAGTTAAAAAGTA
>OY735229.1:30686956-30794456 GCA_963457665.1 Thysanoteuthis rhombus | reverse complement strand
GCCTTCAACTCAATGCAAAAACCAAGTGTTATCGGGATTTGCATGAGTCATTGAAAACTTACACACACTGCACTAATGACGCTACATAAAAACACAAACATGATAAAGATAGGAAAGGGAGTTCAAAAAATGATTGGAAAGGAATTAGAATGAAAAAATATCGAGAGGAAAAACAGGTATTACTATTCGAAAAACATCACGTGGGCAGGTTTTGAAGTATTTTGATGGTTACCAATCACCCCTTCTAAACTTCTTGTCACTACAGCAGAGAAAACTGTATGTTTTTTATATGTTTGTAATTCGGGGATAGAATTGAGGCACCATGTATTTGTGATTGTTTAGTAGAAGTTTAAGGGGCCCTTTGTATCTATGTCAGCAACAATCAGGTTACTCTGACATGAGAACAGTCGGTAAGAGGAGGGATCAGAGTTCGGACGAAAAGAATGTTTTTTTTTAAAAAAAACGGTTGACAACCATCGAAATGAATCAAAACATGTCTTTGTGGTAATGAATATCCATAACGAATGTGACACCTGCTTTTTTATTGTATTTATTTCTTTACGATCCCATCCGTGTTTTGAGCTCTTGAGTGCCTGAATTCCGTATACATATGTATAAGCTGCAAATACCCGTATTATTCTGGGAATTTGGGGGCTGATTTGATTATAAACCAACCAACTAAACTTCATCTTTGTTAATGAAATATTTATCATCTAAAAGTGGGTTTCAGTGGGTGATATACATCTTTTAGTTCGACAAGGAGGGTGTGTCTGCCTCTTAATCTATCACAATGAGTTTCTCAACCTATCTATCTGTTTGAAATTACCAGTCATATATTGCAAATAAATTCAAAGAATAATTGGTCTGCATGGTTGTCGTACCACATGAACAAAGAGCTCCTTAAACACACACAAATACACACATACACGCACACACGCACACACCATTCTTTGTCAGTCCTAATCTTTACTCTATCTCTTTCAATATCTATCTACGTCTTTATTTAGCTAGCTTTTTACGTGTATATATACAGAGTAGTGTAGAGAGATACATCGATTGATATAGATGAACATTGTAATTTTTACTTTCGAGGCAAAGAAAATGTTTTAGTTTCCAATGAACACAGCTGTAAGGTGTACACCAGGTGAAATGTAGAATTAGACTCCGAGAGAAAAAAAGTAACACTTTTGTCGATTAAACACCACAAATTCAATAACAGCCACCTTCAATTCATGGCAGACATCTTCCCTGCTTTTTCGCTTTTTTCAGCTCTCACATGTCATTTGTCCTCTTCTTTTTTGTTTTGTTTTCTGATCTTCCTTTTATCCACTTTGTTACGTAGCAAATGATGATTAGTTTTTTCCACCTTTTCTTCTATTCTACTCCAATCACCTCCTCTCTTCCTTCTTCCCTTTCGAGAAGAGTGCACAGTCACGTGTTCTCTAAAGAAGACCGGGTACACAGTCGGGTCGGAGCTTGGCAAGCTGTTCTGTCAATCGACGACAGAGAAAATGCTGAGACAACCTGCGAATTACCAAACTTTACGTTACTTAACTTCGGTGAGACCTGGAGTATTCAACTAAGTTACAGGAAAGAATTACCAATGCTGCTGAACAAAAAACTAAAAAATGAATTAAGCATAAACTTACATTGAAAATTGAATTGCTCTCGTGGGTTGGGGTGGGGGGTAAAATATATTTTCTCGGACATTATAAGGAATAATGGTCAAAATTCTATCGGTACAGCATGCAACCATGATTCCTACCTGCATACGTACCTCGCCAGCCAGCTGGACCAATTTAAAACTTGAAAGAAGCTATTTCGACAGTTTTGATTTATGGATTCTAATGATTATCAAAATTGTTGATAATCTTACTAAACAAATTTCAACTAGAATTATCAAGTCCTCAGTACATCTGAATCGTTTCTTACAACCAGATATTCAATTTCGGTTAGAGCCAAATTTCGCTCTCAAAGCTGTGCGTATATGCACGTGCACGTAGGCTTTACAACTAGCGCATCGTGGACATTCACGTGGGCACAAAATATTCAAAATTCTGTACATAGGCTAATGAGTCTTCATTGAAAAAAATAATGATTATTATGTCGAATTAAAAAGTAAACACATTTCAAAGGAAAATGTTAGCACCACTGACAACCGAAAATTAGATAGAAGTTAGCAGGACCAGTGTGATGGTTTTGTACATCCGAGTTAAGACATAAAACGTATGCAAGTGATTCATGTGGATGAATGATTATTACAAATGATCATAGAATGATTATAATTTTTTTCAGTACATTGTGCGCCCGAGGACCTTTGTGCCGAAGTCAAAAGCCATATTTTGTTCAATAACCAGTCCCAAAACACTGGAAACGCTAGTAATCTACAGACAAAATATCTGGAATCCAATGTATTTCTATGATTTCAAAATAAGGGGAACGCTATAGCGATCTTGAAAATTGCCTCAGCAAAAGATAAAATTTCATACATGAAATGATCTCTTAATCAGTACCTCAGACATTCAAATGATATTTTGATGTAGTTGGTTTTTTTAATCATTATCCATAATGCATTCAGTTGGTACGTAACAGAATGGTGTCGGGACCTTTTTCAATGATGTACCGTTCTGGTAGCATTGCAGATGCAGCATGGAAGGAACAAGGAATGCAAAACTTATATCAGGATTCAAAAACCTTTATTTCTCTTTTTCATCCGACCCAAAATACATTGATAGTCTTCGACTGGAGACTCAACAAAATCCTTACTCAAAGAGAAAGAGAGAGCTCAGCGCCAGCAGCCAGACCCAGTGCAGCCCTGGTACTCTCTGTCTACCTACTCTGCTATGATCTGTTCTGACTGGTCCGACTCTCTACTTTCTGAAGGCAAGGGTCACTTTACTAAACTAACTTGCCCTCTCCTTTTACCTGATACCAGAACTAAATAATCATCTACCCTTATGTTTTCTATCTAGCCTCGGTTTTCTTTCGTTTCTAATGCAACTAAACTTACGATCTACTTCTTTTTTTTTCTCTGCTTTATACATCGTCCTTTTTTTATTTATTTCTCTAAATCTTTCTAATTAGGTGGCTGTGCCTGGTTATCTGCAGGTGTTCCAACCGACCACATTTATCTTGACCATAAATTAATAAATAAATAAATAACAGTGTCTAATAGTCCTTCAGGCGTCTGAAAAGGGTCACTCTGTAACATCTTATCTTTAAAGAAAGATTTTAGTATACTTCACTGATATCCACGCTAAAAGTATCTTCAACAAAAATAATGCTTTTTAAATATGAAATATTCAAGAATTACATCATATATTGGATCAAATAATCCCCACCTGCCCTCGTATTGTAACAGATACCTGTTCGTGAACAATGTGCATATAAGTTCCTATTTTTCATATCTCGTTTCTTTCTCTCGTGCATCCAAGAATTTTCAATCCTATTATCATTGGATATTATTGAGATGCAATTACGAAGTTGGATATCATTAATGCACTGGAAATTCGAAAAATATTCGTTGAAAGAAACAAAAATCGACCCTTCTCCTATTATCATTGGATATTATTGAGATGCAATTACGAAGTTGGATATCATTAATGCACTGGAAATTCGAAAAATATTCGTTGAAAGAAACAAAAATCGACCCTTCAGGCGCACAACTTGTATAAATATATCGTTTAACTGAATCTGGGGAAAATAAGCAGACGTATATTCTCCGGAGCAGAAGGTTTATATACGATAGGGAAAAAGAGGTAAGGACAAAGACACAAAAAATACACCTTTGAATGCAGATATCCAGACGAGAGTCTGGAGATAAACATTCCCAATATTCGAATATTTATGCTGGTTGTGTCCATTGGAGGAAGTCGATTAAAAGGAAAATAGATAAAATACAGATATAAAATACATGGTTAATTGAAACTTTAAGTCATGAAGTTCGATCTCAAATTTACTTCTCCGTACACTGATATAAAAAGTATGACGTGTTATCACTACATCAGGTGCTATTGCCAAAAGGAAAAGAGCCATGAGACGAAAACATGCACAGAAAATGCGTGAACAATGTCTCACTTTTTTGTCTTGTCAGGCACAATTAGGATTAAATTTTCAATCCTTGTCCACTTGAGCCACATCAAAATCCAGCCCCGTCTAGGGCTATTAAAATTTACAAGATGAGTCAACACTCATATATCACCCATTATTATCTAAGGCCACCCACGCTACATTTCATGTCAAAATTAACTGAGACGTTGCCATAATACTAAGTTGTCAATTTGTTGAAAATGTGTTCCGTTTATCTGCCATTTCAGTCATACAGACTGCTTTAAACTTTCTTCACTTGATATTTATTCAATTAAAATTGAACATTTTTGCAAGATAAGGCGTTGGAAATATCCTTTTGAGCAAGTGAGCATCCAATCTTTCAGAATAAAACTGAATACTATTTTCTCGTCATGCCATCAGAACAGTGTAAGACTAATTAACAATGACGGGGAGCAGATACCTTACAACAGCTTTCAGAGCAGTAAATTGTAGGACGAGGGGAACAAACCACCACAAACCATACCAAAGATGTGTCTCCATCCTAAGAACGAAATGCTGTATAAATGGGGGCATTGGGAGAAAGCCACATATTATGATTTCTTTCCGGAGAACCGCAGGACTGATTCGAAAAAGTACTGCTCTCAATTCGACTGATTGAAGGCATTAATCTTGAAAAAGCTTTTAGAAGTCGTAAATGGAAACTGTGCAATATTCTTCTTGGATAGTAGTGGACTGCTGCTGACCCGGCAAAAATTGTTCCATCTTAGCTTTGAAATTTTCCCACTGTTGCCACACTTACTAAATATTGCAACTTTACATTAACGTTTATTATGGTTATAGTTATCTTAATAATTCCAATGGAGACAATAAACGCGTCTACAGTAGTTATCCGCTGAGAAATGTATCCGAATGACGAATGACAGTTGCTCGAAAGATAGCAAGGGATTGTGTAAGAAAATTGTGAAATAGTTACGGCCCCCACCTGGGAACCATAGTGTGCAACAACTGAATTGTTGTGTTCAAAGATGAACCGAGATGATGACAACGGTCCGAAAAAATCAAGATGTGATAAATATGCTGTCAAACGACGCAACAATAAAAAAAAACAAAAAAAACAAGCGGACCTCGTTTTACAGTGATTTACCATAACGCCTTTTTTTTATATTACCACGAATTTCCCTTTTCTTTGGTAATCCATGTAATATTTTGATAATCAAATCATTATTTTGGTTTTCATAAATCAAAACAACAAATCAATATTATATTTCAGTATAAAAACACATATCAACATTCGTATATAATAGATTTGTATTGCCTATAAGTCTTTTGTTCCGTCCTGTCATGGAAAACAACCCTGTTTTTTTTTTATTTTTACGTCATAAACCAAACAAATTTATTTTGTAACTCATATTTTAGCCATCAGAGACCACAATGGCTGCTCATGTATAATCATAATCAAGTTTAGGTCCTCGTGTACACCGTAAACAAGGTCTTATCTTGTTCCTTTGCAATTTAGTCTGTCTGAAAATGTGTTGTCTTGGTTACTGACTCTCTCTCTCTCTCTCTCTCTCTCTCTCTCTCTCTCTCTCTCTCTCTTTCCTTGGGACTGATGAGAGTCGTTATTAAAAATTCTGACCAAAGGAAACGAAGAAAAAGAGGAAACCATTTCTTTTCATCATTTGTTCATTAATAGATTTATGCGTTAGCTTTGGGTTAGTTCTATAGTCTTATGACGATCACGTTTTAATATCAGCAACTCCGCATGATAAGTGCTCAACGAACCATCTTATATGGAAGTTGGTATTTTTGTTTTTCATAGCATCAATGCTCATTTTTTTTAAAGCTTAAGCACTAACTGGCTTCTAATGCAGAGAAAACCAACAATATATATCATGAGGGCTGTCGTGTCTTCAGAGATGAACTTTTTTTTTCTATTTTGGACGAATTTGGATTAGTACACAATGTAGCTAGAGTCATGGGAAAAGATCTATTCTGCATTAGGAGCAGGAACTGTGAAAAAAAAGAACTATACAACAGGAAGAACCATGGAATGTTTTACTGATAATGAACTGAGGAGAATTATGGAAGATAGCTTTAAAACGACAATTGGACTATTTCAGTGAGTTTTGGAGTTTCTGTTATGATCGTTCATAACAGAGGTCGGAAAACCAGGGTCCTTTGGCTAAATCCTCAAATAATCTGGCCCATTTACTTTGTTGAATATGTCAATTTGCATATAATAGTCCTCCTTTTTTCTTATCTAGCTTTGATTAGCGAAAAAAGAAAATCAATATTGAAAAAAAGATGAACTGCTAATTTCTTCAGTAGCCTCCAATAAATCTATGTTCTATGGCTAAAACTGTTTGAACACAGCGGAGTTTCCGAAGCCTTGAATGATTGTTGCCTCAATTGTCATTTCCCCCGACTCTCAAGTGATAAAAATATCTCAAATCAGGCCTCTATCAAAAAAGGTTCGCCGACCCCTGATTTACTGCGATATGGATTCGATGAGAAAGTTGAAAATCGAACGAATGGATTCCTCATGGATTCGCAAAAAAAAAAATCAGAAATTGTGTCGATTTGAACTTTATGTCAGTGTAATTTAAGTTTGTGCTTAGAATATAATATTTTACTGTTCTTTGTCAGATTACGATATACATTCTGAATAGCTTATATGTGTCATGTAAATAAATAAGGATTTTGCCTAATGTCAGTATATGAAACGGACATTTAATTTGAAAAGAAACTATGTAATTATCCCACTACGTCAATACGCTGGTATTATGCCTACTGGGTCGTTTATTGATGATTGATATGAACAGTTATCAGACTTCGATAAGTTTCAGTGGACAGTAGTTCTCAAAATATACTTATAAACCATTCTATCAAGAAACACATCCTTGAAAATGTTGGCATAATTCCTTGCATATTGTTATGAGACGCAGAGATACGAAGAGATTAACACGCATGCGATAAAAGAAAATCGTCATTTTTATTTTTGAGTAATTCATTTTGACCATGTTGAAACTCAATTCTTTGGCGTTGTTGCTTCCAACGCATCGGTCTAGCCACTTGATTCGATATTAGCCAATCATTTCTGAATGCCGCGGGTCGAATTTTGAATGCAAAATGACGCTTGCCTCTTGAGTATGAGAAATTCGACACTGTTAGGATGCTTAATGCACATGTCCAGGGAATATAGATATTGTTTGAATTGGGTTTGGCAGAACATAACGTTAAATTCACGTGAATAGATTACAAAGGAGGTGGGAATAGGAATGCAAGAACGACTAAGAATGTGTGGGGTCTGACAGATGGAGAAGGCATTGAGAGGGAGAAGTGAAACAGGCAAGGGGGGAGAGAGTATAGTGAGGAGAATCAGAGTGGAAAAGAGGAACGTAGAAAGAAAGGGAGAGAGAGAGAGATACAGTAGGGGGAAAAGAGCTAAACGTGGAAGAAAGAGTAAGAGGAACTAAATCAAAAAAAAGATATAAGAAACGAATGATATAAAAAGGTGTTGATCAATGTGTATACAGAATGCTTATAATGATGGTGCATTTTCATCCGTTATAACCACGCTATGACTTACTTAGTCCTGTGGTATCGTTAGGTACTGCTCGGGCGCTTTTGGTTGGTGCTAATGCGCTTCGTTATTGGGATTACGTCTGAGTCTAAAGTCATCATCTACCGTGGGTTTTGTTCGTAAAAGACCTATTGTTTTTTGGTTTAGTGTTTGGATGGAAATATATCAACAGGAAAAAGATGAACGCATTTCATATAAAATGAAAAGGAAACTAACCTTAACAAGAAAAAAGAGACACCACAAAGGAACAAGAAGAGAGAAATACCAAAAAGGTTGACCGTGGGGATAGGAAGATGCCGATTCAGATCAAAGTCCGAGTCTCATGGTTAAATCGGATTAGCTGTTTAATCGTTTTCCAGATATCATATTCAAATGGGCAAATTGCATCTTAGTAATTCAATAAAATCCTTTAGATCCATTTATACATACCGTTTCTCAACCATCTAAGACTGACCGAATTCATCTCTCAAGAAATAATTCCCATCGGGGTATAAATGACCGATAACGAAATCCCAGTTTCTTTTTGGATGCGTCAGCTTAGTGATCCTTTCACTTTATTCTTTTACTTATTTGATACCTTCTGGTTATACGCATGTCCACTGAAGGGTTACCTCCACCCTAAACACGCAGATTATAGTGCGCCCAATTAGCTGCTGATTGAAATGATAGCACATTGAAATTTGTTCTAGTGAACAGTTGTCCACAGGCTGACGCTCTCACCATTTCACTATCCCCGTCGACTAAACTAGTTTATACCTGAATAAAATATCCCAGTGGATAAAAAAGTATACAAATGTTTTAATAGTCTCGAAAGGGATTAATACCATGGATAGATAGAAACAGATACAAAAAAATATGAATAAACCCAATGATCAAATTTTGATCTGATTAAAAATGCATCTGTATTTCATGTTCGTCCCATTTATTTACCTTAATGTGTACAAACAAAGTAATGATTTCGTATAAAATGTTCCGTCATATATTTTCACAATTTTTTCAAGACTATCTTATCTTAGCAGCGTGTTTATTACGTGGAAGCTAGATCTGTGCCCATTCCAAAAGTGTCTGCTTGGAAAGAATTTGACTTTTCACTCTTTGGGAAGCCTGCCATTATTATCATGTAAAATATTTATTCATCAGTTTCAAAGTACTTTGGTTACTCCCTTTTAGTGTTATGGTGCATTCACACGCACAAAAACACACGCATCTTTTGAATTGTAGTTATATGAAGGATCCTATTTAGATAAAACAAAAATTCTGAGAACGCAACATTGTTAGGAATTCGCTCATAAGGCAAATACGCTAGATTGCATGAGGTTTCCACTACAAGAATAAATGTCTTTAGACGTGGCAAATATTTCCATCGGAAATTATGATTAATAATGGAAGAGAAATTGGATAGGATGAAGAAGAATATATGAGTTATAATGACTGCTTTTCTAACTTGCAAAAGAGAAAGCGTATTGTCAGTAACCGTCTACCAAAACTGTCAATATGGGTTTTGTCGGTTTTCAAGTGGGTCTGGATAGCTATTTATCTATTTGTCGATGAGTAAAACGCACACTGGCTCGAAGGGCTAGATGGTGGGAAATTTGAACCTTCTTTTCTTCTAAATTCTCATCATACAAAATAGGTTCCCAGAGGGGCGTTTAATTCACAACGTAAATTCATACTAACTTTGTCTTATTTGTTTTTATTCTAATAGGGATCTTTCTATGATTCAACAATAGACGAGAAAGGGAACTCGTTCATCAATCACCACTGTTTCCATTTTTGAACTGATCATCCAAACATGACTTGCAGATAAAAGTTGTTGGTCATATGACGGTTTCTATCGTAAAACATATCAGACAAGTTTATTTGTCTTTTGAATCCAGAAGCAACCAGAAGAATAATTGGCATTCCTTAATTGAGGCAAAGGCCCAGAGCGAAGTAGTTAGTTGAATGAGAGTGGCGTGGTTCTGCTACCGTATCAAAGAAAAGGTTCATAAAGATTGAAATTGGTGTATAGTAACGAAACAAGGAATTAAATTAGAAGCTATATGGAACACACAGGTTTACACACACACACACACGCACACACATACACGCACACATATATGTGTGTTAGGATCATGCTTATCCACCAATATCATAGTGAATAGTCATTTTTGAATATATATATATATATATATATATATATATAGCGTGTGTGTGTCTGTGTCTATGCTTTGTGTATGTGTGCGTGTGTATATATTAATTTATATGTATACGTAGATATAGCAAATAAAGGTTTACACTAACAATTTTTTTATCGGGCACTAACTGCATGAGCCATCACATGGTGTATATTTAATTATTGATTTGTATGTATATATATATATATAATGAAGGAAAGATGATAACAATTCACACAGCATAGCTTCAAAAAGACTCAACATAGATTATTGGACAGAGTAAGTCTGAGTTGAGTACATTTCCCTGCCTTGAGAATCAGCTGTCAAAATCCTGGATTTTACCTGGACACGATTATCGACTGTTCGCATCGGTGCGAAAATCGGTTTTTGAATAAACGTAAAAGTTTTATATTCATTGTTTCCCCATCTAATTAACTGCACTCCATTCTTTTCCCCTTTTTGATTCTGGAAACAACCGTACAGTTTTCAAAAAAAAAAAGAGAAGAATTAAACTGAAATTTTTTTCTTCCGTTTGATAAACTCAATTATAAATGACAAGGCAGCAATAAATGCGTGTTGCTTCAGGAGAAATTCTTAGAAAAATTGTCAGCTTCCATAAAGTATTCCACAAATTTTAATTGGCTTATAAATCTCTCAGTCGCCGCCTCATTTTTTTTGCTTGTATCTTCAACGTGTTTTATGGTTGTTCTTTGCAAATGATAATGTTGAGGATTCTTGTGATGTGCTTTATAAGTCTAAGAATGGAGATATGTGTCTCTCAGACTTACTTGTCCAAGAAAAGTTATTTAGAGAGCTAACACTATTCTTACATTCTATCAGCATAGAATTATTTTAAGTATGTGCGTGTTCAGGATGCACCGGAAATGTGGAATGGACCTGATTGTCATGGAAAATAATTTATCGTCTGTTGCACAAACTTGAGCTTTGAAGTATTTTGATTACTTCTCCCCAGTGTTATCAATTTAGAGATATCCACATTCAGATCTATGAATAAAACGTGGGGGAATAAACCCTTGTCTATTCCATATTGATTACTTCTCCTGTTGTAATTGCGAAGAAATGTTGTATAAGTACTCAGAAAGAGGATATAATTCCTCGAATTCGGATTTGATTATATGAGAAAAAACAAAGCAATCTTAATCAAAATGTTAAAATGCCATTACGTCATCTTTACTATAATTTGATTTATTCTTGGTTCAAGGAAAATTTTCTCTTTCAACTCAATCTATTTCCAAATCTCTTTCCCAATTTTTCTCCGTACTCATTAGAATTTTAAATCTATAAAAGCGCTATTGTGGATGCTGTTGACATATTCGGCCAAATATTCCATTCAAACATGAATTCTATTGCAAATCGAGCAAACACTCTCATATCAAGGACTGTATATCCGAATGACTCCAGACCTGCACGGACCAACATACCTGGCAAATATCCAGTTGTCAATTTTTCTTGGTATGCACACACACAAACACACACACACACACACACACACACACAGATTACACATATACTAGTAAGGGTAGACTGGTAACTTATCTAGATATCTAAGTTAAATGAAAGCCGTGGAGGTTGTTCTCAACGTGTGCCCTTGTGGAAGTAATTGTGGCAATGTTGAATTATTTGCAGACATCAGATAAGGTCTTCTATTAATGGCAATGATGAGACGAGCAGAAAAACCATGGAAGATTAGAAGTCAATATAATCGACTATGATTGAAATTCCAATTCGCTATTTTAACCAGTAGGCAATACAGGAGCAGATCAGATGCTTTGATCTAAATGCAGCAGTAACTTTGATTATACAGGGTACCACAAACTTGACTGAACAGTTTGTTTTATACGTTAACGATGGACCCTTCCAGTTGAACTCACAGATAGAAAAACTGCAAGAGCAGAAAAATTTGTGTCGACTACAATGACTGAAATTTCATGCATCTGCTGTTAATGGATTACCATTACGTCCTGGTATTGTATATGTCTCACTATGCTTGATAAATTCATGTCATTGAACGTATTTTTGATAAAATCGATATAACCTTCGATATATGTTCTTCATATTGACTAAGGCAATGCCTGTTCCAAAGATACTTATATGCAAGATATCAGACCTCAAGGTCTACCATGAAAGTCATAGAAAATTCATAGAAAAAACTACGGCTTCGAAGTATTCCGTTTACTTCACTTCCGTTTCGCCTATATACATATATCTATCTAAATGTGCTATCTCACCAAATTAAATATTTATATATAATTTACTTCTATAATTTTTGATAAGATATCAATATTCTGTAATCTTTTTTATCATTATTTTTTTTTCACATTTTCACTGATTAAAAAATGTTTGGACTTGACACTTCACTACCGTGTATGATGACTCATATATCAAGTAAATGCCAATAGACAGGGATTAAGTCAATTGTAGTAAGACATCATATTTTTATTATGATCATTCGGATCTTTACGAAGCGTATCTTAATCTGGGAAGCGGCCAGATTCAAGTGGGAATTCTGGGTAGAAATATTGTGATTTGTAACGTTACTGCCGTCCAGTAGACGCTACAGAAATCAGCTTGGAAGGCAGCTTTCACTGGCCAGCATCAATCATCACTCGTGACACCAAGATGCGAGTGATAGAAAAAAAACTAGCACCACTACATCAGTACAGTCAGCCTTTAGTTCGAAGCCAACAAACAAAACCTAGATTCTGTGTTTGATCAGATAATTATGAGCTGTACTTTTAATATAAGATATGGTTTGGCTATAGTTAATTAACGTAATGGTCACAGTTCTAGACTGTCAACCACCTAAGCGTGGGTTCGTAATCACTTCAAGTCAGGTAATATATATATAGTTCATGATATATTTTTTCAATCAGATGATGAGACTCCTGTCAATCATGGTGTAGGGCCCAGTGCATCATTGCCACTAAGCGCACGTTAGCAGTAATTATGATACGATGAGGCCTAGTTTGATTTCTGTCACTGTTTGGAATGACAGATCCATACAAATACAGCATCAACACGATCTTTGAGTGCATATGAAATCGCAGCTTCGAAATTCAATTGGGAAGAATATGCGTCTATTGGTGTATGTTTTCGTATGCATATGCATATATACATGACTATGTTTGTCTATATATATATATATATATATATATATATATATATATATATTCATATATGCATGGTTATGTAAAGAAAACTGAATGTACATAAGTATATTGATTCGGACAAGTAAGCATTTTCTTACTCTAATTCTATACTTTGATTTCATGATTATGATTGAATCCCTGTACACATGCACTCAAAGAAGAAGAAAAATCTTCCTCCCTTCACCACCACGTACCAATTCATTGATATTCATGTGACCTAAATTCTGTCTATACTGCTCGGTGAAGATACTGCACCGACTAACGTCTTCCTTCTTTAGAATGAAGTCCATCACGACATACAATACTGCTTGACACTGAACAGGCAGTGTCAAAGTTATATCAGCAGCGTCGAAGAAGTCACGCACTGTCCATTTGAGACAACCGGCTAGGTTACGCATCGAAATTGCTGGTTGCAACAGGCATGAAAAAAATTTTTGTTGCAGGACTGGATCCAAGTAGTGTAAGACCGGTTTCTATCTAATTTTCTGACGGCCACAATTTCGCATACGATCCCTGGTATTCACATGGTGAGTCCTGATGTCCAGAAGTTGTCTGAGATTCTTGCAACATTGTCATTTGAGGTTTTCAATGGATTCTATATATTTGACTCCTGTTTTCTTTTTTAATACACCCTGCTGGCTTGTGATCTTTCCACAGCACCCCAAAACAAGAAAATGCTTCTATACATTGAAACACGTTTCCTGTTTATTTTTTTCTTTTAATTGCAATTTTCTCTCTCTTTATTCCTATATAGCCTGGTATTACTACAAATATGTATGACATTTCAATAATAGTATTACTTAACCTCCGTTTTGATATCTGTGCAGAGAAAATGACATCTGTTTCAAATGCCTTCGTATTCATGTTTTGTATACGTAGGGCCTACATACCACTTACTGTATTGATATGATAACCCATTAAACGGTTAACTGGCCAAAATTGCTAATCCTAACCGACTAGTTGTTCATAAATGTTGAGTGCTGTACAGTACTATCCCAATGAAGCAAGCGCAGAATCACCTGTTTGGAATCTATAGCTTGCAAGAATTCAGAGGCCTTTAAGTTGCAGGACTATTAACGAACGTACTTTTGCTACATAAATAATCCTTGACTGACCAAAAGTTGCAAGAGGCAGTAATAAACGTTGTAGTCGTAGCAGTAATCAATGTGAACGGGGTTGATTTCCTGGGATCGTTTTCGTCTCTATTGCACCTTTATCGACTCTAAAAAGTAGTGATCTAGAACGAAAAAAGAAGGGAACAATCCTGACTGCAGCAGGGTCAAACTCTACTCCTACTTTTATTCCGATTAAAGATAATTACCATAACTTCTGTGTTATTCATAATAAATGAAATCGTTGTTACACGGGATTTGTCAGTTTGGCTCGGTCGATAAGATAGACTCATAGTAATCACTTTGTTTGGATTTCAAATTATATTGGGGAAAAGTTAATTTCATATATCTGTTTAGTTTAACGCGGGAGGACAGATATGCAGTGGAAAATTTACGCCCTTGAATTTGGTGAGGATTTTTCTTGTTGCTGATGTTATGAGGGAAATGAAAACAAACTCCAACTCGGATTGGTGTTTGAGATTGTTTCTTTTGACTAACATTCTGGTCCCTCCACTGTAAAAAATCGAAAATGCCAGTCGATAAACATGAGAAAAAACAAGTTGGGCTATTCTAGGTTCAAACTCCCTTGCCTCATTGAAAATTAAAAAGTAATCAAAACAGAATTCATTTTTCCATACGATATCATTCTAAAACTATATTCTCCATTTCAAACCCTTCATCAGTTGTTTTTTCAAATGGCATTTGCAAACTTTAACGAATCAAGTGGACGTGAGTTGGTCTTTAGAAGTGGGAGAAAATTTTTCATCAGTTTTTGTGTACGTCACTGTCACTGCTATTGGTGTTTCGGTCATTTTCATCCGTCATTGTTGTTACGTACGAAAATAGTTTGACTGGAGAATATCCTCCAGAAACCAACGTATGCATAAGGTCATTATCATTATCAACGGTTTACCAGGCCGAAAACCTGATCACTGCATCAAGACAAAGGATTGTTGAAAGAATCACATCTTTCATGGTCGAAGATGACCATGGCGCCGGTTCCAAACGTTGCAATTGAAGTCATGACTGGCACTTTATTATGAGTGAAAGTTATAATGGACCCAACTGCAAGACATCATCAGGTCGGTTGGAAATGAACAATATGCCTCGGATGACTAAAGTGTTATGTGTTATCACATCGTGTTTTTTGCGTCTCACAAGCGTTTGTTTGGAATCAGTGGTCCTAGACGGATTTAACGACGCATCAATCATCCGTTGTAATAGTAGCTGGTGGAGGAAAAGAAAGAGGAAAAGGAAGATGAGGATGGTTCAATCGGAAGTCTGGACAAAGTTTCATATCAATCAAACAAAATATGACTGAGAAAATTGATACTTACCATTGTCAGTTGTGGTAGCAGTATCAAGAGAGGGAAGAATATGAAGATGCTGATGGTTCGCTCGAAGGACTGAACCAAGTTTTATATCAATCCAACATGATACAGCTAAAAATCAATATTCAACATAGTGCAGAATCACCAACCGAAAAGTATCTTATAGAGATGCATGAACGACTGAAGATATTCACTTTAGAAGAGGAAGAGTTGTATCTGATCCAGAATCACCGCACTAGTGTAGAGGCTATTGTCTTTTTTCTCGTTCAGCAAACGACTCATGATAGTAAGTAATATTAATACCAAAAGACGTAAATAGGGTGATCACGTACACGTGCACTAATAAATCACGTCAAGTGACTCTAAAAGAAACTCTTATGTTTCTTATATTTCCAAACGTAGACAATATTTACCAAACCTAGGTGAGTTCTGGCACAAGGACACAACCATGGGGAAACCTTAGGGATAGCCGTGGACAACCGTTATTATTAAACCTTTTAGTTGCTCCTTCATAATGAGTTTGCCATTAAATCAGATGAATTGAAAAATGTGTTGCGAAAATTTGTTGTTTGGAAAAAAAGTATAATTTCAAACAATAGTTTTGCATGAATATAAAAAAATGTGCAGTTAGAAGGCGTGTGTCTTTACATAGCTTCATTTGAACGTGATGTTATGATGAGAGTTTACTGTATTCAATAGTTAGTGTTTAGCCAAACAAGATTGCAGATCATTACGTCTCCAAGTGGCGCATGCATCTTCTTAGAGGGTCAAACAGAAGGAGAAAAAAACGATTATACGCCTGGAAAATGTCTTTCATGAATGAGCTGATCCGAATGCCCCATTGGTAGGATGTGAAACAATGAAAAGAGGGAGCCATTGTTATTATGACTCGTAAAGTCGGGAAACGGAAGGTCGAGCCAGGAAAGAGTTATTTGTCGGCAGGCACCTGCTGGAAGATGTTGATTCGAAATACCCACACACATAGAAACAGAAACACATGCCCACACAAAATCACGAACGCAGATGAAAACAGACCTACACAGAAACACGAACATATTCGTATACACAGAATATTCAAGTTTCCTGACTGCATGCTCATCGTATGAACTCGTTTGATGAGTGGCTATTACAAGACAAGTAATCAAACTATAATTTGGGGGTCGGAAATTACACGAAGCATGCGTTTTGAATTGTACAAATTTGGAACTTAGTCAAGGCCATCAACTCCAAGGTGTATACGACCCCCATAATAATAGGATGGAAAAAAATGGTCGCATATTACACAAGTATTATATGAAAAGTTGTTTGTTTGTTTGTTTGTTTTCTATTGCATATTTCTTTCTTCCCATCACCAACACTTACGTTCCCTTACGCGAAACAAAAATCTCGTCTTTTCATTCAACGAATTGTTGAGTGTCGAGGCAGTAAGCAACAATTTCACGACTTCCAAACTTTTCTTAAAAAATTAAGACATTGATAATTTAAAGATCGACTTGGTTTCAGTGGGACAACGGGCAAAAATACACATCATAAATCAAATCATGTAAGGACAGGAATTACTTATAAATATCACAATCCTGGGCCCAAAAGCAAAGTTTGAAGCGATTAATAGTCATTTTCAACACTTTGTGCCGATAAGCAACTTAAAAATAACCAATAATGCCCAGGAACAAAGCCCGCATTGTCTGGTGTAATCATTTGTAAACCATAGTTCTCTTCACGTACTAAGCTTAAAATTAGTCTGGTACGAGACAAGACTAATCAAACAACCAATCAAACAAATCAATCAAACAAAGAACAAGGACCCACTCACGAGTTATAATATAGATCTGCACACGAAACCTTTGGAGATGTTGATTAAACTTTGTTTACGTTGGTGAAAGGACTAGTGGGGCACCCACTGTGACCCAACCTACCAACAATGTCTATCAAAATTACCTATACATTGCTCTACAATAGGCATTGGTGATAAGTTTTGGGTTATTGAAGATACTCAGTTTTGTTTAGTACATGTGTACAAGTACGACTGTCTTCTAACTCATGTCACGCGAAACGGCGTGAGAAACATTTCTTCCTCTGTAGACATATACCAGAATCTATATATCTGATCTCTCCTGTTTACTCTGTGTCGTAGACTAAATATATGTGTAGTTGAGAGGGAAAACGTCAAATATTAAGATGGAAGAGATTCTAATCAAAAACTAATAATGGTTGACGATACTTTATCGAATAAACATTTTTCAAAAAGTTTAGTAATACTTATAATATAACAAGAGAAAGATAATTTATCCAGATTTCTCCTTCAAACAGAACATTATGCTTTACATTCCGTATTGATTTTCTGTTTATTTACAGCTGTATTGTCTCGTCGAGATCTTCTCACAATTTCTACGACATTACAGTGTGTTATATATTGTTTATACTAGTTTACCTATGTTTCCAAAAAATGATGGCTATAATTGTACTTATGACACATCAAAAAAGTTATGTAACTCTGTATTTCCCTCATGATGTTCAATGCTTTGTTTCTTTTTAAATTGAACTAACTTGAAGGTAGAATTAGGTACAAGTACAATTTATCAATTTTGACGGAACATAAAATTCCATTTCTACTTGGTTACATCGCAGGACCGATGAAGTAAGCGTAACAGACGACAAATAACATTGCTTATGGCGTGCTTTAATGATTTAGGAGAGTTTATTTGTGTGTTCTCAACAGACAGTCAAGGAGTCGATATATAACTACCTAATTTGGTATTCATGCTTATTCATCTCAGGGAAGGTTTAATTTCACTAAAATTCTAGAATTTCCGTATATATCCATAAGTTTCGAATAAATTGACTCTGATGGAAACAATACCCACCAGCTCATTTACGAATGAGTTTATAATTATCATAACCTATTATGATCGAAGTCTTAGCCTTTTACGCAGAGAAGACGGGTATTTCAGTCTGTACTTGAATACGTTCGTTCGTTGAATATAACTCACTTTATCTGACTGCTATTTGAAACCACAACAATTTTGATATTTTAATTAAGTGCAGAGATTGAATGTTTCTGTTTCAATTTCCGGTCCTTCTCAGACATTGAGCTTGATAACAGGCTCACAACTGTTCAACCAGACAAAATAATGTAACAATAACTATACGGGTGTCTTGTCATGAGATGGTGGTCAGTAGGCTGAAGATTCCAATCTACCCCATGTCCAATATAATTGTCTGCTGTATTCAATTGCAAAGACAGATCGCATTGTTGGCGTCCCCCCCCCTCTCTCTCTCTCTCTCTCTCTCTCTCTCTCTCTCTCTCTCTGATCAATGCTCATTGCTTAAGAAACCTGTTTCAATTCTGGAGCCAGTCATTTTATAAATAAGATTATAGACAACTGGAACTATTCGATACCACATGCCAGCATTGATCTTCTCCAGGGTAAAAAAAATCATTAAAACGCATCCATCAGAGTATTGGAGCGCCTGTCTAAGTTGCGATATAGATATACAGTGTTATCAAGAATAATGATACCAATAAAATACCATGAAACTTTTGAAGTTTAATTCAATCTATAAAAACCCATATATCAATCGAAAGAGGAGAGTTACAAGTTCATGATCAAACATTTGTTTTCTTTTTTAGTTTTTTTTAAATAACTCAATTTGTTTCCAAGCATTCCAGTGATCTTGTGTGTAACTTCTGCATCGCTTTTCTAAGAGTGTGTACAACTATTGTTAGTATCCTATAATAGATGGTAGCCTATAATTTTTGTGAGTTAGTTGGGTTATATCCGCATACTTCACTCTCAGATATCCCCACATATAAGAATCAAGGAGAGAAACGCCTGGAGACTCAGCGGGACATTTAACGTCTCCAAACCTTGAGATCAACGTGATGGGAAATGTTTGGCGTGAAATCGCCATAAAACCCATTTGAGAGTATTTTTTAAATGATCACAACTTGTAACTATCCTTTCTCGATTGATATATGTTTGTGATTTTATTTTCGTTTAGGATTTAGGCATTAAAAGTTATATGGCTTTTTAAAAATTGTTTCTGATCACTGCGTATTCATAAGTAGAGTCCAGGACACACCATTGAAACGATTATGTTGAAAATTCACTCCTAATAGATTTATTAGTGGAGGTTTAATTTGCAATATGTGTGTATGCTAAATTGGTCCCTATTTGTTGTCCGTTGGCACTCACGCTAGTTACCCTAAAAATAAAACTTTTTGGTGATCAGTGTCCAGACAGAATGCAAGGAAAGTAACTCTTTTCCAATCGTCTATTTGATCATCCTGGCGATCAGAAAACCTCGGCTACGTGACAGTTTCTATTAAGTGACTGTCCCAGTCCCAATTATGATTCGAAATAGATACTTTTATTTTGGATGAGAATGAAGGGGCTTGCATAAAACTGCCACTACAAAGTCTTTTCACAGTGATCACATGACAACTCTTCTGGACAGAGAGCATGGAATAATGAATTTTTTTTCCAGGGATGGATATTAATCTAGAGGTTATCTGATTGGTTTTATTTCCTGAAAGCTTTTCTCTAAGACTATGTGAAACTTGTTAAAGATAGGCTGATAAGAAGATAAAATGATGTCACATAGATTAAGTTGCCTCTATACTTCAAGAAAGAACTTTATGAGAGTTGGCCAATATGACACTTCAGTGGGAATATTGGTTATGTTCATGCACCTGTCAGATTGTCTACAAGCTGGTTTCATGAAAGTCTCCATGTCTTTCATGTTATTCTGACAGGCATTTCGTATTAATAGCTCTTTTAATTTATCCATTTTCCTTTTCGCATCCACAATAATTGCGAAAGTACATATGAATACATATATATATATATATATATATATATATATATATATATATATATATATATATATATATATATATATATATATATATATATGAATACACATATATATAGATATATATAGATGTAGATAAATAGATGTGTACGGATTCGTGTGTGTATATATAAACACGCATACATACATACATACATACATAAAACATATATATATATATATATATATATATATATATATACGTATATACATGTGTGTATATATATATATATATATATATATATATATATATATATGTATGTATATATATATATATATATATATACGCATATATATATATATATATATATATATATATATATATATATATATATGAATTATCATTTGAATTCCAGTATTGCTAAGTTTTGATATTCATTTGATGCTGGATACTATATATATATATATATATATATATATATATATATATATATATATATATATATATATATATATATGTATTCCTTTAAAAATGATTTTTTGTAGAAGAACAAATTAACTGAAAAAAGATCCATGACTTGGAATCGAGTCTCAATTTATATATTAGATTAAAATTAAACAATATTCTACCACTCTTGACATTTTTTTGTACGATTCATACCCCAAATCTCCAATATATATTTATAACTATATCATGTTATATGTATTGAAATCAAAGCTGAAGGGAAAGTTATGTTTGATCAACACTGCTTAGGAGCAATATCATTCTAACTGTTTCGATTTCAAATCTCTGAATCAGTCTCATGGTAAACAACTGATGATCCCAAAAACAAAAAATTAAGCCCGAGTAAAACTCAACAAATACTGGAAAAAATTACATAGATAACAAAGCAGATATTGGAAAATATGTGACTGAAATAGCATAAGATTTTAGAAATCTTTTTTATGTATTTAGTATTTGGAGCTGTAAAGCTTTATATATATATATATATTTATATATATATATATATATATATATATATATATTGTCAAACAATTAAAGATGGAGAAGTTGAGTCTAACTTTTGCATACATTACTCTTTATTCCTTTGCATTTGTCTGAATTCGAAATGTACATATAACTTAATATTCCACCTTTTTTCAAATTTGTACTTTTACACCCTAGCCTCCTCTCTTGCATAATTACTGCTCTGGATTACATCGTGAGATTTTTTTCCCTCGAGAACCATTTGTAATCGGTCCAAACCCGGCCCAGTCATGATGTGAGGACTGGTGGAGGCAGGGACGAGAGCTGCTTATCGTCGACAGCAAAATATTCCAACCGATTTAAATGGCGCCAACCAGAGTCCATCTGAAACAGATCTAAATCCGCACATCCTTGCTTCCCTCTGACACGATGTATTGAATCGATGGCCATTCCAGTAATGGTAATTTTGAATAGCCACACTCACAAATACGCATATGTGTGTATGTGTCTTTAAGAATATACATATATATATATATATATATATATATATATATATATATATATATATGTGTGTGTGTGTGTGTGTGTGTGTGTGTATGTATATATATATGTCCAAAACGACAGGGTTATTCATGCATAGATCAACACCAAGGATATACATGATAATAGACATTACCTTTCAAGAAATTTGTAGTTTTAAACCTAGACCTCCAATCTGGCATAATTACAGCCCTGAGTTATTTTGTGAATTTTTTCACTCAATAATCATTTGCAACCATACTTTTGTCTACGTTGATTTATATAAAATTCATAACATTATGTTCCCGACAAATCGACACACACACACACGCATATACATATATAAATATATATATATACATATATATATATATATATATATATATATATATATATATATATATATATATAGCTCCGTGTCTGTGTCTGTTTGTGCTGTGAGCATACTGCAATGTGTTGATTCAGTGCATGAGTATGGAAATTCTAATCATTGCATAACAATCTCATAATTAAATTTGCAATCATGATATTGCCAAAATTCAGGATGAGACATGAATATCACCATGATAACTTTATAAATCACTCTCTCTCTCCCCCCCCTCTCTCTCTCTCCCCTCTCTCTCTCTCTCTCTCTCTCTCTCTCTCTCTCTCTCTCTCTCTCTCTCCGTTTCTCCTTACATATATATATGTTTGTTTTTTTTATTTTGTTTTCAAGACGTGACTGATTCTCTGTATTTTCGAACTAAACTTTGCAGAAAGTTTGCTGGTATTTTTGAGCATCTGTATACATATATACGTAGGCAATTAAGATATTTTCTATCATGATAACTATTCATTGATAATTCCTGTGGACTCCTTATGGAGTACTGGGTTACAACCAGTCTGCTGCGACTTCAGTATAATGTAAGTTATACGGGATGGATCTGCTAGCCTAACACTCAACTATTTTTTTTTACTCGGGCTTGAGATCAAGAATGGCGACTACTAAACAGAAATTCCCCCGTCAGAGTAATTTTCTTTGGATGGACCTACGCCCCGGGCTAAAAGAATTCAACTGCCCTTGTATTTCTCTTTATTGTGAGATAACCATTCATGTAACTGTTTTATCCTCGGATTTCCATGATTCCGTAGCGCAGACAAACTATTTTCTTGCAGATTTTCGATGTATTTCATATGAAAAAACTGCGGCTCAAAAATAGCAAAATCAGTAGTTTCTCCACGCATCTTTTTCCTCATCGACAAAAACTAATCGATAGAGTAGTTACGTTACAGTAGAATCAGTGGACGGCCACAAACTCATATGCCTACGTGAACTGGGTTCAAATCAACCTGCGATAAAATCCAACGGTGATTATTGTTCCATTTTTCATAGGATTGCTAAAATTTGATGCTTCAATCTCCCTGTCTGGGTTTCCAAACTATGTGCTCTAATACTTCAGTATGTGGCCGATAATCTCTAGGTGTGTCGGGGATTAAGTATAATTTTGAATATTTTATTTTTTGAATAGATACTCCTCCCGAGACAGCAAAATGATAAGGATTGCATTTTATATTTAGCTTGGCCAACAAAACTCAAGTAATGTGTCACCAAAAGTTCTATTGTATATTGCCATTGCAAAAGGTTTGGGAATTTGTGCTCAGTGTATGCTATTCTTTAGTGTGAATGATAACTTTGATGCAGTGATTTAACAATTCCATCAGTGATATCATAGGATACGACAAAAGTTAATCTTTTCAAAATATTTTACATGATTTGATATCTCGAATTTTACAAGTTCACAGATATACAATGTTGTCTTGAAACCCATCTGTTCTACCGAATCCCAGAGTCAAGCCTATAGGATCAGTCATCGTATTTAATACTGATCTCTGATAGCATTGTAAATATCTTGGTCACTGATGAGCTTGCAAAATCCAGGATCTCTCACCCTCTCCCTCTCCCTCTCTCTCTCTTTCATGCCCTCCCAGGATATAAGCGATCTTGGCTCATCGCAGCTCCTTCTTTTTTTAACAATATTTGTTTTTTCACGATCTTTATGTATCTTCCCATTCCTTGATCAGCAATCCATTTGCTTAAACCGTTCAAGTAAGAAAGCTGCTGCTCCTCCTATCTTTCATACGCCTTTAGAGCAATGAAGTCCCTTAGTAGTTATTAAATGACTCAAAAATTCTTTTCTCCCCAGATTGCCACAATTTCCTTTGAGACATCTTTATTTGAAAACCAACACTGATAATTTCAGATCACCTAAAAGTCTAAGCATGAGCGTCGCTGCCACCTTTTCCACAAGAGGTTGAAGGGTATATTTCCCGGGGTAGGTGGAGATAAAAATGCATACCCAGATTATATCACGTTTCTAAATGAAAATGCAGTCTTTTTATAAGAGAACATTACGTTGGCATTACAACAACAACAAAAAACAAAACAATTATATTATACAATCATCATTTTCCAAGTGTAAGGTTCAAACTTTTAAAAACCCTCACCCTCACACAGAAAGCCTGATCTACAGTGGAGCAAATGCCCTGTTTGAGCCCTCCACTGTGATGGCAGATACCAATGTCACTGGAGCAATGTGAATGATGTGGCTGGTGCAATTTGCACGAGGAGTGTTTCAATTCTCTTTAGATTCTCTTCGTCGATATTTGCGCATTGTTTGAAGCTGAACCAACTAATGGGCAGAAAATGAGAAGGACAGGTCAGGGAAAGTAACTTCATGAAGGTGAATTAGTTTAGAGAGAAGTGCCAGACGGGTGGGGAGGATTTGATGCAATTTACAACTGATATCTAATCAAATTCTGACAACTTTTTTTCCTCATCCAGGCGCCATCGGCCATACGTTGTTGTTTTTTCAGTGAAAGCTGTTTGGTTTTATCTCGTCATAATTCAAATCACACCATTGGTTTCGTGAAGAATTTTTTTTTCTTCAACATTTGTTATTTCCAGGAGCCACTGTGCCACCTACAGTGTGCTGTAAGCAGATATGGCAGTTCTCTTCCTTGTTTCTCTGCAACGTTGTCACTCATTTGCGAATTTCTGCAATTATATAAGTGTATTGACTTTTAGAATTTGTCCATCAGAAATTGTTTCAACTTCAGGAATTCATGGTAATATGCTCGTAGATAGCTAATACATAATTAACAAAGAAAAGGCACAGGTATTTTTGTTTAAAAATATTGGTTTGATCATATATATATATATTATATATATATATATATATATATATATATATATATATATATATGTATATTTATATTTATATATATATATATATATGTATATTTATATTTATATATATATATATATGTATATTTATATTTATGTATATATATATATGTATATTTATATTTATGTATATATATATATGTATATTTATATTTATGTATATATATATATGTATATTTATATTTATGTATATATATATATGTATATTTATATTTATATATATATATATATGTATATTTATATTTATATATATATATATATGTATATTTATATTTATATATAAATATATGTATATTTATATTTATATATATATATATGTATATTTATATATATATATATATATGTATATTTATATTTATATATATATATATGTATATTTATATTTATATATATATATATGTATATTTATATTTATATATATATATATGTATATATATATATGTATATTTATATATATATATATGTATATTTATATATATATATGTATATTTATATTTATATATATATATGTACATTTATATTTATATATATATATATATGTATATTTATATTTATATATATATATATATGTATATATATATATATATATATATATATACCAAAGTACGAATTAGTTATTCGATAACCGATGTGTGGTGGGTTTATTTCTTAAAGTGCTCTATGCATTCAACATTAGGTTATGTAAAAGTACATCTTGAAATAATGGATTAGCTACTCAAATTCATTCATGCTTCTCCTCTCTTTTAAGGATTTTTTCTGGGTTCGCCCTAAGGAAGACAGAAGAGCAAAAATATAAATGTGCTTGTGTGGCGAATGTGCGATTGAAAAATCATTGTAGTATTGAAACATTAGTGATAGTTTCAGAAAATGTCTGTTTATATATATATATATATATATATATATATATATATATATATATATATATAACACGCAGGTATAAGGTAAAATGTATATAAAACGAGACGATATGTCGTGGCGTAAATGTGACATTGAGTATGTGCCAGGGCTCCAGTGTAAGACTGAACGGCAGTAGTAATGATGGCAAACATTATGTATTACCTGCTCACACAACTTGATCAGAGTTTCGAAACTGAAATGCATCATCTCTTCAACATAAGCTGATCATTGTTTACTTACTTTCGTAGATATATCGTATTTGATGTCTTATATGAAATCTTCGTGAATGCAAAAGTTGATAAATCACTGGAGGTCAGCTCACACATTCTGCAGTTGCTCTCAAGATATATGTTATCTGGTTATATTTGTCCGCCAAATGCCAAGCTTATTTAGCAAAAGAGGTTTTGTTGAATCCGACAAATCTCCCTGGCTGTATTGAACACACTGCGTTGTATGGTACTATTCCGAAAAGCCACGAACAAAGACGACCACTTCTACTATTACTTACATTACACGATCAAAATCAAATCAAGCATAGTTATAGGTTTTCGTAAAAGTACAAAATCTGCACCCCCAACACTATTGAGTAGATTGAGCAATATTTCAGATCTCCTCATCCCCCTGTACTTTCTCGTAGAGAAGGAACGACGCAAACCACATCAAATATACAGAACCAGTAAAGAAAACAAAAGCAAACGTAAGCACAGAAAAGCACATCATATTACACACCCACTCAATAACCACACAGCAGAGCAAGAATCTAAAAGAGCTAGGTGTACAAATCGTATTAGAAGCATTCTTTGCTGTCGAAACATTACTGATTAAAAAAAGCACACAAACTAACCCCTGGCCCGGAAGCAAGCATCTACACGTTACTTGGTCAAGATGGCAACTTAATCTACCTAGGCGAAACAGTCATTTATTTAATGAGACGCGTACGAACATGCATTCAGGTTAAGGAAACCACATTCAGCATATATTGAACAGTTGAAATGTATGTGTCATTTGCATTCTTTAGTAACCTTTTAGTAACTTGTTTCTTTATAAATAATTAATGCATCTGAAATAACTCGAAAACAAGTTTTCAGAAGGACGGTGGTAACATTTTTTAAACACCCTATGTAGTAGCTGGTAGACTTTTTACCAAATATTAAAGTCGACATCGAATTTATAATTCATGAAACAGGTACTGACATTGATCCAGCTTAAGGAAACCATATCCAACATTTATTGTACGGTTGAAATGCGTATCTTATTAGCATATTTGTGTAAACTTAAGTAATTTATTTCTTAAGGAATGGTTTTCAAATTTAAAATAGTTGAAATTCAAGTTTTCAAAAAGACAGTTGCTGCTATTTTTAAACACCCTATATCTTCATTGACTGACTTTCCATCGAATGTGAGAGTGGACAGTCGAATTTGTTTGCCGCCTTTGAACTACCGAACCCATGAAAAGTCTCAGATATGAAAACATTCACAAATAGACAAATAGGAGTCGCTAGGAAGTATGGACTGGAGCCGGATGTAAGCCACAATGATATCCCGTACAAATAACAGCCGAGTCAAAGCTAGATAATCTTGATTTATCGGCCGTATGCAAACCAGCGTTTGATTCGCAAAAATGAGGTGAACCAAATCATAGGTTGCATAGAACATTCATCGCAAATTTCTCCCGAGAAATGTGCTCTCCGAGTCGACAGGCAAATTCTGATTCCATTTAATATCTAGTTTTACCCTTTGATCTACATAATAAAATAGTAGCTAATATAAAAACGCATCCCTGTAAATGGCTTAGGAAGCAGTTCCAAACGGCACAGAGATTTATCAGTTTCCCAAGGGCAAATTCAGAAAGGTATCTGAACTCTCTAAATAAGGTTAATGCAATAGATCGTTTGGGATATTTTCGAAGTTCCTTTGAGATTTACTCGGAATTCTGTGGCTCGTGCAAACAGTAACTTGCATTATATCTTTTAGAAGCCCGAAGATTAATGCTTAAGGTTGGGATTCGTGTTCCACTTGAATGCGATCCTGAACACTTTTGTGTTTCTCTCCTTGCTTGGCACACAGAAAAGTCAATTTTCAACGAGATATTCGCTGGTGATTAGAGATGGTTTTATTAGCATAATCCCTTACGAGAATATTGTCGCTAGATCTCCTGCAGTCATCAAATCGAGATGCTTTCTTTAGTTCTAATCAAATGCAACCTACGATTATTCTAAGGTACACAACCTTGTGAAGAAAAAAAAAGATTAAAATGCAATCGCCAACTACATACTCAATCTGTGATTATAATGAAGATTCAAATTTTAATCAAATTTGATCATGGAGAATCGGACTGATTTGTACTGTTTCGCACACAATCAGTCGTGTATATTTTTTCGGTAGGGCTCCAGATCAGTCAGGAGTTAAATTTCTTTTTAAATAGCACGATATGTTGGAGCATTTGGGAATTTTTTTCAGTCACAAAAAAAACAACAAATTTTTTGGCTTCCGTATTTTAAAATCATGAATGTAAGTTATTAGTGGTAACTAACGAGAGAGACTCATGGATTCTAATTGGAATAATGATTACTTTCACAAGAGTTGGTTTTTAATTATAAGAACGATTGTATTTTATTATTATTTCCATTATTACCACTGTTACAATAATAGGGATTTTTTCAAAATTATATACAGTGGCCATGATTTATATTTCTCATGATCCTCCAATGGACTGAAATGAACACGATGTAATTCTTTTATTTCGTTTGTAAATTCCTGCAACTCTTCAGACTGCATCCATCGTACGTGAAACAGAAATACCTGTTTAATACGTTACATGATTGCCAACATTTCTGTCAAATACATTCGTCGAGAGATAATTATTAAATGCTAATTGCATAGATATCTTTCTCATTTTTTTCAAGGTAATTTTGGTTGGACATAAACAAGAAAATGCAAAGCAACATGAAGTTTTCGTTTTTTTAAGTTCAGTGCATTGGGTATTTATTCAAATTTAGCTGCCATTTTTCTTCCAGTAAAGTAATATGTATTAATAACGAATATCAAATTTTATGTTTATCACAGCATGTACACTACTTTGAGGATAGTAGTATGCAACCTTCCCCATAGATATCATTTTCTATGATAGTCGTGGCTGAAACTCTCTCGTAAAATTCAGTCTCCCTGAGATAGAAGACAATTTGATATCAAGTTAGAAAACAATTTTGGTAAAATTTCCCAACTATGGGTGCCATTCTTGGAATTAAAAATAACGAATTGCGTTGTTCTACGTTAAATGTGAACACTACATCAGTATCGCTGAAAGCTATCCCTGCATTTGCATTTGGAATCATTCAGAAATTAATGATGCCAAAATCCACTGATGATCCTTGAAAATACTCACAGGGAACAACATTATCCAATACCTCATGTTTATGGGAAGGTGGGGGTTCAGCTTGAAGAACCCAAACAGGACAGAAACATAAATGTGGTTTTGTAGCGAAACCTCATTCTATTATATTTTAAGCATTACTCTAAACCAACTTAATGTGTAAAGTTGAATGTTACGAGCGCTTTATAGAATAAACCCATCATACAATTTATTGCATTATATAATAGTGCATTCCTGGTTTGTGCAGTATGATATATACATACATATATAGTTACCAATTTGTTAGGGTTGTTATCCAAACATCAATTAGCTTCATGTACAAGAAAACTACCGATTTCTTCCCCCTCTCTCACTCCCTCCTGTCTAACTAGATAACTTTCTTGCCTGTGCTTCGTGACCCCACTTCCTCTTACAGCTCTATTGAAACAACCTAACCTCGCCTTTGTACCACTACAGAAAGCGTCATGCTGGTGAGAAGAAGCAGAATAATAGTATAACTGTCTTACTATAGATTTCCCCTAAGAAATTAAGCACTAGCAATGATCAGTTTGACTTTGTGCCAAAATGCAACTCTGGGACCTGTATGCATACTTATTGTCTACGTAACGATCACGTCTCTGGCCTCAAAACCTTCTGTTTGCAATTGATATGTACGAGTGATGATTTAAATAAAATGTGGTTTGAAAATCGCACACATTTATAAATTATTCTAACACTGATGAAGATTTGTATGTTTAATGTATTTCGATTCTGCATTAATTTTATCGCTACCCGACAGATGTCGACTGTTTTCGACGTCATATACAGCAGATTTATTCAGTGAGATGCCATTACGTCTGAGAGTAAATTGCTGCATCTTTACGTATATCATTAGAGAAATAAATAGGTAGGCAGTTAGCTATAGACAGCAGAGGTTGGTGAGGGAGTTCTGGTTAAGACTAGAAAATTCTGATACTTACCTTCAAAGAGTTTAATTACAAACATTTATTTCATATAATTATGGCTGCGACACGTTTATGTAAAATTCGGCCAAAAAAATCTCTGGAATTCACTGCGCACGGTGCGGTATTCTCTCAATAAACTGACTGAAAAAATCTTATTCCCAATTGCTGAATGTGAAGATAAGGTCCATCAATAATTAAATATTTAGCCTTTATCACTGAAGATGATATCAATGATCAGAATTTCGCTACTGGAATGATAGGGTTTTTTTTTCGATTGGGTATTTCACTGTACAAAATTATAGATATACGGTTATGCCTTTATTAGTGAAGTTAATTCATTCCAAAGTTTCATTTACTATCATTATCTACTATGATTTTATGATACTTGTAAATTTTGCTATATATATATATATATATATATATATATATATATATATGTGTGTGTGTGCGTGTATGTGTGTTTGTGTGTGTGTTTGTGTGTGCATGTGTTTGTATGAAATTTTTCTGTCACGCAGCCTCGAAATGTCCTTATAATGTCTAAATGTAAACAATAATGACGTGATTTTCCGCTGAGCTAAGCAATAACAACTCGTGCCGTGAGCAGTGAAAATGTTTTTAATGCTTGAATAGATTAAGAAAATAGCAAGAAATTACAGTCGTTGAAATAGGATGAGGAAAGAGCACGTAACTAAAAACTGGAACGGTGTAGTTTCTCCGTATGCTAAGTCTCTTTTACATCACAGGTTTTATCAACAGTTAACGGTTTCATTGTTCCTTCTACTATCGAGAAAAATACAATGTCATCTATGAAAATGCGTAATTTATTCTACTTTTTTCCATTCTTGGTAATTACTGTCATTTCTTTATATCTAAACCGATAGAAAACGGCTATTATTCCTTAAAAAATATTGCCATTATGACCAAAGAAGTGATATTTTGGAATCAACCAATCCCCAATCGGACAACTGGCTGATTTGCATATTTTTAATCACAAAAAGTGAGAGAAACAAGCATATATATGAGTATCACTCTCATCGTCACTGAGACTGTTTTTTTATACATAGTAAAGATAAGCAATTGGGAAATAAAACTCACAACCCAGGGACAAAATTGCATTGCACAGTGAAATAAGTATTCATTGCGTTCCTTAAAATTAGTTCACTTCTCACTACTCACTCTCTGTTTATTCCATTTATCTCCCTTTTTATACTCACTCGCTCTTCATTTCATAGAGTTTCTTTTAAATTGAAAATCTTTGAAGACAGCATCAGAGACACAAGTGTCGGATTATGTCGAATATTATGGTGTCGGATGATAAAGAATGCTATAGCTACTGTTAACAATTTCATCAGCACCAAAGAAATAATATAAAAAGAATAGAGAGAAAAATGAAGCTTTATGATAAAACGTGAATCGAAAAAAGAAGACGAATGAGGATTATTGCATACAACACAGAAGAAGGGATTGAAATATTATAAAAAGGAAAAGGTCCCTCTTTCCGATCCCAGGTAAAAAGCTATGAAATTCAATGCTGATTACTAAGGCCGACAGGGCATTGCCACTTGCAGGATAGGTGAAATATAATCTTCTTACGCCTATTTTTTATGATTTTGTATTTTATGCTAAACTGGAGGTGCGAGCTGCGTAGCGGTTATCATCACAGACAATTAATTCGTAGAGACCACTTCAGAGTCTGGCTGAGGCTTTTTGCGCTGTTTTGCACTAACACTCTTAGGAAAGGCATGAATTCTACTCTTCACGCACATGGCTATGGGTAAAATATCTGGACAGATCCGGCTCGTAAGTTTCGGATATAATAATAATACTGTTAGTAAACCATGCTTAGTAAAAGAAAAAAAAATCAATGTAGACTGCTTCAAAAATTACTGCCGAAATCGATTTTGATATAGTCTTGGCCTCATGCCAGACAAAGCTGAGCGTAGTGAAAAATTACTTTGTTGAGTGAAATAATGGTTAGCACGTTTGTTTCACACGCATAAGGTCTTAGGATTTTCTGTGTGCACTCTTGTTGAGTACATTATAAGCTGAGTGGTTAGGTTGGATGAATCCTTTCGGTAGACTTGCATCCTGTCATAGAAATTGATAAAAATAAAGTCCTGCTCTCGATTAGACTTATGACTAATAAAGATCACTAAGCTAACACACAAAACCGAAACCAAGACTTCGTCACTGGCCTCCGTAATTAATTGGGTGATTTCCCTTCCGAGACAGGACGCTGTACCTTTTTCGCCTGCTTTGTGACTGAGGTTGGTGCACATTTTTTGTCAAGGTAAAAAGAATAGAGAAAGAAAACGGATATAGGGAGAAAAATTAGCAAGAATTGATAGAAAGTGGAAAGGGCACTGGGGTACTTCTGTGGTCTTGTCCGAAACAAAGTGTAGTATCTCTTTTTATTGGCTTAGTATCTGATATATCCCACATGTTTAATGACTTGATGTGCAGTTGCTGTGAGGAAAGAAAAGAGAATTTATTCTTTAAGAAGGAAACAATGTAATTATGAACTGTAGATATAAAACTGTCAATAAAGGTTTCTTCAGTTTTCAAGCTAGTTTGCCTGGCTTGCAAGGTAGCCGGCTCTTTTTCCAAGTTGCGTTCAGGGCGTACTGATGGGGATAGACGACTGGAAATTTCAAATATTACTCATTATTTTTTTTTTCATCCAACCCCCACCCTGGCTTCAATAGATTTCAGTGGGGGGAGTTAAATTTGCACAATAAGTTTACGCTAAATTGGTCCATCAGATTGTTTTCTGAAAATGCAGTCATTTTTTAGCAATCACTGCTCAGTGAAGGGTGAGAGAAGTAACTTATTCATTGATTATCCTTTTAAGAATTTTCAATTGATCATCCTCAACATGGCATACTGCCAGAATACATTGGTCACATGACAGTTTTCATTGAGTGAATAACCAGATATAGTATATTTTGGGGTTGAGAACCCTAATCTACACCCAAGTGTACACTTATTCGTCACTATATTTCCAACCTAATAACGCAGAGGGTTAAGTATTGCTCAAAGTCCCGAAATAGGTATATTTGGGGGGCAATATGATATTGAATTGGTGAAAACAGGTACCACACGTTGCTCTTAGCCAAAACCATGAAGTTGTTTTGGTAGAAAATAAGACAATTAGAGAGAAAAAGTAGAAGGAAAACCCAGGTGAAATCAGTTGTGCAAGAAATACAAGGAATCGAAAATTTTAACAGCCCTGAAGAATAAAAGACAAGATGTTAAAAAAAATCGTGAAAAGCAGAAACAGAAACTGAAAATGACGTGTAAAAAGCAATAACAGTAAAACTAGAAAGCAATCAATCAGTTAATTAGGAAACAATAAAAGAACAAACTCACAAAAGAAAGAGAAAACGAACATGAAAAAGAAGCGTGAAATTACCGAAAAACAAAAAAATCAACTCACTCACTAAATACAAAGACATGAAAAATAGACTCACTTATTAAATTAGAAAAAAAAACAATAACATACAATGAAGAAAAAACAAATGAAGAATAATGAAACAAAGAGCAGAACTCATTAAGATGGAGAATGGCCTAAAGAAAGGCATGAAGAAAAGAATGGAGAAGTAGCAGGAATCGATAAAATATTGGTTTTCAAACTGTCCCCCTTTTGACCCCCTTCATATTCCCCAAAAAATATGTTCGGACCCCTGAAGTGTTCCATGTTGATTCGCTAGTTATAGTAAACATAAACACAAATTTTCAGAAGCCATATTGAATTGGAAATATAAATACAGTCGAGAGGATATTGGAAATGGTTTCAGAGACCATTAGTGGTTCGTTGACCATACTTTGTGAACATATGTAATAGTATGATGATTACAAAGCAGATTTGGGGAGTCAAAGATATCCATGTAGTAAAACGATATCAGTGAAAATAATTCCAAAACATAGCTGACTGTTTAGAGAAGAAAATTTGAAGAAAGGGGTCTGCTGATATTTGGATTTTCACTGTACTTGGAACTTAGATTAGCAGGGGAAGGAAAAGGTGGACTGTATTAGCAAAAGGAAAAACGAGAGGAATCACTTCTCAATTGATCATCCGGTTTTTTTAAAATTATATTGATCATCCCAACATAAAAAGCTACCAAAAGATAATGGTCACCCGTCAGTTTTTATTGAGTGACTAACCAAACCTATTTTATCAGTATTTCTTTCATCTTGATTTCAGTTACTTTCTATTGCAACCCCGAGATCATCGCTCCAGAATAGAAGCAGTATTGGACGGAAATAGAAATAAGTCGTTTTGTTGGCAAATAGGAATAAGTTCTATAGATAGTTTTGAATGACTTCAATCGCTTGGTCAGATATTATTAGGTTTGTACAGTATGTACAAACAAAGGAACAGAAGGGACAGACGGGTGCTGATGACGGAGAAGGGAAAAACGGTACATCCATATCAAGAGAGAAATTGTAAATGAAAACATATTGGGAGCACAATAAGAGAAATACGGGAACACAGAATTGCCAGCTCTTGGAGCTGATTTATTTTCCCTTTTGAAAAAGTTTTGGAGAATTAAACCAATTCGAAAGTCGTTTTGAGGGCGTATGGGATGAATATCTGAACATACACAAGCTATTTTTCTCATCCGTGAATCGGTGGAATGGAAAGTTTAGAGTTTTGCTTAGATAGTAAGGAAACGCCCTCACAACCAACCCCATAAAAAGTGAGCCCACGTCGTCCCCACATTACCACACCACTGATTGAATGGCGAAATAGTAAGGGTAAAAGTTATGAGATTATAAGAGAAAAAAGAGGCAGACCCTACAAAAGGCAGAAGAAAAAGATGCTTATTTGTCAGACATCAAACGGAGAACAGAAAAACAAATGTGTCTGGGAGAACAGTATCGAATAAGAGTCTGGCACGAAAGGTCAATTGTAGAAACAAAGTTGATCCTTCAAAATCGATTTAGCGATGCAAACACGTATGGCATTTGTTGATTAGCGGAGGATGAAAATGTGTTTATTGTATCTTATGGCTAGGTTAAAGATGTTTGTTACTACTGCATTACCCAAGCAATATCATCTTGGTTGTTGTACATAGAGATAAGGCCCACCAATATAAAGTTTCCATCAACAAAGACAACTATGAAATGAAAAAACATATTTCTGCCCATCCCTTGTATATCATAGCAAAATCTCCCTCAAACCTTTGTTTACACCTTATAATGGCCCAACAGTTAGCCCCATTGAGCAGAAATATTTCAGCCATTTTCTAATAAGTCTGAGTCATTTGTGTTCTAAGTATATAAAGTTTTGCATGAAAAATTTAACATTAAAGAGGTTATTTCACCCTGATAAGTAACTTACCCCAACGAGTGACTGTTCTTACTGTATGGTGTGCTGGAGGGTAGCATCGGTAGGGAGTGGCAATAAACAGTATATAATATCTAAAGCAGCTTCTGTCTTAGAATAGAATGTTATGGAAGCCATGAGTTAGGGGCCACTTGGTACATTGCAAGCAGGGCTACTAGGTACGTTGTAATTGTCTACAAAAAAAAAAAAATTTCAAACAATTTTTCCTGTGGTTTTTCTTTCCGTCTTCCACCTTACTGAGGTCCACTCATGTATGATTTCACTTGTCCCATAAAGTGGTCTTTATATTCGTAAAATTTCATTTCTGGTTTGATCATTGTTTGGCTCAAAACATCAAAATTCTCAATTATTACAATGTATCAGTTGTACCTATACATACTAGCAAGAGAAAGAACTTACCCCATTGGATTGTTTCAACTTCACTGATTGGCTAGGTATATACACTTTTCTGAAATTTTAAATAAATAAGATAATAAACCTGACAAATGTATCAGATTTAGAGGGCTCATCCAAAGGTAATTTCTTTTATTCAGTCACACTTGGTCATATCTACGTTTTATGAATTGATTTCACAGGAAGTGTGATTACGTGTGAATAAAAATATATGCATATTCTTATATACATTGTTTGTTTGTGAATATATATATATATATATATATATATATATATTTATATATATATATATATACATATATGTATATATATATAATTTTGTTTTCCTATGAATATATATATGAACTAATCCCAGAAATACAGAACAGATCTTATTTGAACAATTCAACAAAATGTTTGTGCTGATCCAGTCTCCAGTGTTCTTCAGATGCAGGATCTGTAAAAAAACACTTTGAAAAGAGTAAAGCATTCTCGATTTTATCGCTATTTTTCTGAGAAATGATTTTCCCTTTTTCTGTTCACACCTGGACGAGACCGTTAACAATTGCTGTAAGATATTGTCTTGGTAACTATATACAGGGTAAATTCATAACGCTAACAGTATCAGAAAACTGATACGTTAAGTACGAATAATCATATAACGTAAATATATTATGTTTAATGTGAGAACACTGTTGAAGATGTTTTATTTTGTTATTCTTTCCCAAGAGCTGCCGATTGGCCAAAAGTTCCATCGGAGAAGAAGGGTAGGAGGAAGTCTTTTACTTAATGATAGAGAGTGGATTGAATTCATTTGTAGGAAATTAAAGGCATGAGACTTTTCTAATTTCACAAATCGCAAACAAACGTCTAAATAACTACCCCACGTTGCAACAATAATGGAAACCTAGAATTACTCCTAACAAAGTGTAAGAATTGATTTAATTTCAGACTAGCGACTTTTGCGACTCTAAACCAAACTTGTGTGACAAAAAAAAAGATCATTAGGGTTTTTTTTTCTCGTTTTTCTACTGAGAGAATATCACTCCGAACTGTAAATTATATTACATGATTACTTCTCCATTTTCCTTCCTAAATCTTGCCTTGGAGCAATGACAAACAGATGTCGTCTGATTCTTTGCAAAGTAATGATAAACTAGAACAAAAGCCATCTTGTTTTGTCTGGCCTCTACTGTGTAGATTGTAATTATCTGGAATGCATTAGGCAGAGGAGACTTCTGGCATGCGTACAGAAAAACTGCAATACGCTTCATCGGAACGTAAAATACGGGCGGACTTTATGTTTCTATGCTAACGTTCAACTCGTAAAGGCTTACGATTCAAAGCCTAAATGTAAATTAATCGAATGATTTGCATAAAGCAGAAATAAATTCTCTTCCCACAACTTTATTTTTCCTGCTTCTTCCTTGCTTCTATCTATTGTTTCCTCTCACAAATTGAGTACGGTACAAGGGTAAATATAGAGAGATGTGGTGTGACAGATGGTATTAACCCATTCTTTCAAGTGAAGAAGGATTATGTGTCTAGAAAATAACCAAAGCTTGGGCTTTTACATCACTAAACTCTATCACCACTGGGAGATACCCAGGAAGGCCACAAATATTTACTAAGCTTAGCTTCGATAGCAGTGTTTATTTAGTTTAGGTCACATGAGTAGAGAACATAAATGAAGTACGAAATAAAACTGATATTTAACAGCCAAATTTGCAAACTATCACAATCTGGTAAGTGCATTTTATATTTATGTATCACGCGTAATGGCTGCCTTAACAAAGATAGAGGGCTGCCATTCATCCTTTATTCGGTCTAAGAAAAAATTTTCTTTTTTTTAAATTCTGCTCTCGGTAGCTTTTTAGTAAGGGAATTCAATTAGCAAAGTAAGTTTATGTTGAATTGATCCCTTATTTTGTGTCCACCAGCATTCACATTTTTTTCTTAATTATGACCCTAGCAAAAAGTGAGAGGAGTAACTTTCCAATTTTTCAGTAGACCGGGACGAAAACAACACGCTGCCAGAAGATACCAAGGTCGTGTAACGGTTATTAGTGAGTTATTAACCAGTTTCACCTTCGTATAATTGACTTTTGCTTTTGGTACTAATATGTCTGAACGATGAACATCCATAACCGACCTGCCTTGTGGCCGGGGTAGTTGTGTACCAGCAATCAGTGCTTGAGTCCAGATATAAATTATAAGATTTCGATTGCTTATTTTATATGTCCTTCCCCTCTTGGAGGTTTATCAGGGTTAGTCAATTCCTGGTGTATGTATATATATATATATATATATATATATATATATATATATATATATATGTGTGTGTGTGTGTGTGTGTTTGTGTATGCATGCGTGTGTTGTGGGAGTGTTCTTGAGTATATAGATAGCTCATATACAAAAGTAAAGGTGTTCTGAATTGTTTTTCGTGGTATATGGGTTGGGTAGTTTTTGTTCTGTTTTTTTTTTTCAGTTACTTTTCCTTGCTTTTTATTTGACACTATTGACCACATCCGTCAACAGCAAAATCGTCAACATCAACAACCTGGTTGAGAGGATACGTATATATCATAAATGGGAAGCACTCGGCTCCCAGGAAAGACATTTCTAACCCAATGGAAGAAATTCTAGGCAGGCAAGGGATCGGGGAGAAACAAATTACCACTGTGATAGGAAAATAGTGAAGAATGCTTTAAAGCTTCAGGGGTGAACTCCATTCATATATCTATAATGACTGAAGAGTATTACTGCAACTAATGAATGAAAAATTATAATAACATATATTTTTAGAATAGATGTATCGATTTATTAGAATGGAATAAGCCATTGTGTATCTGTAAGATCAATTTTCGTAAATATGTAATACTGATCAGTTTGGCTCAGTCGGCAAAAGTGCCTGCTACCAATCACTTTGTCGTGTTTTCAAATCACGGTCGGGAGCGAATGGTAATTGTACGAATGTACTTATTTATCAGAACAAAAGATGCCCTTGTGTATTTTAACACACATTTTCGTTGATATTTGAGACTTGTAAATTTATCTTGGTTGGTAAGAACGCCAACAACCATTTAGTTTTGATTTCAAATCACGATAGGTGTATCGGACAGACAAACAGCGACTAATAAACTCCCCTGAATTTGGGGAAGACTCTGCTTGTTTTTGTTACAGTAGAAGAACAAAATCAGTCCCTGGCTCGGCCTGGAGTCTAAGAAGAAAACACAAGATGACAAGTTTCATTTAAACTAATAAAGGTAATTGAAGGGATCTTGGATCACAAACAGAAGAATATGAACAGGGAGTCTGAAGGAGTATTCTCATATTCCCTTGCTGAGTACATTTCTTATTTGGGTGCAGTTATTGTAGCCTTGATGTAATGAAAAATATCAGATCTTTTACTTGGTACGTGGGTGGCAAGGTAAAATCGGTGCATCTAATTATTTATTTGCTCCGTTGGAGATTGATATTTTTCTCTTCGCATAAGACTTTTATGAAGTTAGTCATGGAATGGGTAATGGCGTATGTACTCCCACTATCATCAGCAGTCGATTGTGCCAAAAGCACTTTCTGCTTCTTGCAGGGTTCTTCATAGATGTATTGTCGTGAACATTTGTTTAAAATCAGAGCCGCCTACATTCTTCGAGATTTATTTGTTGCCTTCTATCTCTTCTGTCGTTTGATACAATCTGTATATTTTCTTATTCAACTTTTTTTTAAATTCACATTGCTAAGACAAGGGGTGAGGAAAAGAAGAAGAACTCAGAAGTTTGAATTAGTCCGTTTCATTTACACATTCATTATTCTAATAGAAGATGTCTCTTACATCAGAACAAAATGTGTTTTATCTGTAAGAATATATATATATATATATATATATATATATATATATATATTGATGGATATGCATGTATAGATATATATTATTTACAAAAATTGATATATATATATGTGTGTATGGGTGTGTGTATTCTATGCATATGAGTGAGTTATTTGGATATAGAAATCAGACAATATCAAAGTATTATGAAATTTTTCATATGTTGCACTACTGCAGCTTCATGGGAAATAATGTTGAAAAAATAAAATTTCAAGAAATAGTCTTCACCTCACATTCTGAACATGCATATATATTCATGTATATGAACATGATCTGTATATAAAAAATGTAAACAAATCAAGTGAAACTCCACTGAATCATTTTTCTCAGCATAGGTATAATTAAAGCCTTAACAAATCACTACAGATTGAACCCTTTTAATCCTGTGGTCCGATAAGTTTTTGGATCTACCGCCATTAGTTTGTGAATCTGCCACCAGGGCGCTAAGGTGTCAAACATTGTTTAGACTGCAGTTGAGTGTCTCTGAAGGACAGAGATGTTAATTTCATATATTTGGCGGTATTTCATCTCTCCAGGATGACACTCAAGGAATCAAGAGGCTCACATGATGTTGTTTATCTTAAAGAGCGTAATTGTAAAATATTATTTATGCTTGAAAAAAGTTACTGAAAAAAATCAGATGAGCGGACTTCCATAAAGAGTTTGTTTTAGAGAGTTTATAGAAACACTAGGTGGGATTTTTAGATCTCTTGCTGAAAGAATCGGTCTAAAAAGGCCAATTTCTGTGATCCTGCATTTCCTGTAGTCCGGCAATGGCCAGGTTATAGTTTGCTGGATTAAAGGGGTTATTACATAAATGCTGAAAGGAGAAAGTGTCACTGTAACCAAAAATGCTCACCCACGCATCCGATAACACACAAACCCGATTAAGTATTTAGATTGATATTTACTTTATTGCTACTTCTGCTTGAACTCTCCCATTTAGAAAGCTGCTCGACTTGATGTTATTTAATTTTACCCGTCTTCTCTGGGTATATTTCCCCATCGGAACTGGAGTATCCGCTCTGGACATTTCCGCTGTTGACTATCCATTCAGAGAAAAATCGCTTGAAGTCATTTCACTAAGGTCAAGCGTTCAGTGATACGGCTGGCTGCTGTAATACTATGGTTGGTTAGTTGCTCTGATTCATTGGACAGTGTTTTCTGAGCACATTGGTCAATAGAAAAGCGAGCGTGTCCTTTTATCACATTTGCCGCTCGAGCCATTCATGTCAGTCACAAGAATATCAAACAAACCATAGAAAACTTTTCTTTCACACACACATGCATATATATATATATATATATATATATATATATACATATATATATATATATATATATAGTTGCTATATTCACGATACATTACATCTATGTAATATATTCACAAACCTGATAATAGCTATATACTTGACATTTCACTGTATAACGTAAAACACACACACACACACATATATATATATACAAATATGTGTGTGTGTGTGTGTGTGTGTGTAAGCATGTATTCATTTACTATGTGAGTATACACAGTGTGTTACCAAAAGTTTCTGGGTATACAAACAGCTTTTAGTACGACTTAGAAGTAAAAAGTAGTTATACTATTCAATAACATGATAAGTCTAAAAAAAAGTTTTGTTGTTGTGAAAATAGATGAGAATGATATGTAGGATACGTTGTAATTGATTACCTCAGATTGATTTTGTTAAAAATTTCCATCTTTCATTCTCTCTCTCTCTCTCTCTCTCTCTCTCTCTCTCTCTCACTCTCTCTCTCTCTCTCTCTCTCTCTCTCATATGACGCAGTAAAAGATCTGGTACACAAACAAATTTCTGTTTTAGCTCCTTTGGGCGAAATTGTCGAGAATATATTCCCCGAAGTACTTGGTAGATCTCAACATTTTGTAAAAGGTGAACAATTGGCCGAAAAAAATTCATTTTGTACAAATGAAAGATTTCTTTCCCAGTTATGTCCTCACTACGTGGGTACATATTCATTCAATATATGGAAGGTTCTCAATGAATTCCACTGTTGAAAGTGTAAGCCATAGGGTAAGAGAGGAATAGCTGCATTCCAGGGTGGACTTCGAGTGTCTATTTTTGATTGAGATTTTTTCTAGACATTTAGGAATTCACCTATGTCAACAAATTATATTCAAATATCCCCTTGGCTATAGGATAAGGAAAGATTGTTTGAATTCTGGAGAGGATCACTGAACTTTCTCTACATTTACCTCCCCAGTATATGAAGTGATTTTCATTCAGTTTTCAGTGACAATAGCATTTGCAGAGGTACGCCTTCTCTGATTGCGGTTTAGTTTGATACCGTTTCACCGGAAATCCTTCTCTCAAAGACGCCCCTACATAAACACCTGCGCTGTACCTTTTATCTCCTTTCTACACAGTTGTGTCTCACAGATTTAACGTTTCTTTTACGCCGATCTTCCTCGCCAGTGTTGCCTTTCAACGTCATTCACTCGTTAAGTCTGTTTTTTCTTTCGATTCAATCTATATAGAATGCAACAAACATGCAAAACGTTCCTCCCAATGCAATTGCTTGTCTCTTTTTAATCCTTCTAAACTGCATGCACTTACTAGTACTAGCTTACTGATCAATGCCGTTAAGAATTCACCGACATTAAGGAACGCACTTTTCCAGTCCTCACTTTTTCTTTTTTACTTTCAATAAAGTTATGAGCATGGACATATGTCCATAGTATATTAATGACTCTATATAAGTATACAGTTAACAAACACACACACACACATACTCATGTAATATATATATATATATATATATATATATATATATATATATATATATATATATATGTGTGTGTGTGTCAATATATGTCAATATATCAATATGTATGTATAGAATAAGTATATATATATATATATATATATACGCATATATATATATATATGTATATATATATATATATATATATATATATATATATATATATATATATATATATATTAGAAAATGTTACAATTTAAACACTCATCCTTGAATCTTTCCCTAAATTTCTGGAGTAACTTATCGTGTCACTCATACCTTATTACCCAATATCTGTCGATGCAATTTATGTAATTTTATTTCGTGTTTATTTCCCAGTTCCACATATGATTAATAATCATGGTACGATGAATAATTTTCCTTTCGTGGGAAACTTCAGTTGTATACCATGTAACAGTTTCGAGAATTTATAAAACGAAAGTTGTATTAACATGGCACCCGAGCAGTGTTAATCAACCCCCACTCCCTTTCAGCTTTAATTTGAATACATAGCCTATGTTTGACATGAATTTTGTTATTTCATGTAGGGTATCATCATAATGTATTGTAAATGGATGTTGTTATATACTACACGTCATTTATCTTCTTGAAACAGGTCTCAATTTAGTAACTTACCTCGAAAACGTTTTTAACAATGAGGGGTCATTTAGTATAACAACAGATGTGACTTACAGCTCGAATCACTTCTACTGAGTTACCACCCATCAGACAGCATGCAAACCAACTTTTGACATCATCTTTAGGAATACTAATTACACTAAAAAAATTTTCGAGTTGATTCTCTACCAATATATTCAATTGAAAAATTTGATAATTTTTCCACTAACTTTGATTTTTCACAGTTACATATATATATATATATATATATATATATATATATATATATATATATATATATGAGAGAGTGATATTGGCATATATTCAGTATATCAAGTCTTATTCATCTATGACATGTAACTTGAAAGCGCTCTTACTATATAAGTCAAATATATCCAATAGCGGCTACCAACTCACTTCTCAAGACTATTCTCAACAGACAAGTTTAATTTTAAGCATAAGTATTTATACACAATACATAATAAAAGAAATGAATGAGAGTGTTGCAGGAAGTTACCGTAGAGAAAATTCCATTGCTTTCTATTGTAATGCAACCAACATAGACAGATATGGTGAAAGGCCAAAAAAACGGTCAGTTTTCAGGAATGTTTGTAATAAGATCTTACAAGGGATCTCAGTCCGTCATTTGTGACCCCTGTATATTGACATTAGCTCGTTATCACTGTAGGACGTGTTTGCAGCGGGCTTTTCAGCTACATATATTTCGTCTGCTAGTGTTTTGGCCTCATTTTGCTTTGACCACGCACACCCACATATACACACATACACACACACACACACACACACATATATATATATATATATATATATATATATATATATATGTATATATATATATATGTGTGTGTGTGTGTGTGTGTGTGTCTGTGTTGGGGGCTGGGGTGTATGTGTATGTGTGTGCGTGTGTGTGTGTGTGTGTGTGTGTGTGTATTTACTGCCTTGTGAATTCTCTGATTTCTTCTTGCTTCCGTGCCATTGTAACATCGAATGGGTTTGGGATTGAAATTTTCACTCCCACACACAATCACTAAAGAAAACATTTGTTTCACATTATCAATCATTTAGAATGAAATGATAAATTTAGAAGAATAATCTTCAAAAGTTGAAAATCATATTTATAAAACACTAAAATTACATTATATGAATATTGTATGATGTTATGATATTGTTTTGTTTAAAATTTAATATTTAATTCCTTTTTACTTTTAAAAACAAATCGAGATGGAAACATACGTGGTCGATATATCACAAACCGAAACATCCACAGCTTAAATATCAGCAACCGAAACATCTTAGCCGAAATATCCGCAGTGGGAACGCCCGTTCAAAGAACTTAATACCCCTAAAACTCATCCATCTATCCCTCTCTTGCTTATGGAAACATGTGCCATGAGTGATTAGCAAAGATCATGAAAAGGTGATAATACATTTGACAGCTAGAAAAGCTCCAATGAAGTTGTTCTCGAAGGATTTATTCAATGTTAGTGACTTAGATCTAAAAAAAACAACTTCTACTCTTAATGTTTGTTGTTGATATTTTGACGCATTAAATTCACAGTTGGTTTTTCAGCTGTCGACTAAATCAGCTGATTGAACACCACCCACGCAAAATGCAATTGATTTATGTTATTGATTTATGTTATTTTCTCTCTATTCATTCTTTCTATTCTTTCCTCTATTTGTTCGTCTCTTTTTCTGTCTATTTTCTGCGAATGATATTGTAGCACGCAAAACCCAAGTTGGCGCGTTTGTAAAGTCGAACAAACGTTGCATTATTTAGAGTTCTTAATAATAGAAAGTCGCGGACTTATCCCGGAGGAACTGAAAGAATGCCAAAAAGGAACTAAAGAGAAGAATGATCTGCTATTTATCGATTAGAATATACTGAAAGAAGTTGAAACGAGAAAACAGAACCCAACCTTGGCATGGATATATTACAGAAAAGGCTTATGATATGATCCCACAAGCCTGGATAATAGAATGCCTAAGGATAATACAGATAACAGTACGAACAGAGAAATTCATAATGAGAGAAAAGGAAGACTGGAAGTTGGAACTAACCACAGGGGGGAAGTATCTAGCCGGGGTCAAAATGAGAAGAGGTATCTTCCGAAAGGACTCGCTGTTCTTAGTGATGATACCGTGAACTACCCAGAGAAAATGTAACTGACGATATGACACAGAGTCTAATAGTCTTAAGTAGTCCAAATTTCTTGACACGAGATCTTTCCCTCTTGTGGCTTGTTTATATCAAATAGTGTTATACACAATAGTATAAAGCTGTCAGAATTTATTGAATTTTATGATGAAGCATTAGAATTGTTATTCATTTTCAGTATCTTTTTTTGTTGTTCTTTTTTTCTTTTTCTTTTTTTGACTAATTCCCACTAAATGAATGAAATTGTTTAAATTTTCCTTAGGTCTTAGAGGAAGCATTATTATTACTGAAATGTGAATGGCAACTTTTCTCATGTCCAAGTGTCAAAAACAAAGGTTGACTTTCTCTCTCTTTCGGGGTCAAAGGCGAGAAGGGTTTTTTTTTCACATCTATTTCGGGGGGTGGGCACATTGATGTTTCAGGACACAGTGGGCCAAAATGTTGTATTAACAGTTGTTTCGACCAGGCAACGCTCGGTATCATTGTTAGTATGAAAAGGATTTATTTCTTTTAATCTAGATATGTCTTAGTGGGGTGTTAATTTAAATATTAGAACGTAGCTAAATTGACCTTCTAATTTGCTTTAATTTGCACAGTTATTGTTTTTTTGTTTGTTCTGTTTTTGTTTTTGTTTTTGTTTTCCAGGTGGGGGTGAAAATCAATGATCACCGCCCGAAGAGAATGCGTTTGAAATAAATCATTCCTTGGTCACCCCTTTTTCCATTTTTTTATTGACCACCTGCAACAAGATATTTCAATTGACTGACTAACCATGTTGGTTTCATCCCTCTATTTACTTATTTTTCTTGCTTGGTTACATCTAAGAGTCGTAGCGGACATTAAGGCCTTATGATGACCAAATTTCACAATGAAATATGGTTATTATTGTTCTTCTTTGACCAATCAATAATAAAAGCTAGAGGTCGATTCATATAATAGCATCTAACACACTTTTGTATCATGTTGTCATATCACATTAAAATCATATATTCCATAATATTAAGAAGATAAATTTGAAGAAGATAAAACCATTAATACAGAATAAAAAGATAAAACATGTTCAATGACGGGTCCACCATCTGCGGTTCTAGCTGCCAGGGGAGGGGGGGTGATAGGAAGTGGAAGACCTAAGATTCATATCAATCCAACGATATTTAGTATAGTTTGCAGTAGTATTAGCAGAACGAGTTGTGATAGAAATAGGAGGAAGAGAGAGATGAGGATGGTTCACCGAATCTAGACCAAGTTTTATATCAATCCAACATGATACGGCCGAGGAAATGTATAGTTGGCATTACTAGTTGTGGTAGTAGTAGCATGAGGAGGGGGAATAAGAGGCTGAGAGGGATGACGATGGTTCACCCTAAGGTCTGGGCCATGTCTCACATCGATTCAACGTGCAACGGCTTCAAAAACTGATATTTAATCAATGAAACACTGACAGTCAAACCAACCGAAAAGTGTTCTATACAAATCCGTGGACATATGTAAAAGAGGAATGGGATAAACACGAAAGAAGCAAGAATACGTCTGACATACGAGCATGAATCAATAACATCATATTCAGATGGATACCCATTACCTGTATTTGATCTAAAAATTTTACTGAATATTCTTAATCAACTTAATTAATATACTAAACTGAATTGCATTGTCAATCAATGAGAGTAAGTCGAAAAAATAAGTATTTATTGTCAAATAATCGCTTTCATTATCATCGAACGGAGGACTGAGTGATATACTTACGTGTATACGACGGACTGGACATGTAGGCATATTAAGAGAACAAACAAGATATTACGATGACGTACAGCGGGCCATTTTGGTATAAAAAATTTAATCGTCGACTCCGACGCCTATTGCTGATCTCAAATTAAAAAAATGTGTAGTTTTCAATCACTGTCATTGAGTTGAAGATTTTATTTGTTTTTTTGCGCGAAATCAATTCTAATATTTTGAGTGAAGTAGCCGTCAACGCCGGATGAATATTTGAAGAGTAAAAGAACAAAGGATTAGAGCATTGAAACTTAAAAAAAGGTTTCCCTCCACCTTTGGCTGCTTAAAGAGGGGAAAGGTCTTTATTTACTTTTGTCCATTTGAAGGTAAATTTTTTCCTCCTTCACTTTTGACTTCTTGGACGGAAAAAGGTTTCCCCTCACAGGCATACCATTGAACACTTATCTGAAGATGGCTGGGGCAGTGAACCACACCTTATTTCAATGAAGTAAAAAAAAAATACTCTTTCCGATGCCACAATGATAGATTATCCAGAATTAAAGACTTTTTTACGAGTTATTACGTCTCTACTATTATAAAAAAGTTGACCTTGCCTCAACTAAAGATATATATACATATATATATATATATATATATATATATATATATATATATATATATATAAAATTATATATACATAATTATAGAATATCACTGACTCATAACAAAGTTAACATTCTTTCATTATATATATATATATATATATATATATATATATATGTATATATATGTATATATCCCAGTATACTTTTACTTACCTTTCAATTCTATTGGAAACGATACTTGCTTGCTGCTGTTGATCTTGCATTCATTCAGTGCTCAGCATCAAACGGAAGTAACAGCACGCATATGAAAAAAAACACACAAATAGACATTTTTTTCACGAAGAAAAGAGTTCCACCATTATGACATTCAATTAAAAAGTATAAGAAATAAGACCAGATTCGACTCCATAAATGAAAAAATCGATCTTGCCAACTGTTAAATGTTGTTGTTGTACTTCTAAAAACGAGAGAAAGTCAAAACCTGAGAAATGTTTATTAGAAAAAAACGTAAATCATAAATTCTTTTTCGTTGATGAAAATGATTCTATGTGTTTGAATTCGACTCTGCTTCAAAGTTTTTGTTAATACACATACGTATCACTTACATAAATTCATAATTATTTGTTTGCCTTCGCAAAATCATATATCTTGTATCAATGTCATCGTTACATTGACCCTCGAAATATATCGAATATTTACGTGACATGACAACGTGATAAATATCCTGTGTAACGGAAGACGCCGTTCGTTCGTTTAATTTCTCTTTCACCAACGGAATTAAGTATTTGTTTAATGGCCATACATGTGTTTGCATGTTCACACGAGGTGGTTGTTGAACACTGGGAACCAAATGACATTCTCTCCTGAAGTCTCCAGTCCCTCTCTCAGCGTTCTTACAGATCACAGCAACGCCGTCGTTTATATTACTCTGATCTTTAATCTGATTTTCTAATTCTTTTGATATGTTTAGTGTAGATTTTTGGCCATTGCTGGACCCTGAAGAGTCGTTAATCTCAAATCTCTAGCAACTTCATCAGTATTTCAAGTCTATCAACGCCGTGGTCTCCATACACCTTCTTATCTCTAAACTTTGCCAGTGTTTTGGGACACCGTTCTTAGCGCCATTACTCTGACCATACATGGTCCACACTATATTCTTCAATTAAAAGATTAGTTGCTGTTGTTATTCATGTTATCGTTGGGGTCTATCGTCAAAATCAAAATGAAAGCCGAAGATTATAAAAAAGACGGGTCTAGTTAGGTACTCAATAGAAAATGTTACGTGACCAGCATAAAATACATGCTGTGCTAGGGTGATCAATTGAAAAAACTTCAAATACATTTTATCAATCTATAAGTTACTTCTCTGGCCTTTTGTTAGACTATGATCACTAAAAAAGTCTGAATTTCCAAAAAGCAAGCATAAATGTATCAATACAGAAACTGAGTGATCAATTTAGCTTAAACAGACTTTGAAAATTGAACCCCACACTAAAAACCTTTTTTGGGCGGGATGGGAATGAGTCCTTCTATTGATTTAATAAAAAGCAAATGTTAAATCTTTCAGCTCTCCCACTCCTGGGGTGGGGCCTGAACACGTGATACCAGCATACATAGCCAGCCATTCCGACTCAAATCATTTGTTTACAGTTTTTGTTGATGGTTTATGAAAAAATATTGCAAAAGAGATATTTATACGGAAAATGATCGGTAATGAATGTTTATTCTGATTTTCGGAATATCCAGCTAGAGATAACTTCCTGAATTCCTAGATATATAATGAAAAAGAGAAACACTGGGAAATTGTTACCGCCGAAGGGGGCGAGTTTTTCGATTTTTGTGCACATACGTGTTTCTGCCTATGTGTTTTGTATTCAAACGCTTCTTGCCAAGCCGTTTTGTCTACAAAGTTGAAATTGGCATCAGTACGACACTTGACTCCGAGTAAATTTTCTTGTTCTGGAAAGAGTTTGTGGTTCTTTCGAAAGCTTGCCAACCCAAATTGATTCATTCCCTACTTGAGTTTTTTTTTCTTTCGAGGATTTCATGGAGATTTGTTGACCTAGGTAAAAGTAGTGGTGTACTTTTTTCAGCGAACCTTGTTTAAACAATACAATCAAAAATTTCAGTTTTGCAAGCTGAGAATCGATTTCTTTCTAGTCTGCAAATGATAAAAGTAATACTAGACCAGAAAGCACGAAGAGAATGCATAAACCGGTCAGCATGATACACTAACTAGAAACTCAGTGAAAGGTCAGAAGGGAGAGAGCATGAATTTACAACTATTGGGTCATCTACCTCAAATTTTAACATTAGCCTTTTTATTAAGAGTTTATTTCCTAAATCTTTTTTTGCAACATAAAATATACCTTTTCATCAAGAACTAATTTCTCGATCCAACCCAAACTTTGATCGATTCTTTTGGGGCCAAAAATCCGTCTTTTCACAAGATTTCATTGAAATCTCGTTGAAACCTTTCCAGGATATTTTTGGAAAAAAAAAGAGAAACTAGCACGAGTGAATAGATATACCTTACCTAATTCCAATGGCTGAGGTTAAAAAAAATAGATGAAATGGTTTTTAGCTTAGATTCAAGCCAAAAGCCCCATAAAATAACTACATCGTCGATTTGTGAATAATTCTAATATTGCAGATTTTATTTCCAATTTGATGACATAGCCCAGCATTTGTTGAGCAAAAGATATTTTATCAAGCTACACTGTGTTTGGAAGAGGGTGGTTATAAAATTGCCCGGTTCTTTGGCACACTTCAAGCATCAAGGATTTGATCTGACCCTACCTCTTGGTTCAATGGAAGACTGCAGCTTTCGGCAAGGTTCTTTAGAACTAGATAGTTGCCAAAGTTTGACCACAAATAACCAAGGATGATTTTAAACACGACTCTGATTCTTGCCAAAAAGCTTAGAATGGGAGAAAGAGATGTAAATTTTTTCTACCAACGAGCCCAAAGAAAATTGTCACGCTAAAAGTAAACCAGTTTGTTACCCCTATACTTGTGCTTCGACACCGACTGCTGGCACCTATGAAAAGTACGCAACGATATCAGCTATGAATCTGTGCTATATACAATCCAGGTTGTTTATGAAAAATTTCTAGATTTTACACTGAAACCAGTACTTCCTATGGATAGATGGAAGATCACTAAAACTGTAAAGCAGTGGGCTTGTATAGAGCTTCAGTGACCAATAGCTCTAAAAGTGATAAGCAAGAGTGAATTACAGTATTTCCCCGCTTTTTTGGACCAGTTTTGGTATTCAAACGTTAAGTGGCGACTCTTTGAGTTAAGTATCCAGTTTATATCAGAGGAGTTTCGATTAAAACATTGTATCAGAAATGAAAAATCGAAATCAGGAAACAACTGAAAAATCAGGAACCTGAACACTACTGGACTAAAAAATATATAATAAAAATGTGATGTCAACAAAGGAATGAAAGAAGTCATCAATTCTTCAGAGATTTTCTGTTTTCCTAGCTTTAGTCACGATGTTTCAACCGTTCGATTATCAAGACAACTTCAGTTTAATGGTGTATTGTATTTTACCTTGAGCTTCTGTCTTGAAGGTTTTGAGCAGCATTTCACTATTTTTAGTTCATACTTATACCAACTCGCGGACACGTATAAAACATACGTATACATGTATAAAAAAATACATGGATATATATACATATATATATATATATATATATATATATATATATATATATATATATATGTATATGTATATATATATATGTATATATATATGTATATATATATGTATATATATATATATATATATAAATATATATATATGAATAGATATATATATATAGAGATGTATATATGTGTGTGTGTAAGTGTTTGTGTATACATACATACATATATACATAGGCATAAGTATATATGATACATATATATACATATGAATTATACTGAAGTATGCATGTACATATACATATACATATCTACTTACAATGTATATATATATATATATATATATATATATATATAGATAGATAGATAGATAGATGGATAGATATGTGATATAAATACATCTAATATATATATATATACATATACATATATATATATATATATATATATATATACATATGATATATATGTATACAATTAATACATTTATATACTAATATACATATATAACATACGCACATACATTACATACATATATTCAAATACATGTGATATATATGTCTACATTTTATACATATATATAAATATATGTGTATACATTTTATATAAATATATACTGATATATATATATATGTAGTAAATACACATACATTATATATATACATATATACATGTGATATATATATATATATATATATATATATATATATATATATATATATATAAACTTGCTCACTCATACATACATATTTTTGAATTCCTTCAGCCAAGAATGTCCCCCCTAAGATATTCTTTTCTCCCTCTTTCTTTCTCTCTTTCTCCCATTTATTCAATAACTTTCTATTTTCTCTGTAGGTCACGAATCCAATGTTTCCTAGCTCTTCAGTTTCAATCAATAATGACAGTAAGGAGACAAGTTGAAATGCCAACAGTGTCAGCGCGTGAGAGAAAATAAAGAGAGTTGTTGTGAGCGAGCGAGAGAGAGAGAGAGAGAGAGAGGGGAGAGAGAAGGAGTGAGAGTGAGAGGGGGGAGGAAGAAGAATATGCATGGAACTTCGCTTGCATAATGACCCACAATTCACTTTCAACAATCGACATTTTAAGCGACGGTCCCTGCACATCGTTGCTCTGACAATGATCTGACGACTGCTGTTCTAATATTGTTGCGTGGATGAGTAAAAGACATTCTATTATGGGGGACGTATCCTCAATATAATATGACGCACTCGTTTCAATATTGTTCGGCGATTGATGAATGTCCTCCGTCTCATCTTTTTATTCAGGTCGTTTCGTTTATTCCTTTACGAACTTTTTTTTTTAATCGAAATAATTAAAAAAATAAATTGGGGTCAGAATGACTCAAATCGTTAACAGAATGATGAGGAAGGCGGAGGTTATTTTATGGAAGACGGAAGTGAAATAAATTTAGTCAAAAAAATGGAATCGCTTTCTTTTGATATTTTCATCTTTTTTTTTTTCACTCTTTCCATGGTTCCATACATTTTTTGAATACCTTATTTTTTTTTTGCGTGTGTCAGTTTGTATGTCTGCGTAAGAGTGTGCACGTGTGGCTGCAAAGAAGCAGCCCACAAAAAAGAGGGAGTGATTGTGATAGGAGAATAGGGACGAAAAAAGTTTTTAAAAGAAAAGAAATAGACTATAGGGGAACTCATTGAGGATCAAAATGAGTAACTATGATCTCTGACCCAATTTACATTCTTTATTTGCATTTCAGAATGTGAAGGTTTTCTATCACTTCAATAAAAGGTATTGTCCAAATATATACATAAATGCATATACACCGTAAATATAGGTAGGATTTAACAATCTAATCTTTTTATATATGATAAACAGTTTGACTTTCTTGGTTCGTCGTCCGTAACTTTGGACTCTTCCACTTAAAGGTATCAAGTTTGCTGATAAAATATATCTCCTAACCATAACCTTAAAAAATGGTCTTTCCCATTGAAACAAGTTCTTCCAGTTTCATTTTTCAAAAAACATCGAGTAGAATTCAATTACAGATAGCTTCCGCTTTTCAAAAGTTCGGAAGTAGCTTTTTCGCTCTTTCAAAGGATGGCAAAAAATAAAAATAGATGCTGCTACCACTGATGATGATGATGATGATGATGATGATGATGATGATGATGATGATGATGATGATGATGATGATGAAGAAGAAGAAGAAGAAGAAAAAGAAGTAGATGGATGTTGATATTTATATTTATATATGGAAATAAGAAATAGTTTAAGGAAGGTCTTTGATTAATCACTTCACGAATTCTATTCATTATTCTGATTTATGTCTCCTATCATCACCTGTTAACAGTTGCGTAGCAGGGTTTCTGACAGCTCTGGGGGGAGAAAGACAGAGCTAATTTTACATCCCCACCCCTGGGGAGACTGGTCCCCTTCGCCACCCCCTATTACGCCTCTGCAAGTTGACAGAAACAGCAATGGAAAGATACAATTGCTCGGGGTGCACTCGTTCCATTTATAGATATGGCAGCATAAATCCTTGTGTATATAGATACAGATGAATGATAATCAATAGACGAATGGAGTGAACAGGTCTGTTCAGTCACTCAATAGGGACCATAACGTGAACAACGTCTTTTGGCAGTATACCATGTTTGGGAAATCAATTAAAAAGGTTTAAATACAGATGATCAATGAAAGTTACTTCTGTCACCTTTTGTTTGCACAATGATCACTGATAAGGTTCGAAAAAACAAAGGGATCAATTTAATATGAGCTTTTATTATAAGTTGTATCCCCCTGAAGTTTTATTTTTGGCTGGTCCATAAATAGAACTTCTTTTTTTTTTTTTTTGAGGCATCTTAGGGAGCAAATATTCAAATTTCCCAGTCCTTGTTAGCCAATCAGACTAATGTAAAAACAGAAGAATGCTACGTTGACGGTTTTTGTGACAGTTTCAATTGACGGTCTCTAATAACCTGGGATGGACATGGAACAATTCACTATTTCATTCTGTTCAAACTAGGATTACTCTGAAAGGTGGCCACACTAGTGCAGATTGTCAATGGGGATATAAAGCACTATTGACAAAGTCTCGGTCTTCTTTGCGTGCGTGATCATGCAAATTTTGAGTCTTGTCAAGCTTAAGACTTTTTCTTACAAGTTTTTGTCAGCATGCGAGTCCATTGAGGGTAAATCTCCTCCTTCATTACACGAATCTGTTAATTCAATTAGCTACTGAGTGAATAATTAAACTTGTCGTAATGAAGAGTTTTTCCTCACCTTCCGCTAATACGAACCCAGATCCGTTTGCGTGTGAGGCAAATGTACCAACCATTATACCATGCAATCAGACTGTTCGTGGGGGACAGCTTACCTACAAAATCAGAATTTCAAAACTTTGCATGGTACATATGTCCCAAAGCTGACCCATGGTACCGACAGGAAATGAAAAATTACTATAACAAAACTACTAAAGCCTCGTAGCAAGCTCATCATTCATTTCTGTTTTTGCACTATTTTTCTACATATTTTACAGTATCATTCGTAAGTATACAATGTAGCAGTTTGTAAATATATATATAATATATATATATATATATATATATATATATATATATATATATATATAGTGAATTTGATAGACGATTTGGTAATAGGACTGTATTTAATCTTTCGTGTTTCCGTATTGTCTATCATTTTCATTGTGTGTGTATGTGCGTGATAATTGTAGAGACAATTTATTTGGAAACATATTTCTTCTGACACCGGAATTAACAAGAAGCAAATCAAATTGCCGACCATGTGAGTAGTACTCAGTTGACTCTGGTGCCGGTCGAAATACGCTTCCCAATAAATTGTCTCAACAATTATCACATTCTGTCCAACAAGCTGTCAAAGCTAACGATATGATAAAATTTACAAAGATATTTATCCGATAAATACATATATATAGATATATATTCATATATATACGTATATGTATAATTGTCAAGCTGAGTAATGGGCTTCATAACCACAAATGTAAATTAAAATCATACCTTCCTTTAATTTTTTTTTTAATGATTTTAAATAAATGTGTATTGGTGATTTTACACTACTGAACTGTCGTGGGAATACTTGCTTGAAGGGTCCAAAATACGGTAGGCTATAAAGTGGCTTTTTCTGGTTAACTGTGACTATAAAAATGGCTATAGTCGAAAGATTGGCAGTGAAAATGAATAATTTTAGCATTAGATTCGGTCTAAATAAGTGAAATTATTAAGATTTTTAGATAATCTGGTTACTTTTTTCGATACCATCAGCCCAAACCACAACATCAAACCTAACCCTATCCATAGTCCTAAAAATTCAAAAGTATTAAAATTCGACAATATCAGACCGACAAAACTCATGTAAGCTGTATCCTCGAAATAAACCATCGCTACCAGAACAAAATAAAACTATAGTCTACCGGAAATAGCCATCTATTACCAACCGAACTATGGACTCTTCAAACCAAGGATTACCAGTGTAGAATTACTGTGCCATTCACTGTGCACATGTCCTGGGCTGAGCATTTCCAGACTTTGTCCATTTCTCTTTGATTTCTTTATTGCAACATGTCTTCAAAGAAACCAATGGATATGTATAAAACCATTATATTCCTCTCTCTATGGGCGCGGGACACAAAAACGGACGCACGGGATGTTAATGAATGTGCCATGCACGAGAGAGAGAGGCCGTTTATCTATAATATACATCAGCATTTAATACGTATATAAGTCACAGACATAGATATTTTGTATGTATAGGTGTGCACATTTGTATACATTTCCGAAATAATCTTGGATGAAAGCAGTTTGAAGATAGGGAAAGTATAACCTATTTCTTATTAAAAAAAACTAATGTAGGCCTCTCCTGTCATAATGCAGTCTTTTATAGTGTGGTTGCAATGTAACTCGGATGGATGGTGAAGCCCATAAAAATAATCAAGCTCAAAAATAGTTAGATAAAGCTATACAATGGCTAAATAGGCAACTGGTTATTGTAGTTTTGTTAAGACATAGGTCGCACACGTGATACGGGGTACAAATTGGTTTCGGAGGATATTTAAAAACTTTTTGTGCTGTTTTGTCAAACAGTCAAACAGTATCAACATAGAGTCCTAATTGAAGAAATGATTAGTATTAGTAATAGTGACTATGGTTATTTTGTCTTAGAATTGATGTTGCATCGGATTTTACATTGCTCAAAACGTATGCATAATTCAGTAAAATTTTAAGGTTATATTTACGAAGGGAAACTAGTCTTACTTGATTTTTGTGTCCGTATATTCTTCATGAGTTAAGTAATTATTTAATGCTGGCAAGTAAGACCCCCTTTAAAAAGATAAAAAAACATTTCCCAAAATGTATCTTTTCAATCAGCTTGTTTTTTCAACTCCTCAAGTCTTCAACTATTTGAGTTGACTTGGTGGAATAAAGGACGCCATATGCAGTCAAATGCAGTAGTAAGATGGACCGAAGTGTTATTCTTTTTATTATCTTCAAAATTCTACATATGGTAGTGTTTAATCGGCATACTTTTTTACTGTGAAGTGTATGTACTTGATATTTGCAAGATACCCAAGTTTGTACGTCTAAATAGCCACAAATGAATTATTCCACACTGAATCCGTTCGCACAAACCGGAACAATTTCAAAGCGATAGATAAATAGAAATAATTCATTATCATGAATAATATCCTTATAAACAAATAGATGTAATTAGATTACAGTTGCATCCTGTTTTCGAATGAAGCGTATCAGGCATGCCTTGGCATTTTGAATGATGTAAGTAGTGCGAAATAACATCCGGGATCTTTGACGTCAGACAATCCATGCTTTTTTTTTTTCTCTATTTTCGCTCTAACTGGATAACTGCGATTCCAAAGTTGTGATTTTTCTGCAAATAAGATTGGATATTATATCAGCTGTCGGATTCTCTCGGACGTTACCCTCGAGGTTCCATTTCCCTGCTTCACTGGATCCACCAATTTTACAAAAATGGCTGACAGGTGACGATTACTTTTTTTTTTAAATTTTTCTACGTTGAATTTTATTTATGATATATCAGGAGATTATGACATGATCCTTTAATCCAACGTTTAATTAGGTTTAAGAATTAGATCCCTGAACGTATTTCTCTTCAAATAGTGTATTTCCTCCCGAAGCAAAGAAAAGGCACGTAAAAAGATCTAAGCTTAGATTTAGATTTATAGCTACGCATTCAGTAAGGTGGTCCCTAAAAAGAACTGTGGTCCCTCCTACCGTAATCTTTCTATCATTTTGGGCATTTTATACTCCGATAACAGTGATGGTAATTTAGTTGTGAACTGACCAATGATATTCTATAATTCACGTATTTCACCTCATACTGCGTTGGGAAGGTACTTGAAAGCATCAATTTTTGCCATGAAATCAACCACATCTTTTGGGTTTAATCAATGTCTCTCATGTGACGTTGTTCGTCTCCAGACACTACCACGAGAGAGTATGGACAGTCCTACCTGTGGTAATGCGTAAAAGTGCCCCTGCTGTCTCAAAGACCGAGATAGCCGGGAAACGTGGTCATCCATTTGGAAAACCATCGTTTGCAGTCTCTGATGACCATCTGCTCGGACACTGCTATACGTCAGTTGAAATGAGATGCCAAATATTTCTTGATCCCTGACAGGTACTCCGAGGTATGCGTTGTAGGCGTAGCACATCTTAACAAATAACTCTAAGGCAATGGTCAAAGCTGCAGTCTGCACATATGAAGAAGATCTTTGAGTGCAAGGAATTCCCTGGAAAGCTCACTAGGGGGTAGTGAGTAATTTGGCACATCGTTGCCACAGAGGATCGAGACTTCGAGTGCAATCAGAAGGTCGGGAACTATGTAGACCTGGTTGAGATTATAGTGAACTACGGTAGGAAGGGCGACAGGCTGTCCCACTGAGTCCATATCCTTGAAGATAAATTTAGTGAGAACATGAGAGTTTATTCGGAAGAGTGAGACGAGCATTTCCATCAAGATGTACTACACTTTGAACATCACCAACAAGAAACCTGCAACAATATGATGGAAAATTTGGGGGTCTTGATCATCAAAGTGAAGCACAGTACTAGCGTAAATCTCGAAAAACTATCCATTTCTATATACTATTAATATGCACACCATTCTGGGAGAAAAATCAAGACTACTGCTGATACCGGCCACATGAAGTTTTTCAAATCCGAGAGCATTTCTATTGGATTGATTTATTCAAAATGCTTGTAAAACTTCATCGATATGTGTGTGTCTGTATCTGTGTATGTGTGTCTGTGTCTGTGTGTCCGTGTGTGCATGTATGTATATATATATATATATATATATATATATATATATATATATATTGCGTCTATGGGCACTTCATTATGATATATTGTCTTATCAGCATATCAAAATTTTATTCCAGTTTTACAGCGCCCCATCACACATTGGCTTTTGTATAGTCGATAATTTAAATTCCTTTTATATGTCCCCATGATGTTTCCAATACTAACCATATGATAAATCTGTTATCCCATGTTCTCGAAATATGTCGAAACTATTTTTAAAATTTTTATAACAACTTTCAATCTTCACATATTCAGCTTTTTTATTTCAATAACACACAAGTATTTCGCTAAAGAAATCCATTGATTAATTAGGGAGTACTATTGGATCATTTGTTTGTTCAGATGAGATAAATGATTTTTAATATAATTATAATATTTATTCAATTATTTTGAAATTTTCAAATAAATCTTCGTGCAATGTACGGTCAATAGTGTTGTAAGCCTCAATGTTCCTCTCTAAATTAAACATCCACACCCTCTATAATTCCGGTAAAATTGGCACTGAAATCCATGTTATTCGTCTCGACTTTGATTTAATCAGCTTGGTATAGTTTGAAATGACATATCAATTTTTGTGTGATTTTATTTATCGCAGATATTTTAAGAAACTAGAAACTGTTCCATAGACATGGTTAAGTGCGTAGTTTTGTACCAGGAAACGCTTTAGTCTATAAAAAAAATTGTCTTTTAATCCTTAGTAAAGAGATAAATTCTCCATGTAATCGATATAGTCACGTATTTGCTGAATGGAGTGGAACTTGATAACGCATAATACATTTTTAAAGATAACTTGGAATGTCTATATTCCTATAACTAAACATAAGTTGATCCCTCGACGCAAAACAATTTTTTCAATTCGGATCATTTTGTTAAATTGAGTTAATCGATTAATTCATATTCAATATCAAACTATTGTGCCCTGATATTTAAGAAAAAGACTATGATTTGAGGCTGCGTTTAATCATATAACAATTTGGTACCATATACATGTGTATAAAAAATTATGAATTACGCTATATCATATAGAAAACCATATTTGGAATGATTTCCTGTCATCACACAGTTAATGTATCACTTAGTTTAGACAACATAAATATAGTGAACAATTAAGGAAAATGGAGCTCTTGGAATCGAACCTGCGACCGATAGGGCAGCCACCTCGATGTAGCGTTGCTCTGACCATTGAGCAAAACAGCCGAAGGTAATGCAAAGGCCTTAGTAAGTGTTTCCACTCCAAATTCTCGTCTCACTTATTTTCGATCCATATCTGCTCTATTCGTTTCTCTTAATGTGAGAGTTATGTATGAAGTAAAGGATATATAGGATCCAACAGAAGGATTATAATTTTTGCTGTATTCTGTAGATTATATCGATTCTATTTACGTTTTCTAGGCAAAATGATACATTAACTGTGTAATGACGGGAAATCATTCCAAATAAGATTTTTATTATAATATAACACAATTTATAATCATTCTTTCGAATTATACATATATATATATATATATATATATATATATATATATATATATATATATATATATATATATATCAATACACACACACACACGCGCATGCACGCACGCACACACACACACACACACACATACACACTTATATATATATATTCATTAGATACCAGAAAATCATTTTTAACAATAGTGTAGTAGGACTAAAGTTCATCATTGAATCAGTCGTAAAAAAACAAATACCTGAGTATTTTGAACTACCAACCGATGAGAATATTTTTTTCAATTATGATATTTATCCCATCACAGCATACATTTAAGGTCTCAGATATGCTTGTATATACATCAGTATACCTTTAACACTGAAACCAATTTACTGGGTGTTGTAAACACACCTGAATACTAATTAGAATAAAATAAGCTGTGTGCGTTCTTACTCTGTATACCTGTCTATAGACGTTTGAATGTATCTTTGTAGTTGCTGTCAGTTTACGAAAGTGTATATTTTGTAAGCTGCAATAAACGAAACAAAGTGTTGGTTACACGTGTGACAGAAAATATTACATTGAAAAGTTCATGTTGTTTGAAATACTTTGGTGATTTTCCAAAGACAGAGTTTTAATAAAAATATGAACTTTGACGTGAAAACAAATGTCACCAGAAACCATTCACAATCACAGTTGCATTTCAACAGCGTTATTGGAATTGTTTTGCGAAGAAATATTTGCTGAAAAAATGAATTTTCAATAGATATTTGTCCATGTAGTCCAAGATGAACTCAACCACACAAATCTTACAATTTCAATCAAAGCAATAACGATCAATGTTTATTTAGTCATTTCACGGCCCATTCACTCCCACAAAGAGGAAGGGGCTGGATAAAATGGGTTATCATTCAATGGGTTGCATCCCTAAAATTCCAGTTACTGACATATTTACACCACTAACAACAAAAAGAGACTTCGTCGGGGGGATGAAGGAGCCTGCTGCTATCCGGGGCAGTAGTCAGGGATAGTGGAGCTGATTGTAAGGAGTTACTTGTTTTAGAAAGCACGGGTGCTGATGCAATGTTTACATGAAAATTAGGAGCATATCTTCAGCGGAGGGACACGCGTGCTATTTTCAGCAAATTCACGAATAAATGCTCCAAATCCAACCTTCTCTCTGCTGTCGCTTAAGTTTTCAACTTTCAGTAATCTTTTCATATCGATTTCTTTCCTTGGATTATTTTTCCTGTTTAGTTTCTAATATGTGTTAGGTAAGGTATTCATTAACGAGAAGTGAAGTCCCCCAACAGAACTAGCAAATGTGCTTTATTTTTGTACTTCTGGTACATAGTCCTGGTTACAGAGCAATTAATTGTAACTTATTGGTAGTTAATGCTACGAATCTATCATTTTATTGGGTTTTTTCTAATACTAAACTCAGAGCATTCTACTAAGTTATTGTTAAACATAAACAAATTTATGCAGTGAAAGTGCTGTTTTTGATCATATATGGTAGCATATTTTTCCACCGTATGTTATTCTGTGACTTGTATTGAGATAAATTAATAATTACTGCTAAGATTTCATTGTGGTTCCATTTCATTATAACACCGTAGACTGTTCTAAAAAAAAGTTACTATCTGGAAGTAATTTTCACTGCAATACCTTCAAACGTTTAAAAAAAATTAATAACTGCTAAGATTTTATTTTGAATTCATTTTCATTGTAACACCTTCAATTTTTCCAAAGTAAATTAATAATTACTGCTAAGATTTCATATTGAAACTATTTTTACTGTAACGCCATCAATTGTTTTGAAATAAATTGATAATTGCTGTCAAGATTTCCTATTCATTTCATTTCAAGGCGTTATGCCTTAGATTGTCTTACAATGGATTACTATTTAGAATTTATATTCATACTCATTACAAATTTGTTTCAAAATAAATTGATAATTGCTGTCTAGATTTCATATTTAATTCATTTTCATTGTAACGCCTTTACATTGTCACACGGCAAACTATTATCTGCTTTTTATTCCCATCGTAACACTCATATAAAAATTATTTTAAAATAAATGTATAATTACTGATTTGGATTCGGTACAAGTCATTAGAGATTTGGAAATAATGCAATACTACTATTTATGGGAGGGGACCGCCCAGATTTTTGATGGCGACACCACGTGCACTTGGTTCGTTTAAATCATTCCTTTCTTTAATTTTTTTTCATTTTAATATGACTGTTTGCATTCAAAATCCCTAACACGGTTACATGGTAAACAACTGATGATCCAACAAGAGAATATTCACACATTGTACTGTAATGGCAAAGTTTATGTATAAAATAGGGGAAAATACCGAAGACAGTCACATAAATCTTTTCACAGATTCTTGAAAATAAATGACTGAATATTTTTTTGAAAATGTTTGGTTTTTAATCTCAGCGTTTACTTTTTGAACTAAACATATATATATATATATATATATATATATATATATATAGAGAGAGAGAGAGAGAGAGAGAGAGAGATAGGGGGAGAGAGAGAGAGAGAGAGTGAGAGAGAGATACATACATATATATATATATAAATGTATTTATATATATGTATGTAATAAAAAAAATATATATATATATATATATGTATATATATATATATATATATATATATATATATATATATATATATGAGTGTGTGTGTGTGTGTGTGTGTGTGTGTGTGTGTGTGTGTGTGTTTGTGTGTGTGTATATATATATATTCCCCAATTAATCCTATTGAACTTTTTTTTTCATTTTTGATGCAATGATTTTGTGGGGGGGATGTTTTGATGAGAGTTAAAAATCTATTTGAAACTAATAGTTTCATCACATAAACAATGTTGCCGAAAAATCTATTTACAATGTCGCAGGTTTTGAAGACAGAGATTTTTCTTTTATCTTCCGAGGAATCTTAGCTTTCAAGATCATTGTACTTTCCACTCGTTTCTTTCTATAACGCTATCAAGTAATTTTTCTCAAAGTACTACATTCATTCTTTATTGCGATTTCAAAAGCAAAAAGATATTCATATTTAGTTCGAGCCTCCCTTCACCCAACTCATTGTGTCTGATTTTTAAAAATTGACTCATTTTCCTTCCCGACTGCTATGAATTGCTGGCCCTTATTTCAGGCGAATCCTTCTGACACATGAGGCTCAAAAAGTATGCATAAAATGTTTCCATATCTAAGGTCATATCTTAATACCCCCGAGAATTAATACCGATTTTATTGGACTAATCATGCAGGTCTTCTACACAATCTTGTTGGAACCTTTTAAAATAGCAGAAATTCTTTTAACAAAAAAAACTATTGTTAAATCAACGTAACTGAGATTTAAAAAAAATGGATACTTTAACGTAGAAATAAAGACCTTGCAGCAAGTAAGACTACGCATAATGAATCTCTTTACACAAGCTGACGCAGAAATGATCACTTTTGAATTTCTACGATAAGTTTTTGCGAATATTAATTCTTCCCCTCCCCTACCTGCTATCCTAGTTAAGATACGTCTGACAGTTTCATAATTATCACTGATGACATAATTTCATTTCTAAATGAAATATCTAACGTGAATTGCTGCCACTACACCCGGGAAGAGGTACGAAAGGATATATTCCTGGGGTAGGGAGCACAAAGATATATCGGGATATCGATTGTCGGGTAAGAGAAGAAGAGGGGATGCTTAAGCTGTGACTCGTCCTAAGTTACCGTTGCTTGTAGTGACCCTTTGATTTCCAGCCTCTATAAAGTTAAAACTTTCAAACCTCCATCACCCAATGTCCCTCCCTAAGACTAATTCAGTGATTTATAGCAAACAATATATAGTTGGATAAGTAACTGCATTGTGTCAAAACCTATTCGCTATTGAACATATAGTAAAGCGATTGTGGTCCTTTGCCCGACAAGGAGTCTACTAGAATAAAACAAATCAAACAATTACCATCGTCTGTTCTCTTCTCAAGAAAACATCGATGATTAACTTTTTCATTCATGTTCTAAGCTACTTTATCCAATTTTTAAATGTGTTTTAAAAAATCCAATCTAAGCTTCCATTTTCGTTTTATTTGAAAAGTACAATGAAAAGAAAAAACCCGCCTCCACTTCTTCGGGGAAATTGTTTTCTTTTAGAAAATAGAATTGGATAATTAGTTGGAAGAATGAAGTATGGAATACCAAAATATCATATGAAAATGATTTAACAATTGGCAAATTTCAATTAAGTAATAAGGAAAAAGAAGATCTCTTTAACATCCTCCCAAACCTTTAAAGTGGTCCTTTGAGTATCCTCCTCCCTAAGACATGTCAATTAAGCACCCTCCCACAAGAGCAGTCTGAAAAGGAGAAATGCTTTACTCTATTGAACAAGTTGAAGATATTGTACTCTCATGTGAATTCGTACATTTTCGTTCCCAGCGGAACAAAGCCAGTGATTATCGTTCACTGTGTGTGCCTGTCGTCATTATCTTCGTGTCATTTTCTCAATCAGATAACTTCGTTATTCCTTGATATATTTCAATGGAAATTTGTAAGCGGGTTTGTGGAAAGATTATATTTGTAGTATGATGAGATATGACCGATTCGATGGTAATTTTACATTTCATAAGCAAAATATGTTGTTTCTGTTTGCAACTTGGGAAATTTCTCAAATTTTGACCGATTTAGCAGAAATTTGACAAAAGCCCAGTAATTGTGTTAAAGTTGATCCGATTGTTCGTTCACATTTTATATGTTAATAACCATATGTCAACATGCAATGGAAATTCGGAACCGCTGGACTGATTAGGATCTAAAATTCTGTCATATCACTTCACAGCCAAAAACAAACACACACACACACACTTACACATACACACACACACACATATCACTTTCTCTCAACGAGCAATATTTTCCCGTACTGTCAAATTCCCGATTCCTGTATAATGTAATTGAGCTATTTTGATTTTCGACATTTTTTACTACTTATCAGCTTTTTTTTTCACGTATCATACTTTCCGGTGATGGAGGGAGACTATAATGTTTTTTTCAACAGAATTCTCAAACTCCGACCCTTGAGTTGACTTAATCATCCAAACAACAACAATGCCCCCCACTAAATTTGGGGTCACCCAATTACTCCCATCAAAGATCACATCATTCTTTTTCAGTTTATACCTTGAATAGCCAACAATATGAACGGTTACCTAAATTTTCATGTCATTCATGGAGAAAAATATCTAGATACGATGATTTAAGTCACCCTTCCTAGCCGAAGATCTTTCCGCTTAAACGGACGTTCTTCTTCCTTATCAAACTCTTACAATTAATTTTTAGCTTTATTTTCGTATGTTACAACAATGACAAGATGGCAATGACCAGACAAAATCCCTGTGACGTGACGCAAGAATGACAGTGACACAGTGACGTTTGCAAAATCTGATGACAAATTCACTTCCACTTCTAAAACCCAGCTTAGGTCGACTTGTTTTGCTGAAGTTTGCAAATCTCATGCACAAGAACTACCGTAGAAGGAATTGAAAAAGGACACGTTGTTTGGGAATAATATTGTATTTTGTTTTTTTTCCTTTTTTCGATCTCAATGAAGCAAGGGAGTTTGATCGTAGGGCAGCCAGACTTGTTATGAATGTTGTTCGTTGAAAATTCCGCCCATTGGCTAAAATAGTTGCATTTCTATCTATGAATGAATTATCTTATACAGCTCTAACTGTTCATGGCAGAAACTTACAATATTGTACACACACTAACCCCAATGAGTAGGTACCCTTCAGTGAAATTGAAATTTGAGTAGCCAGTCATTTTCTAGCTTCTTTTCGTACAAATCTTCATGGAAAAAGAGCAAGATAGATATTTAAGTATCGTGGAACAAATAAGATATTGTTCACTCTTACAGTCATTGTGCTCAACACTCTACGGATATATCTCATTGTTTAGATTCAAGACAATGAATTTTGTCGTAAGAAAAAATCTTTTAAATTGAATCAAAACATAAAATCAATAAAGTGTAATTTTTATATTACAGCTGATCATCCGAATGACAATGATTCTTTTCTTTCCATGTGATCAAAACCTTTTACGATAAAAATCATTCAAAAAAGGACGGAAAATTTAAACAGAATAAAAATGACAGGTCTAATAACCCACTCATTAGAAATCATCTCGTTACCGAAGTGTATTTCTGTCGGAGCAATTAGTAAAAAGAATTGGAAAAAAAGGGGTAATCAATAAATAATTCATTTCTCTCGTCTTTTGTTGGGCAGTGATCACCAACAAAAATTCAGAATTTTCATAAAATCACGCAAGAATGCTACTGAACACAATCTAAGCGAACAATTTTGCATCAACTGACACGGTAAATTGAACTCCTCCCTAAAAAACAAGTAGGGGAGGGGGTTAAAATTATTTTGATATATCAAGGGATAAAGGTCCATTTTATCGAGGATCTAACTCCATAGATGAGTTCAGTGTATAAATACAAGCCAGAACAGCTTAAAAACTTGAGAAACGTATGTCGACAATCTTTGTGACAGTTCAGGTTGACGGTTCCTAAAAATCATAGACCTTCAAAAAACTGTTCTGAGATGGAATTCTGCCCCAATGCTACACTTAATAACCATATTCTGGTACAGGGCCTCAATTAAGAGTTGGAAGACATTTTTTCGTGAATCACGCTAATGAAGGACTGCTTGCCATTAAAATCAGCATTCAAGATTTTTTAACGTTACCTTGAACACTAATGCTGGCTGGAAATACGCTATTTAGTCACAGAGCAGCCTGGAAACTGAAAACAAACATCTGCGTAAAAATAATCTTTTATATTGTTCACATTCTTTGATTCTCCTAGATGTCAATGAGAGAATAGTGCACTGAGAAACCTGAGTGAACAAATACCAAATTAACCTAGTCTCAAAGCCCTTGGTGCAGTCAAGCAAGTTTATGAACTCAATGGATGATGAGAGGGGCATGGATGATGGGGTTGATATTCTACAGCTAGCTTACTCAGTAACACACATTGTTTTGCTGGTGGCATATGATGTAAGACACCGAACTTTGTGTACTGAGCTTCCCAGATCACGTATCAATGTACTGACTATTCGGTGTTACTGCAAGCTAGTAAAAGCTTCTGGTACATTTTGAGAATAGTTCGATGTAGAAACAGCAAGCGATAGTCAGCTGTTACGCGAAAATGAATATTTCAAGCGGAAGAAGTGATTGGTTTACTCGAAGAGGTAGGCCCAGGCGAAAGTGATGGGGATACAGTTGGTTCAGTATCTACCTGATCAGATGAAAGTGTCAGATGATTAGAGTACTGAAATTCAAGATAATCTCAAGGGAAGGAATCTGGGTGTGCCGACAGGGGTTAAGATCTGTAGATAAAGTAGGTTTACGTATTTTTTTCGTTGAGTGTTTGGCTAACGTGTTCGCTGTCACAAGATGCACACGTGCATGTTGTGGCGTGCTGTGTATCGACTCTGACGTACGTGTACGTCATTGGCAAGGTTTTATTTCAGGCAATATAAATAGTTACGGCAACTGTAAAGCCGGTTTTTGGTCGAGAGGGGGTTGTAAAATCTATAAAAAAAAACGACCATGACGCCCAAATGCGTCACATGACACTATAGGTGAGAAAAACAAAACAAATGCCGAGAATGTACATAAGTATCATTTTTTATTTGGAACCCATTGCATCTGCCCCATACTAAAATAAGGCAGTAGAGCCCCCCCCCCTAACTATCATTATGTTTTCTTACAAAAGGCGGATATGTTCTCACAATACAAGGGTAAAAGAGCGTAGAATTTTGTAAAAATCTTCCACTGCGTTATATTGGTCTTATTACAATAAAACCTATGAATAAAATATTACTTATTTTATTGGGTCAATCGATATCACGCTTTCGTTAAGCATGGAACCGTTGTAAGGTTGTTTTTTCTTCTTCCAATTGTTTTTCTCCAGCAAAACGCTGCTTTTCTACAGCATTTTTTCTTTGCTTACAGAAAAAAAATAACGTAAATAGAAGTTCCAATAATTCAAAAGCTATAAACTGTTTGAATTTTTGGCTATTTTGTCAACCTTATTCAAAATACCTGGTAGAGGCATCAGAATGTACATATTTTGAATGTTGGGACCACATGCTGAAACAGTGATTGGTAGTGTAACAGCTTAGCCAAGGACAGAGTTCCAGCGCTTGATCTCACCACCATCGTACCAAATTTGTGAACTTTGACGCCTCTACCTGCATGCTTTGCAAATCGTATTCCACCGGCCAAAATAATGTATAAGTAGTCATATAACCTTTTAACATTAACTCTAAAAAAAAAACTTGGATGGCTCAATGTAATAATTCAAATATCTAGAGTAGCAGTGAAGGTGTTAAGTAATCTACAAACTCTCGTCGCAACATCTTGTGCACAATGTACACTTATGTATTTTTTTTTCGCTTTGTATTGAAATAAATTCGGTATGTAGCTTGGAAGAGCATAAACAGAAACGTCTAAACAATCTTGGTTGTTTTGCAGTTCATGTAGAAAATAAACGACGATGAGAACCTGTGCGTTTTTCGTACTCATTACACAATCGAGAATAGACACAAAAAACTGATTTATGAAGTGTCCCAGGGGAATTCGTAGCTTTGAAGACCAGGTGGAAACTGCCAATGCAGTTTTATTCGAACGCTATCATGGTCTAGAAATTTCTCCTGCGTGCGATGAGCTGATATAGTCAAAGATGTGTCTATTGCAATGTAGATCAGACTAAAAGAGTTTCAAAGAACGTGTATTTTCTATATGATACTTTGGTCAATTTTTCACTGTCTGATGCTTGAGTTGTATCCTTATTTACACGGATAAAATCCCCCTATATGTCATCAAATGAGTCTTTTTTAATCAATGAATATTGATCTTGCTATTGGTACAAGAAGTGCAGTCCCTGAAATACATGGTCCTTCCCCGAAGAACTAGTACTGCTCTATTCTCACATTTCATACTAAAACATTGCGAACAATCATGTTAAAACAGGTTAGGGTTAGTCGTAAGGGGAATGTAATTCGGAACTACAATCATTTAGACATTAGTGATAGTGCTAACTCTGTAGCTGGGACCACACTATTGATATTTTTCTCTGAATTATTTTTAAATATTCAAAGATACGTATTGAATTCTTTTTCCAGTTTGATCAAGTGAGAACATTCTGGCCTCTGATTTGATGTTTGATCGCTAATTATTCATTTACCAAAAATTTGAATTTCAAATGCTTATCTAACAATTGATTTTTTTCTCTCTTTCATATCCACTTTCATGCCGTGGCTTTACAGGTATGTATATTTTTAAATCGTATTTTAACACTGTTAAAATTCGTTTACTATTTACTAATGAATACTTGGTAATTCTCAGCTTCGTGACTTTTGCTGCAGTCATTTTATTTAATTAAATTTGTGGATCACTTTTTCCCGATAAATGTATTTCACTCTTGTGGAAGCAATGTTTATTTTGGAATGAACAAAGTACTGATGTAATGGAATGATATGAAATAATATAGGATTTAAGGAGATTAACTATTTTCAGTGGGATAGTGCAAAGTGAATTCTGGCGACTGACTTGAACCCATCCGTTCCCAAAAAATGTGGAGGAAAATTTTGACTATTGATCATGGAGTGATAGCCAAACCACGAGTTGATTGGTTGGGACGAACTTTAAGATTAGGCAGGAATATTTCCAAGAGAGATACGTCAGTTACAGTTGCTGGCTGGGACTGTCATCTACCTGGTTGCACATCACCATTGACAAGTATGTCTGGTGGTGAGAAGAAAGGAAGATAGACGGCACGAATGAAGGTGGATGTAGTACAATAGTATAAGTAAAATACTTAGAGGTTTTTAGTATCTTTGTAACTTAAGGTAAAACGCTTCCTGCTATGAATCATAACAGTTCACCTCTCCTCTAGTCTTTCCTTTTCTTCTTCACCATGCCCTTGTGGGTGCTACAATGTGTCCCTGAATTCGGTCCCAGTCGTCACTGAATTACCTGAACCATGATTGTCGTCTGAAAAAACGCATCATGCAGTTGAAGGAACATATCAACTATGGCTCAATGACACTCAAGATGTATTCAAGGGGATTTTGAAGGATATAAAGGAGATGCCGCATATTGTGACCACTTTTGGGACAGTCTTGGACCAATTAATTATATAAGAGTAATCAACTGATAACAACAAAGAGACAGTTTATTGCCAAATAGAAAAATATCAGTCAGGAAAACTGGAATAAATGGGCCTTGTAACAATTTTTCTCCACTGAGTTAGGGAAACGATTATTACAAATGTAAGTCTGATGGAATTTCATTCAATTTTTCTATTCCAGCTTTGGTAAACATTTGCTTTTTTTCCACTTCATTCGAACAGTGATGTTTCTGGAGCCTGGTTTTCATAATGTTTAAGTTACCCCAGCTTAATGTGCTATTGAAAAAAAAAACGCTTCATAATAGCTATGAACTTTATGAACAGAATTTCTATCGGAAAATCGACATGTTGGAAATTTTGAAATTTGGCAAAAATCTTATCGATGTATAATTTCAATAAAATGTCCATTACTTATTTACTAAAGGGGCAAATTAAAAAGAAAATTATTCCAAGTATCTGAAAAAAATTTCTTTCACATGATTCCTACCCTACTTCTAATTACTTTGATGATTTATTTTATGTATACAGTTTTCATTTTTCATTGATTTTTAAATATAAAAGACATACATCACTAAAGAGTAAAACTTGCGGTTGGAGCAAATCTGGGGCGCTTTTTTCGAAGAATTTTTCTGTTTAATGTGTGAAAATCAATGAAAACAAATGATTAGATAAGATGAATCATCAAAATGGTAAGGATAATATGAAAAGAAAAAAAAATGATATTTGGAATGAAAAAATTATTTGGCTTTAATTCATCCTTTAATAAGTGAGTATCGTAAAATTTTGATAAAATCGAATAATATGCTGTTTTCCCCAGATTGTCCAAAATTTCCCAGATTTCAATTTTCCAGGGAGATTGCATCCACATGATTCATGTCTATTTTATAAGATCAGGTTCGGAAGACTAAACTTCGTAATGCAGTAAGGAAGGATACTATTTTCACATTCCATATTCATGATCTTGTCTTTCATTCCAAAGTATCGCATCCGTGGTTATTTGCTACAAGCCAAGGGAGAGTAACTCAAATGGTAATTACCCGTTATCTCCGTCTATTTCTTATACTCCTCTACCTAAACCAGTGGTTTTCATTGGGGGCGGATTTAACTTAGGGATATTACAAAATCATTGCATTCAAAATGTGTGCAAAAGGGCCTTGGGCACTTGTTTGAATTTTCACGTTACTGACTGACCTATTTCTTATCATGGAATCGGCTAAATGGAATACATTGAGCGGGATATGAGAGGGGAGTAATAAAAATGGGATATTCCTGATGCCATGGGAACCACTCCATCATCATCATCATCATCATCATCATCATCATCATCATCATCATCATCATCGTTTTATCGTCTGGTTTTGACATAGACTTTCTCCAGGAGTTGCTATGCATCTCTATCATGGGCGTCGCAGAGCCAATACTTTCTAAACTTCTGGTTGTAAATTCCATGTCGTTCAGCCGGTCCTCATAATTCTGTCACGAATACTGACAGCTTCTGCTCGCTTTTCTTTTATTTGTTTTGTTGAATATTTTCTATTTTCAAGGCTGATTGCTTCGAGTCTCTGATTCTGGTGCCACGACGTCTTCTGGAATCCACCTGATTTTTCCTCATTTGGCTTGCCATATTCGAAATACATATGACTGAGAACAACCAACATCTTTTGCCGAAATCTTTGTTGGTTTCTCAACTCGAAAGAGTTCTATAATCATTCTGTTCTATCAATTGAGATTTCATTCTTTAAAACAATGTTTCCTTTCAATTAACCTCATTCAACAAGTCTAACAGCTTGTTAAAGTCTTCATGATAGAGAAAAGCAGCAATCTTTTATTTATAAATTTGTATTGATTCCTTTGTGCCATTCATTCGCTTTTGCAAAAAAAACGCAAAGTGAAAATAGCATTCGACCTAACATACCTACATCACTATTCTTGAAGTCTGGAATACGCAGGATACTTCCCATATAAAATAAAGATAATTTCTTCTTCGTTTAACGTCATTTTGTTAAACAGCTGGTTTTATAAGAACGCACTATTTTCAGATAGTGACTGGAACCTCTATATGGATTTTTCCATTGCAAAAAAATGATGATTCAGTAGGTAGTATTTTTAGAGCATTGCAAGAATAAAGCTGTTGTTACATTATTCTGTTGGAAAAAAAAGCCCTCGGAAAAAGACTAATGCATTTTTCATTGCGACTGAAACAGATATAATCTTCCAACCAACGATTTCTTAGAAACCTACGCATGTCTGATCACCATGGGAATTTTCAGTGTTTATTCACATAAATGCGAGTTAGTGTTTAGCATTCCCAGGCGATATTACAGCTGCGCATAAAGGTGTTTCATTAGAACCAAAAGCCGACCGGCAGCCATATTGAAAACTACTTTAATGCCTTCTGCTGCTTGATGCCTGTAGGACACGCACTCAACTACGAAGAGTTCATTTACTTAAATCGTAGAGTACCAGGGTTAAAATGTCACACGGGATGTCAATAGATTTACATGGCAAAACGCTTTTCCTTCTTCTGAATATGTTCTCGATATAAATCCACTTATATAATTCCCAGAGTGTATTGCTATATCTTTGTCAGGGGAGATAACTGCTGAAAGCTAACTATAGAGTAGTCCCCTTTACTTATTTTTTTTTTTTTTTGTCAATTTGTTTATTTTTGCTATTGTATAATAAACCTGTTCCCATTCTGGTTGAACGTAGAAAAGAAAATGCAAAGCAAGGTACTGTTTTCTAGTACAATGCAATTGTAAAATTATTCAAATATTAACATCATTATCTGAAGACATGGGTGAACTCGATTCAGATATGCTGGTATATATAGATGTATATATCCGGTGGATCTCTTTCAGAAATCTTCTGGGATATTTCTATTCAGTCACTGAGCATCTTGAAGGATTTGCTTGAAGGGGTTAAGCTGTTTTCTGGTTTTACCCTGGAAAGAAAAGAGAATAGTTCTAAAAAATACAGATGCTTGTCATTTTTTTTTAAATTTGCATATATTGTACGTTTCAAGATGATTCAAAACAACATTTTCTATTTTCAATTTGTACCCAAGGTATTTTGGAAAGACGGGGTTGGTGTTATTTTCCGGTATCCAATTTGGACAAACCATAATAATCCACTCATAGGTTGCAAGGCCTGTCAAAGCTTTGCCAGAGCCAAATTAACAGGAAATCTCGGGATCAAGTTCTTAACTCTGTATGTCGCCGGCGTTTACGACGTTAGACGAGTTTTTTGGCTTTCCCATTTGAATCCAGTTCTCCGGCTTGGAGACTTGATTTTCCAGTCTGTTCCGCTATGTATCTATAACTTTATGGAGAAGAGGTAGATTCATGCTTTTCCAAGGGGTAAAAGTGCGAAATGAAAACAAACTGTCTCAGCCAGAGTTTGAATTCTGTCCACTAATTCCAGTTTTTGCTGATGACTGTTACGCAGACAGCACCTCAACATTTTGGGAAATAACAAAACTAAACATTGAAACGCTCCATTTCAATCAGAATAACATCAAGTTATTGATTTTAAATGAAGAGAAAATGGCCCCGAAAAACAATGCAAACGTCCTTGAATCTTTTTTTCGAGATCGAATATCACCTCCGTTGTTTGACGGTTTATTAGCCCTACCAGACGACAACAGAAGCGACCTCATTCAATCACATTGTGCCTGCAAACAGCTTGTATTTTTAGATATCAGTATATCTATGAGAGAAAAAAAAACGCACCCTATTCGTTCTTTACTTGTTCTATCCTTCCACGTGTCTTACAGCACCTAACTCTTTTTATTCGCCCCCACAGATTCAACGAAATTTCTATCGTCGAATAACATTAAAGTTGCTAATGGATTGAATGAATTGCACACACATACTAAAAAAAACGTTCACATGTTCAGAGACGAACACACATAAGTGCATATGCTAACGAAACTGCAGAAATATGCTAATCGTTCAGCAAGTCACTCTAGCAAGTCATTTGCTCGTAAGGATAGATCGATTTTCAATAGTTGCCGCACTATTGAGGCATTGTACCAGAGCAACGTTCCCTTTAATTTTTCTAGTTAATGTGCACACAAATTTTGCTGTGTAATCTTCTCACCGTGACAAAAGTATGTGCGTACTTCAGAATTTAACATAATGAATCAATATTTTTTTTCAAAAAACCTATCAACAGAATTTCAATTTTTCGTGCTCACATTAATGTGTGTGCTGGTTGCAAAACGGTTTAGTGGGAATGATATATCAGCATTAAACTGAGCTTGACTCTTCGTGAGTGTCAGCTTCATCATCATTAACATTGTAAAGTTAAAATTGGCCAGACCTCTCAATCTTAGGTGTAGCAGAGACAGTAGTTTGGAACTTGTCTAAATCGACATGCCATCAAAATTTTTGCCGGTCACAATTTTGCATATGACCTCTGAGAACCACGGTATGTGTCATCATACCCAGCTGCTGTGTCACATTCTTGCAACATGGCCAGCCCATTGCCATGCTATATTTTCAAATGAATTTTACATGTTTAATTTTTTTTCTCTCTCGCTCATATACTGTGCTGTCTTACGATCTCTCCATATACCGCGAAGGACGATCCTCTTTCATGCACACAGCGTGGTTCAATAATCACATGGTTCTTTTGGCTACATTCCATGTTTATGCCTCATAGGTGACTATTGAGAGAATCCATTGGTTTCACACCATTTTAAGACTAGTAGAGTCTTATTCTTGAAGATTTCTGTGTGCAAAGTATTCACCTCTAATCCACAATGGCACCGATTACTGAGGTCGTCCTGCAGCTGAAAATTTCCACATGTAGTGATATCTATTTTTAGTACTGACCTTATGCCAGACTTTGCTTTGCAGATATACTTGTTTTGCACGAGTATTAATGAATTAATAATATTATATGTAATGATATTCGAATTTCTTGGATGAGGAATTATTCATCGAATCTAATTCCTGTTTACCATGTTTTTTTTATTTTCTTTGTTCCAATCACTAAAAGATCATACTAAGATAGGTGAGCAGCTCAGATTGGAAATGAGCCACTGACACCATTCGAACCCATATCTTGATTATCCCTTCCGGTCTGTGCTACTATATCAACTATGATAGAATGACGAAAATTTATGGTATAGGTAGGAAGGAAAAGACCATACCATGGAAAATAATTATTATAGAAATGCACGGCATTTTATCGTTATATTCTTGATATGCTACCAATAGGTACCGAGAATGTGACAGAGAACTTCGAATGACTTTACAAAAAATTTTGTTTCCAATCTTCAAAGTTTCCCATTCAGGCATATGTTACAATTCCAGTGTTTTTACCGAGATTCAATCCAAATGTTTTCCCTACATTTGGTTTGTATGCATGTGTGCGTGAGTTCATGCGTATATGCAATTGTTCAGTATTTTCTGACTCCAGGCGCCGCGGAAAAACCTGATACAATAAGCATGCCATGATTTGGAAATGTTTGGGAACCACTGGTTTACACGATAGTTGAGACATACCTGGAAGCGTTTAAAGTGACTTAGATTTGTTTGCATTGCTTTTTCCGACTGACTGCAATTGTCATGTTTCTCACTTATCGAATAAACTCTATGGCTGACACTGTGGAAAGCTACAGAGAAGAAAAATAGTGCTCTGTCGATCACAGAGATGTCTAACCCTTGAAGAGATTTGAGATATCCTGAAACCAATTTGTGTGAAATGACATGGATAGCAGGAAGTTTGAAGTTTCGATAAAATCCGTAGGTCGTAAATTAATGTTATACCAGACTAGGGAAGTGATCACAGTCCGCTGAGATAGTGCCATAGCTTGCACGTCTACATCATATGCAGAAGAATCCGGGTTCGATTCCCGGTGTAAGTGGAGAGTGTGAGATATCCTCAATGAGAACAATTTTTCCTCTTCACTCAGTAGACAATTGGGTACACCTTGAACATATGTGTTCAGGGTTGAACGAAAAAATCAGAAATAAAGCTGTGCCCCCAGCCCCCATTTAAAAGGATAGTCGCGAACGAAAGAGGAGCTTTCGGATCCCCTTTGACTACCAGCAGAGTTCAAGTCAAGTGTCTGACTTAGAAGGACATGGGTCAATCTACGTGCTTTCAGTGCCTGTCCAAACCGCTCATGTTTGGAAGGAGCTGGACTCCATGGTGTACGAAGAAGCCTTCCATAATCATCATGTGAACAAAAATCTGGAGAGCAAATTCAAGGGGGATAATTCATAGACATCACGAAGGAAGATCTATACTTTTAAAACTTTCTAATTAGATTTAAGAATTAGAATTAGAGAACCGCTGATCTAAACAACTTCAAATTCGACACTGCACTGTCTTGTATGCTGATAATGGATAACTTTGTACAATGACCAGTTTTCGAGTAATCGCGGAGCATGTGCATATTTTTTCAATTGTGATGGTGAGGAAAATTAGTTTGCGTATGAATGTCCAGCTCGTTCAACCTTTTTGACAGCATCAGTCTTTTAACATCCATCACCAAACTTCTCTATCGTTGTCGTGGTTGGGCCAGTATTTTCTAAATTTGTCTACTTCATCTCTCCATCTTGTATTCTGTCTGTCTCGGTTTCGCATGTGATCTTTTGGGATCTATGTTGTTGGTTGTGATTTCGATCGGTGGTCTGTCATTCTTGCAACATGGCCCTAAGTTTTCTAATAGATTCTATGATCTCTCTGACTCCCGTTTTCTTCCTCGCTTACTATGCTGTCTCGTGTTCTCTCCATCTCAATATTTTTCTTGTTTTTTGGGGGTTTTTTTCTGATTTTGACTTGGATGAAATACCAAAGAGGTTTGCAGTACATCTGGGAACATGAATGGCTTCTTCCAAAAAAGGTTACTAGAAAATGAAATTTTCGTTCCCAGGTCAAGTGATTCTATGAGGTTAAGAAATTTCCGGCGAGACAAAGGAAACACTTAGTGATTTGAGAGGATAAGGGGCTGATTGATTTCTTTGAATTCTTCCAACCATCTGTACTGTGACAAATGAATTTATCTTCAAGAATTGTTTCCTCAGACTAATATATAAGTGAATATAATCTTCATGACATTAAAATTCTAATTTTGTTTATCTATGTTTTACCTTTAAGTTGCCGAAATGGTGCATTGTAGCTAAACAGTTGTATTAGCATACCTTGGGATGCAGTTTCTCAATGGATACTCCTGGAAAATAATAATATTGGGTTTATGTTTGCACTGACACAAGATAGCTATAGGGCTGCCATTACGTTTCAAATCTTAAACTTTTCCGCATAGGATGCCTGTGATAAATATGGATAGACCAATAATTTAGTTATCAACACACAGCAGCGGCTTAGAGTCGGTTCATTCTTCACTAAAAATACTTGATCAAGTTAAAATGTTGACTATCTCTTCTGTAGGAGCTACCGAAACATATATAAAGAGATACTCATAGTTATTATTGTTGGCAATCTAATACTTTTCACAAGTGGTAACCGAAGATAGCATTCCACTATTTCTTAGTTTGGCTGTCAAAATGCATGAAATTACAGAGTTGCTGTCGGACCATTCAAAGGACGAGTGAAACTCTACCAACATGCGAATGTTTAGAAGAAAATAATTTGGTTATTGCGTAACTAGCCTCAATACATACTAAATTTATAAACAAAGCAGACATGTCTCATAAATTTTTTTTTTTTATACTATTGAACACCGCAATCATCTTCGATACATATAAAATTGTCAATAACATTTTTTTAAATCTTAATTTTTTGCGCTTTATAAATAAAGGTTGTTTTAGAATGATTTGAAAATTAAATCTAGATCACAGGTAGGTGGAATCAAATAGGTTTTTCATAGTATCTACAATGTCTCAATATATGCACCATTGGTCGTACGGTAAAAGTCATAATGATAATATATTTTTTCCCAAACACACCCAGCGATAAAAAATGAAAACACTCTCCTATGTTGCCCCCCGAGGCCTCCAGATCGTGTGCAATGATTTTTTCCTTTGGAGCTACGTGATTGGCCTTGTGTTCGTAGCACCACGTGATTCGGATGAACTGGAGAATCAAATAACTGGGGCATTGTCACGCAGAATATTCTGGGATGTGTTTGGAAATAATGGATAATCGACTTAACGTTTGAGCATATTGACACATTCTAAATACTACTGAAAATGACCTAATTTCAATGTTGCTGTCATTTCTAGTTATCCTGAAATGTATGTTTAAATAGATTATCGTTTTTTAAAGACACTATATATACTTTACGGTTGCAGTATAATTTTACGTATAAAACTAAACTTGCACAGTAAGGAAAATGTTATTTTGCTGTTTAGAAATCTCCCACTCGGGGTATTTGTATCGACCACAGCTTTCTTTCTTCTCACCGCTAAAAGTTAAGGATTTCAATCAAATTTTTTATAAAAAGCTAACTCATTTTTTCTCAAGCTGTATCAGTTTTGAAAATTTGAAAGTGATTACTCACTAAGATTTCATAAGCACAAGTCTCTTTCATTGGTATCGACCACTATTATTATGAAATAATTTCATTTTCTTTTCAGACAGTAGTAAACTTGACGTCACACATAATTACAAATTATATCTGATATAGACTCTATTTGATATCATCAAGCTTTTCTGGCAGATGTATTCGTGAATTTTAATTCAAATCCGCCAGTTGTCTATTCTAGTATTGTGTGATGCCGTTTCTGATACCTGTGAAGTGTTTCAACCATTGTTGTTATTTTCATGCACATTCATATTGATGCAATTATTAATGTATACGAAGGTCTTATATAATCATCCTGATTTTGTATCTTTCTCGTAGACGTTATCTGCACAGACATACCATTAGGTTCGCATACTTTATTGCACATAGACATAGACCTTCCCTGGACTTAACCTCCCTACCATGGGTGTAGCAGAATCAGTACTCATGGAACTTGTTTAGTTCATCACGCCATCTTATTTTCTTCAGGCCACACTCATGCATATGATCTCGTCCTTAGTTGAGATGTTTAGAGGTCGTCTGACATTCTTGTAACATGATTAGCCCATTGAATTTTCTACTTCATTCTATGATACGTTAACTCTTGTTTTTCTCCCCCCCCCCCTCTCTATCTCTCTAATATAATGTATTGTGATCTCTCGATGTGATGTCGAACATGGTTCTTCCATGTGTGTATTGCTCAGTCCCGAGTTTGAGTGTCAACCTTTTGGTTATGTTCAATGTTTCAGCTGTATGGGTGACTATCAAGACGATGCATCGGTTACACAACCATCGAATAGAATATCCTTGTTCTTGAAAGATGCGCCTGCACTATCAAATGCTTGTCAGCCTAGGATGGATACTTTTATACCTCGTATTTATATTTAGTTCGGTCTATTGTATCATATATACTTGCGTCTTCAATATACTTCTATTTGCTATACATTGTTACAAGTTTGCTTATGAGTTCTATTTTGCTCTGTTTTGAATTGGTAAATGATGGGTATCTACTGCAAAGTTATAAATTGTATGTACTCCATTCTAATTGACCCACAACAGGATCTCCAAGTTGCTTCAATACTGATTTTGTGCTAAATATTATGCAAACCTAGTCTTTGTTAAATAACAAATATATCTTAGATTGTGAATGATAATTGCAGGAGAAAGATCTTTTGAATGAACCTCAAGAAGAAACCAATCAATTATCGCTGTGAATCAATGGATAAATAATGTATTTCAAAATTTTCCCTTCTTTTCACGGACAAAAAGCAATTATGATGTGAAATGACGATGGATATTCATGATCTTCCTATCACTCCAAGAGGCTTCAAAGCTTAACCGAATGCTCTCTTTGCGCGACTCCGACGGGTCCCCTACCTTGATACTATGTAGTGAGCCCGTTGGAGTCGGGCTCGGTGAGTCTTCCAGACTGCTATTCTCTACAAGGAACATTTAAAAGTTGTGAGCTGAACGATTTCTGAAAAGAGACAGAAAGCGATGCCATGCTGGATTCTTCAACTCTCTACCCATTTTGTATGACTAAAGTAGCCGGATATCAATAAATAACGCCTATATAACGACAAATATTACTGAAATATAAGCTGGACAACATAACTGCAGATCTTGTCAAATATCATCCAAGAACTATTCGATTATCGAATATGTACTAATATTGAAGTATTGATGCTTGGAAACACTAAAAAAACTTGAGGTATAGGCTTTAAATGCTTGTTTATGCGTCGGGCTTTTGAGGAAAAGTCATTCTAGATGTGTTCACACACATATTAAACATCCATCTCCAATTAATTGATGTCATTTAATACTTTTTTTAATCGTCCGTAGTTAACTGACATTTATTCTTTTTCTTTCATCCACTTGTCCCCAGTTAACTGAGGTCATCCTTTTTATACAATCCATTCTCGTGATAGAAAAAATATTTGTAGTTACACTTTCAGTGGTGTGTTCTTTTCTTGGTCATGTATGAATCATCGTTTATTCATAATTCTAATCCATTCTTTGATGGATATAGAATTACAGCATCAGTCTTTACAACCATTATGGATTAAAATTGTTGTTGATTTAATTTCATTATTCGCAGTTTTCTTTCCAGCACCCCTTTATCAACGGTTTATCTTTTATAGACCCTCCCTTATCTGCAGCTTATCTTTCACTAGTCCGAACTATCTGCAGTTTCCTTTATCGTGGTAAGTGGGCAGATCATTAAAATTCCATTTTTTTTTTTGTTATTGTTCCGGACTCAATTGCACAAACAATGTAATTGCCGATGATGCAATTAGCTAAATCATGTAATGTGTATATTATTGATTGTATCTGGGTTCAACTTGAAGTTAATAATGATTGTGTATATAAGTGGCATGAGCAAAGGGGAAGTTCCCAGCCGTCTGGAAACGTTGAACATACCGATATAGGTATCTCCCGCTTTTGGAAAGCTTGCCTTGCGCCATTCCATCTAACAACAGAGTGACACAAGTACTTTCTTTCGCAATCTGAAAGAAGGCCGAAAGGAATTTAGCCTCTTGCGAAAGAAAGATAAAAATGATAGGGGCTTCGAAGTTTGTTTCACAGCAGGCCACTGTAGATACAGCCGAGCTGCAAGAGTTAAACCGCAAAGCCTTTTCCCCAGGGACAACAGTCATCACCAAACAGTAATAGCTTATAACTATGTGTGATCATTTATTTTGTCAATATATCACCAGGATCTCCTGAGGTTTCACGCTTGGATCTAAACTGGAGTATCATATTTCACCATTTATAACCTACATTTCACCCCCGAATATTGATGAAAAATCCCCAGGTGCGTGTTATCTACGGAAACATAACTGGCTTACATATATTCATGCATAATGGTGTACATGGGATATTGCATTTTTCATTCAGGATTGAAGTACAATTGGGATGCAGAATATCTATGATTGCGCGTTATACATGGTGAAATGAGGTAATTGAAGGTTTTGATTCAAGGATGAACGAAATAAAGGCACTGCACGTGCGTTGATCATACCTGCATCCACCAATTATAATATTAGCGCTCTAATTTTTTGAAAGAGACGAAGACAATGATGAAGAGGTTTTGGCATCTCTGAACGAAGGAGTGACACATGAAGAGGAAATGGACACAATAGCAAGCGGTTCAAAAGTGGCATTCTTCTAGGACTGAAGCAATCACTTAAAATGTTCGTTACAATTAACAATGCAGCGATGATTGCAGAAAAAGTGACTTCATTTTCTAAAAGACAAAAAAGTTTGGGCGAAATTTGCAGGATGTATTAAATGCCTAATTAGGTGTCCACGTGTGGAGCCAAGCAGTCAAGCATACTCTAAAATTTCACATCAGCTACGGCAGAAAATGACCTTTGACATTTGAGCAGGTAGACCCAAGTTTTTCTCAGTATCTGGGAACGCTCAGATGATATTTTGTATGAATAAATAGTAATTTTCTTTTTCTTTACGCCATTTTGGCTTACGAAAGTTTTCATTGTGACGCTCAAATTTTGGATTGAGGAGGAAACCTGTGTTTGAATAAACAATTTTCTCCGTACTGCGGATCTTTTAGATATGAGATCATCTTTTTAATGGAAATTTTTTTTTTAAATCTGTTGCGAAATCTTTCACCGCTGAAAAGCTGAAATATAAAAATATGGATTTTTCCTCAGAAAAATAAAGTTCTGATACTGACCATCTGAAAATTCAACGATCTTATCCTGATTCGACAGGGAAGAGGTGACTTCCATCCTTTTGAATGATACTGGACTCAAAGGACTCAGAGACGACAACTATGTAGTAAAAGTGAGCATATATGATAGGCTCTGCAATCTTATGGGTTCCCAGTTTGATCCTTTCATGCTGTCAATTTTAAATCAGTGATTCTGCTCTTGCTCTATTACTATAGTACCACACTGCTACCAAATTTTATAAATGATTGGGGGTTTCAAATTAACGATTTTTGCCAATTATTACGATAAATTGGAGTTACGAGTACGAAATTATTTGTCGGAAACTGAAGTCATAGACGATGCATAAAGATCAAAACGAAAAAGACGTGATACCATAACTGAGATGCTAGACCAATTTTTTGTATAAGCAGATGAAAACGGATAATCAATTTAGTATTAAAGTTTGAAAAAGATGGGTTTTGATATGTGTGAGCATTTCATTTTTAATCTAGGGTCCTTCTATTACTTATGCCTAGTTCGGCCCTGGCCAAATACCATTTGCAAACTCGTCATTGGCTGTACCAGTGTTGTTCCACTATTTGTTGTATTTTTGCGATGTCAGGTAATTGAGGACGTACGCTGTAGTTGGATCGAAACTGGAGTATCATATTTCATCATATATAACCTACATTTCACCCCTGAATATTGATCTAAAATACCTTGGTGCGTATTATCTACGGAAACACATGGAATACATTGATCAACACACACCAGAACAGGAAGCTAAAATATTTGCCCCTTTCATTTCACGACTGATCTCTCATGAGATCTAAAACTCTTGTAAGATAATTTTAGAACAGCATAAAGGTATGTTCCAGAGGTCGAAGACGACACAGGTTGAATGATAAGAAGGAATTGAATACAGATCAAAATAACTCATTGACTTGTAAATTGACTTGAATTCTATTTTTGCCATTATCGAAATAAGATTGATTATAAATACCTTGAAGGAATAATAAAGGAAATGACATCCAAATTGGGCTTGGCTGTATATGCTGTCCACAATAAATACTATTATGATGAAAACTTCCCGTTTTCTTAAATAAGTCAAATCTTTCGTGTGAAAAAAAGGGGAAGAAATTTCTCTCTGAACTGCTTCAAGACGAACAAGTGGAGCAGTCTGTGACTGTTGTCGATTTCAATCTATTGATAGTAGAAAACTCTTGCTAAAATTTAGCTTTTGTCATAGGAAACTTTTAGCAAATACGATGCAACGAAGCCTAAAATAATTTATACTAGTACATCATTTTCTTGGTAGTTTCCTCAGATGATAAGGTTAGCTAATATGAGAATGACGTTTCCTCTGAGGCTTCAGGGCAACGTAATTAACCCATAATAATAGCTGGAGAGTTCCTCATCTCACGGTACATCGAGTCGAGTCGGCAAAACCGGATGTGCCTTCAGTCTGACTTGAATTGTCCAGGATTCTATTCAATTAAGGCTGCGTCCGATCTGTCCGTGAACATGAAAAGATAAGCAAACTAATGCTGGTACTTTTATCCTCAGCTACGCTATGAGAACTTGTAAGGCTATCGAATGGGTCGCTGGAAGTTTCGATTTTGAGGACAGTTTCGTAACGTGTTGATAATCCAACAGTTTTATCTCGTGTAAGCACAGACCTTTATTGAACTAAGGTCGATTAATCTCCAAAGTTGTGATTTATATCATATTTGTCAGCATATAAGAAGCAGATCTAATATATATATATATATATATATATATATATATATATATATATATGTGTGTGTGTGTGTGTGTATATATATATATATATATATATACTTCCTTGAAAACTTTGCCGCTCTAAACACTAAATATCAAAATACTTTTCAGAAGATCTTAGTGTCACCTAAGTTGCTTATTTCCCAATGTCTAGCAACGAGATATATGTAATTACATATGTACATATATGTGTGTATGTGTGTGTGTGTGTGTGTGTGTGTGTGTGTGTGTGTGTTCTATTCAGATCCTACATCATGTCCAACGCATATCTGTGTATCAAAGTTTGAAATGACAGCTGGCATTGAGTGGTACTCCCGTAAATACCCCTGTGAAACATACGTACTATAGGCTAATAAATAATACATGTATACGTACATATAATGAATAAAGATTTCTTTCAATGATCCTGTACAGATTGTACATTCCGATCCATTTTAAAGATATTTTTAAATGAGAAAAGTTAATTTGGAAATTTGGAATGTAGAATCTTCTATGAACGATTGAAAAAAAGTTACTTCTTTCATAACCAATCTACTGATGGTCTTGAGCACTTTTTGCAACAAGGATTTACTTCTTATTTAAAAAGAAAAATACATATACGATTGTTTGTTGTTTATTCCATTATTGTTTTCTCATTCATCTATCTATTTATCAATATATATATATATATATATATATATATATATATATATGTGTGTGTGTGTGTGTGTGTGTGTGTGTGTGTGTGTGTGCTTGATATATAATTTTTTGGATCTTTTTTTTCGTTGTTTGTACGTTTATTCTATTCATTCTGTAACTTTCCTTTTTTCTATCAATTTATATTATTTTTTTTAATCCATTCATTCATATATTTACTCCCCCAACCAATCATTTTGGCGTCTTACAGGTTATGATTAAGTAGATGAATCGACTAATAAAGCTCATCTGATTCCAAGTGAAGCTGTTCAGAAATAAACATCAGCAATCAGAAGCTGATTGGTGTCAACGAGTTCTGAAATTGAAGTTGAATTTCCGTGATCGGAATGATGATCCCTGGGGCTCTGTTCATAATTACTGGTATGTGGGGAAACATGAAGGTTAGAATATGTCGCTGGACCATCGTTCCAATAATATCATAAACTGTCCGCAGATTTGCTTAGAAATCTAGGCATGAATGTTTTTAAAGTGGAAAAAGGGGCCATACAATTTACTGTACTTCCTTGGCCTCCATAGTTGTTTTACATTGTTACGGTGAGACATCACATCGGTATTATAGGCTGAAAAACATTGTCAGTAAGGAAGTAAATTACAACTGGATAATAATAGTTGAAATAGCACTAATCATTACTGTAGACTCCTGTTATTACGATACCCTTAGAGACTACTGTCAGAACGGGTAGCTTAGAAAATACATGAAAATTTTGAATAAATCAAGCAAATTATTCACGTATTTATTCGCTCGAGAAAAGTTGGAATCACCGAAAGTAGTCTTGCAAGGATATATAGAAAATAAACGAGTTGTTTGAACATGTGTGTCTTTAAATAGTGCCTTTAGAACCAGTTTACTGCATATCTCACAGACGGTTTCCGTTGGATCAGTGTTCTCTCTAACGTTCTAATGAATCTAAAATTATGGCACCGTGACGCTGGTATGCCTTCAAAGTTTGTGTTCGGGCTCCACTCCTTATATGTTTCTTTAACACGGAGTAACTTCTTAGTAGGGATCTCTCACAGGGCTAAATGGCTACAATTGCTTTGCTATTTATCCCTGAATTGGAAGGAAGAGTAATTAATTAAGACACTTCCAAAGGATCTTGGTGCAGTGATAAGGAAAGTAGTCTCAGCCAAAACTACATTCGCCGATTCCGTCTTCTGCGACGATAATCTATACGTCACCCTGTACCCCCAACTGCCAGAAGGTGACAGAGGCAAGGAATGAAGAAACTAGATAAATGTTTTGATCAGGGTTCGAACACAGACTTCAAGCACAAGCAGTGTAGAACTAATTACTCCAGTCACGAAGCAGACTGTTTTTGTTTTGCTTTTTGTCGTCTAAAAATGTTTTTCATTTGGTGTAACCGTCTATTGCCAAACTCCCACTGAGTTGACATTATTTTTTAACCAAAAGACTAGACTTCCAATAAAGAATAAAAAGTGAAAAGTTCAAAATACTGGATAGCGAGAGAAGGCGAGAAAAAGAGACACTTTCTATTCTTACGCCATCAATCAATTAAAAAAAGAAAATTAAAAGAGGAATACAGACAGAAAGGAAGCTAAAAAGAGAGAAAGAAAGAGAAAAAAGATGATAGATCAAATATCTGTATAGATTTTTCCGATAGGGTTTTATCATTTTTTCTTTCATTTTTCATCTTTACTATATTTTTTCCCATGGAAATTTTGCACACATATTTATTTCAGGAATATAGGGAAATCAGAGTAGCGTTTGACTCTGAAGCAGTCTTGTTCTTTGTTGTTGTTTTTTTGTTTGTTTGTTTTGTTTTGTTTTTTTTCTTTTCCAGTATTCTTCATCAGATATGACTAACTGAGGTGATAACAGGACAAACAATGGGGTCAGCAAACCACCAAAACTTGGGTTTAGACCAATTACACACATAGGACTAACGCCCTTTGGGAAACCATGGGCCCGTCACTTCCAACCTGCCAATATGTGATTAGCCAGTGCGATTAGTTAAGGCCAATCACCCATCAAGTATCTTTAACAAATGAAGGGCTTTGATGGGTTTAGGAAGCTTTATGTGAACTATGGTAAATAGTTCCAGTGGAAGTAAGGCCAGACAAAATGTGACATGTCCTTACTTCTCTGTGACACCTCGAGTAAATGTGGAATTTTTTTTTTTAATTCTGGTTAGCAAATTTTTGGTAGCACAGTATGTTGGGGGTGATCAATAAAAATTGAAAAAGGGATGATCGATGACTAAGTTACTTCTTACACGTTTTGTTGGATAATGATTACTGAAAAAATTTTGAACTTCCAATAAACAAATGTAAATCCCGCTGGGCACAAACTGACTGATCACATTGAAATAAAGTCCTCTGCTAACCGAATCTCTGACTGAACAACCTATTCAGGTGTTTTTTTAAAGAAAAAAAAATTGTAGACATAATACAGAATAAATACTGCAAATTTCAGCTGTCTCGTTTCGTTTGTGCAGTGTGTATGCGTGATACATACATGCATACATCGCCAGCCGTACCAACTAAAAAACTGAAAAAAAACTATTATATCAGTTATATTTGACGGTGTCCACCTCTTTAGTTTTTCGTTTTTCACTTTTCTTGCATTGTAATCCCGTCAAAGAAAAAAAAGATTTCTCGTCGATTTTCTCAAACCACTGTCAAGGGCGGATGCTGGAGTTGACTTTTTTTTATTTAACGTAACAACAACAACGACAACAGTCCTCACTTAATTCAGGGAAGTAAACTCTTCGTTGTGTGTCTGTCCAATCAAGTTGAACCAGACCGGTATTTAAAACTTGAAATCACCACAAAGTGATAGGTAAGCGGCTCTCTTACCGACGGTGCCAAACATAAGGAAGATTTCATGTCGGAAACATGCAAGAGCTTATTTCTTTCTGATAGATGAATACATATTTATGGGAGGAAAGTCTTTCAAGGTATTTCTTTGAATTTTTTTTTCTTTTAAATTTTTATTTTATATATTCGCAATAAAAAAAGTTGCGGCAATCATCTTCAGCCTGAAATACAGTAGGAGTTGTGTTTACCCTTGCAGAGTCCAGACTTATCAGTCTCTCACTCTTTAACTAAGCTTCCGTTGCTACCGTCTGTACCTGATTCTAGCTCTTTTTATAACATTATTTCGTTCCGTCTTAGTTTTCCGAACTTTTCTTTGAATATCTCCTATTCTCTCTCAGATTTTTCTATTGTCAGATCTTTTAATCAGTCGTCTATTCTTGTATTCATTATTTCTGAAATTTTATTTTAGTGCACCTTCGTGAATCCTCCTTTCTCCATTATGATCCATTTTTTTGTTCTAATTTCTTTTATTTTCTGCTATCACTTTGTGTTTTTTTTCTTTTTCTTTCCCTGCAACCCTCTTAATCGTTACCTTCAGTTCGTTTTTATCTCTTTTCTTACTCTTCACAATTCCTCCTTTTTGTTTGCTTTGAGTTTTTTTCTATTTTCCCCTCTCCGTCTTGGTCTGATTTTTCCTCTATCTCCCTCTATTCTCTCTTCATTTGATTTGTCTTTTCTTTCTCTCTACCTGCTTTGTCTATTATCTCTCTCTCTCTCTTTTCCTGTTCTCTTAACCTAATTTGTTCTCTCTCTCTCTTCCCTTCCTCTTCACCTGCATTGCACTCTTTCTCTTTCTCTTTCTCTCTCTCTCTCTCTCTCTCTCTCTCTCTCTCTGCCGGCTTTATCTTCATTGTGTGTCTCTCTCTGCTTTGTCTTCCCTCTACAATCTTTGTACATACCATGTCTTCTCTCTCTCACTCTCTTCTTTTTCCTCTCATTTAACCTCTCTTTTATCTTTATCGCCTTTCTCTCTCTGCATTCCCTTTATCATTCTGTTTTCCTCCTCTATTTCTCTTCTCACTCTCTCTCTCTCATCTTAGTCTTCCTCTTATTATGTCACTCACTGCTTTCTTTCGTCAATGTCCCTTCCTTATCCAATGTCCTTTCTCCCAATACGCTTATATCCATCGATGTATATCATTTTTGTATATCCATCTGAGCTCTTACGGACGAAAGAATAACAAAGGAATGATGACGTAAAACTACTGAATCGCAAATGCATTAATATCAGATGAATTTCGACTTCACCTGTAAGTGCTTTTGTGCATGTGCCTACTTTTAGCAGTCTATATCTGGATAATAATAGTAGCATCAGAAATAGCAATAATTACTACTGTAAATTCCCGTCATTACGGAACCCTCAGAGAGCACCGTTATAACGAGTTGATTAAAAAATACGGCAAGCAGACTATTCACTTTTCAGTTTTCTGAGGAGAACGTATAATCTCCGAGAATAGTCTTGAGAGAATATATTAATATAAAACCAAATGTGCCGTTTGAATATAGTTGGCATTGAAAAGTGCCGTTTGAAAGACTTTACAATCCATTTTGTTATATTGGAGTTCTTCCATGCATTCTGATGAAGCTAAAATCATGGGATCGTAACGTCAATATACTTGCCGAGAATATTGAGATCCATTTGTTTTTAAATTCTTTGATGGAATTCGATCTTTGGTTTCTCTGCGATACTCAATTGGTAAATAATGGTTTACGGAAGGACCACTATGATTGAAGAATATATAAACTTTTATTATGTTTTTTCTATGGTTTTGTTTTTTTTGGGGGGGGGATATGTGTGTGTGTGTGTGTGTGTGTGTGTGTGTGTGTGTGAGGATGGGAATAAGAAAAATAGCTGTTTTTAAATTGAATTTAATATACGAACGGCAATTTTTCTGGCTGTAAAAGAAATTCAAAGAAGTCATTTTTGATTAAATTATTTTGATTAGAATTTGTTATATAAAGTTTTGGTTCATTTGCATTTTGTGAATCGAAAGTGAGTGAAAATGGATTAGCCGAGGTTGAGGATTAAGACAAGTGCCACTGGAGGGAAACGATATAGAGTACTATCATCTTCACTAGATTAATGTGCGATCGGCTACGTTGGTGACAGTTACTGTCACCTTACTCTAATAGTCAAACATTCCCTCGTCTTGGTGAAAAAGAAAAGGAATCGAGCGGAATAGAGAGGGGGAAAATAAAGATAAATGGGGAAAAGGTAAGACAACTCTAATGTTGAGTCACAACAGACGCCAATGTCTCCATCTGTCTACGAATATAAAGAAAGAAAGAGTAGAAGAGAGAAATGGAAGAAAGGAGGAAAAAGTATCAACTGCTTTTTTTCTGCTTCTTCCATTCCCCTCTGAACGTGCCTATTTAGTTTGCGTCTTTCAACTCTCTAACTCTCTTTTTCTCTCTCTCTCTCTCCCTCCCTCTCTCTATGTGTGTGTGTCTCTCTCTCTGTTTCCCTACAACTCTCTACCTTTCTACCCTGTTGTTCAACCACCTTCCTTTTTTCCCTTCATCTTTCTGCCTTTGTGAAGGCGTTATGTTTCCAATTCTAACGTGGCTACCTCTATATATTTGTCAGGAATTCCTTACGAAACCCTTCTTTTAGCTGTATATCATAAACGTCACTTCTTTCCACGGCTGCCTGAACGCACGCAGTCAGTTGCTTATTTGGCACTAGCTTTCCAGTCGGTTAATTTCTTCCTCAACCGGTTATTTAGCCCCGGCTTTCAGGCTGGTTATCCCATCTTCTTTTTTTTCTTGCACACATAGTCGATTGCTAATTTGGCCCCGGCATCTTGAACCGCTTATCTTTCATTACCCCTTTCTAAACTCGCTGCCGGTGCAGTCTCTATTCATTGACCGTGACTATATACGTTGTGTCTTGTCACTTATCTTGCTCGATGATATTTGCAAAAACCTAATTGCTATTAAATGCAACTGCTATTTTTGGTGACCAAACAAACACTGTATTCATTATTTCGTCCTTTTAACTCCTTCTTGCACAAATCTCGACTCACCGCCTTTTTATAATCTACCTTGGTCAATATACCACTCGTTGCAACAGGTTCGACTCATCAGGCTCCATTCGATAGATAGACGAAACGACATTAGATCCATTATGCTACGTGCCCCCTGAATTCTTATTCTATCGTATATATTATTTTTACGCATAGAAATAACCTAAATCAAACAGGCAACTTCTTTACTCTTCTCTTCTTCACACAATGGAATGTATTCATGTTTCCCTTCAACGTATTTCATCTATATTTTTCATTTGTGCATCAAGTTTATCTCTCACTTTTCACATGTAAATACTTGTATGAGTCTTCTTTATTCAAATTGACATCTGCGTCCTTGGCGCGCATAATCTCTATACATAATCTCCCTTCTTTCTTCAACTTTCTCCACTGACGTCCAAGTGGGATCATCAATACAGCAGGTGCCAATTCTTGGACGAGAACTTCTTGATCTTTATAGAACCATAATTTCTGCAAACTGTTGATTTTCCAACCTGAATATCCCCTGAACCAATCATCTCTCTGTAAATGATAGCGTTAGCTTTTTTTATAATTCAAAACACTCAACATATATCAAAACAAACTGATTCATGAGGTGTCGATTTAAAATAAATTTCATGTTTTTTTCTGGTTTTTACTTTTCAATTTTTTTTCATTGTTCTCAAATATTGAGATTGCAAATTGCAAAATGATTCCAAGGCAGAAAAGAAAGTTAGATTTTGTCTGGCTGTTTGTGTGAACTGATTTACGAAGTAAACGTTTTATTTGCTTGATAAGGGGCTGGGAAGAAACAAAAAAGAGAGATACACCAACTTTTTGTCCGCAGAGGGAATTTATTCATTTATTTTACTAGTAATTGTCTCACAGGCAGCCTACTATGTACATTCACTAAGTTAAATTGTCCGATGAGGTGGGTTTTAGTTAGTATACATAATTGTATCCGCATGCAAATGAGCTCGAATTATCAATTAGATCGAGAAGTTCTGTTGGTCCGAATATTTCTGCAATAGGAATTCCGTGTATTTAATCGTTCCTCTCGGAAGTAAACTTATAAACGTTTTCAAAATAGAAAACGACAAAAAAAAAACTCTGATCCAACATGTTAAAAAAAGAATGGATTTGATTAAAACAAGACTAGCTGCTCAAAGGTCAAACTTCACTCCGACCCATATGTTATAGCCTGTACATGGGACATATACATCGACGGAAAAAGAAGCAACACTTCCAGCCATTATTTCGAATTTAAATATTTTCCGTTCCTATCCAGGCCAATGTGCATACAAAACTTCAAGTTTCGATTATGACCAGTCAGGGATGTACATGTGACACATATTTAGTAAAATTACGCTATTTCAATCACTGAGCCGAGACTTTTTATCAATATGTTTTCTCAGTTAATGCTGAACACATGATTCAAATCTTTTCAGTTTTTGGTCTGAACCTGAATAGTCTGAACATGAATGTGATTATGCTGGATTGGAAAATAACGTCAACTCCGATATTAGGGGTTTGACTCCTAGAAAAACTTAATGGAGATCTGTTTAGTGAAAATGCTTCGAAAAGTATGTTTTAAAGTATGCAATAAGGAACTTTTTTCTGAAAAAAAAAATAAAACAAAAGTATTTCTTTCTAATAGTTGGACTGAAAGGAGGGGAAATAAAGAAAAGCACTCCTACATCGATAAGTGTGACAGGACATATGTCGTAACTGGTGATTCATAATTATATCATTAACTGTAGAAAGTGGCTAAGGCAATAGTTATCTATGATAAGATGGAAAACTCTTGACCATTGCAAGATAATCAGTTGTAAGATACAATTCCTGAACCACAAATAGAATCAATTTGTCATTGATTACGATAAAGCAAAAATTCTTTTTGGCCGTAGGACCAAAATGACGGAATTTCCTGTCATTTGAATAGAATAGATTTTTTGAATAAGTTTCCCTTTCCAACTAGTGTAAACGCTGATGCTATTAGATTTGTCTTTGGTGAATGGCTTGATTCTGCTATCTCAGTTTCCCTCTTCGTGGCCACTCTTTCTTAATATAATACCTGCTTCGTCTTGTGTTTAACTTCCACATCCAAAATTTGGGAGATCATTTCTGACCAGATGATGCAATGTCCTTAGCTCTGCTCTTTGTCTTCTGGATTAGAGGGAATAGAGTTCGCCTTCAAACCAAATAAAGTACAATGTAATGGGATAATTCTCGACGACAATCGTTTGATTTGTTTTGAAAATACCATTTAACTGTTAATTTGCACTGTGCCATGAAAAGCAGCGCACACCCTCTTCCTCTCCCTATTACACCTAAATCGCCTATACATCTTACCACCTCATCTACTGATGACTCAGTCCAATTTACCATCCTCGCCATTTTTTGTCTGAGAACGCTCAAAATCTACCTATACACGTTACTCATAATTTCTTGTTTGCTTTACACGATTTCGACTGACTAAAAGATTTTTTATGGGTGCTGTTTTTTCTGTATATCAGGGGAAACCTGCTTATATTTACATATAACCCCTCTTAAGATACCACATGGGGGAAAACTGGCCCGGAAAAATAAAAAGATTAACTAAAATTACTTTCATAAACCAATGATTAAGTGTCTTCTCCTCTGTTCAATCAATTAATATATATATATATATATATATATATATGTGTGTGTGTGCGTGTGTGTGTGTGTATGTACATATATATATATATAAAGATATATATATATATAAAGATATATATATATGTGTATATATATATATATATATATATATATATATATAAATATGTATTCACTCTCTTTCTCATTCGTGCATCGGATGAATCGATCTCTCTCTACCTCGGTCTTTTCTTTTCTCTCTCTCTCTCTCTCTCTCACTCTTTCTCTCTCGCTTGCACTTCCTCTTTTTTTTTTCTTCGTCCAGGAGCAAAGACCTTTGAACAATGCTCCAAAACGTCATGGGAGTGCTGTCATCTGTGAAGGCCGAACGGGACAATCCTTCCCAGCTGTTGTCGATGTGTTATTGTTCTTGATGAATGCAAATGTTTCGAGCACATGAGATAAACCTTGACATTCTTATCCGAGGCTTACTGGTAATATCAATACAATCAGGCATATGATCTTTTTCTCATTATATCGCCAGGTTTTTCTAGTAGAAGGTTATATTTGCTACAGACAATTACAAGCAATTTCCTTCGTTTAGTGATGTCAAAAATTCAGAAGAGGAAGGGGGTTGTAGATTGTTAAGGAAAATATACAAAACAAAGCAAGCATGTCCATATTCTCTGCATTGGTCCATCGGGCAGTTTTGCAAACCAATAATTAGAAAACGTCACCAAAACTGTCAACATAATTGCCTTGGTTTTCAAATTTGTCTGGCTGGGCATCTCCTCAGCCATGTATGTATGCATGTACATATGTGTGTATCACGTGCACAGGCCACACCAATGGTGCTAGATGGGCTAAAATTTCGAACTCATCATTATAATCCCTTTCCTAAATAGGAGTCTAGTTCGGGTTTAGTCTGATGTAGGACAATTAGGCCATAGGGAGGAAGATTTTTGCCAATATCCAATGGAAAGATAAACTATCTGCTTCGAAAATTGTCATTCGATATTTTGGACCGTTCTCTCTGCTGGAACGATTACCGATGTCACTGGTGAGAAAATGCATCTATCTCTGTTACTCGATGGATTTCTAATTGTAATTTATTAAAGCAAAATGCCCAACAACTACAGTCCTGTGCTTAAATTTTTTTATATACAGATATATTCCACCTCTTGAAAGTTCAATTTACACAACTTTATTGAAAGGCGAGACGCGGTAGAAATAGCGTTAAGCATTTCACAGCGAGCCGTTGTAGAGGAAATGCGTAACTTCTCATCCATTTGTTGCACCACCCACCTCATCGACCTCTGACAAGTAAGCCTAACACATCAGCATCACAGTCTCGTTCAAAAATATCCCCATTATAAATTAGTGTTAATTGATTATTCACTCTACGCTATTTCATCAAAAGATTGCTTTAAATAAAATCACCCTCTGTTCCGATAACCGAGAAAATTTATTTGATAAACTTGGATATACGTTGTGAGAAGTTTGGGTATAGACATATGGATATAATTCACGATATGTAATTGTTAAATCCCGAGAATAATACATTGGTATATTTGAATTTCAATGAGACGATTGAGAAAAATGGTACTGAATACATTTCCAGGGTGTAGCAGGTATAACTCGTACCTAGGGTTCCTCTTGAAGTAGCCAATGAAAAGTGTCTATCAAAGTCCGACAAGCCATTCTCAGAGCATGAAAAATATCTCTGATGTGGAATGACTGGACACAGAAGTGATGTTTATTTAAAAAAATAGTGAAAACAGTCTACAAGAGTCTGTGAATTGTAACAATCACTGAATGAACTTAGTTGGTGTACCGACAGTCAAACAGAATTTGGAGATGGTCACATTTTTTCGAACTTTTAAATCTCTCAACACGTTCTCCCGTCGGTCGACACATAGGTCGGGAAAGCAATTCTGAAAATGGTGATAATCGCAGTTTCTATCATGATATGTATTTTTCAGTTGATATTATGGTAAAGCTATCTAAAAGATAAAGTCAATGAGCCACATGTTTGAGCAGGGGCAAACTTTCAGTGCATACCATGGTTGCTATCTCACGTAGATACTCAAGGGCGTATCTACGTGAGATAGCACCCATATATACACCCCTGAGTGAAAGAGTCAATCTTTGTGAATGTTGAGTGTAACATATTTCATCAGATTTACTTTCAAATGGTGGTGTCCATTATTAGGGTCTTGAAAAACAGAAAAATTCATGCTGTTCTCTATATAAGTAAATCTATATAATTATTTGTTCCTACTTTCGTGGGTATATCTATAGACTTGCGTGTTTCAGTTGTTTGTCTAAATGATTAGGTATACAAGTATCACATTATGTTTGTTTCTTCTTATTTAGCAAACACGCGTGAATCTTACAATATTCATGTGTTGCTTTTCCTCTTATTACTTTGTAAAAGTAATAATCATTATCAAAACAACTACACAGACAGACGAATATTAATGCCAAAAACCGGCGGTTAGGAAAAGTCAGATAAAAAGATCTTTAGATAAAATTACAGGAGTGTTAGGAAGTGTTAATAATAATGCCGAAGAGGATTTTGCGTGTAATGTTATTGAAAGATATTTTATCTTATGTGGTTTTATTGTGGTCATTCTCCCAGAGGCTAACCCATGAAATATTCTCATAATCCTGATAAAAGGATATGAAACCAATGCATTCTCCCGGTAGTCGCCCATGAAGCTGAAACCAAAAGATTGAACCTCAAGCTGAGATCTGTTAAACCTACACAAGAGAGCCTTAGGCTGAAAAATCACGTGGAAAGATCACAAGACAGCATAGTATAATAAAGGGGAAACTAGAGTCAAATACATTATAGAAACCATCTGAAAACTCATATAGCAATTGGCTGGCCATGTTGCAAGGGTATCTCTCAGTCACTGGAAATCACGACTCACGAAATGGATCCCAGAGATTATATACAAAAAGCAGCCAGCAGAATATGAGACAACGTGACAAACTAGGCAAGTCCAAACAGTGTGGGCTCCGTGACGCTCATGATAGAGAAGTCGGGCGAATTTTGGGGGGAGATCTATGTCCAAAGATAGTCGTTTGAAAACAGCTGATGATGGTGATTAATAATTGCTTTACTGAAAGGTTGCCAACTTGAACCGATTTTTCACTTGATTTCTTTTTCTAGGGATTCAATCAAGATTTTTTTCTCTGACTTTATAGGCTTTCTTCAGTTCAACAGGGATAGGTATTTCCAAATAAGGAGTATTTGGGTGACAAAAGGCGTTTTGGCAACATTTTGCTACACGCCCTAGTTGCACATTTATTCCACTAGGGCTATCGTTGTGAGGGCTTCAGTGTACTTCCTCCCCTTAAAATCAAAGGTATTCTTAATCATGATATCATTCCACCAATCAGAATTTCCATTATCTTTTCCTCACTTGGTTGAAATTCCTCCTTTCGGTGAAATCCCCCCCCCTTAAGAGATTCTTCCTCGGGGAAGCAAAGGCTTTTCGCTTGAGATATCTTTTTACAACTGAGTTATCATTATCATATTAGCCTATCTATAATTAATTCTATCATTTCCTTAACTTACGTCAGATTTTATTCCGTTTCTTTCATGCAGGCATCATCACGATTTTATAATTAAACTCATTGATCTCTCTTTCACTTTCTAACCCTCTCACTTACGCTCATCCCCTCCCTATGTTCTCTCATTCTCTTTCTATCTCTCTCTCTCTCTCTCTCTCTCTCTCTCTGTCATTTGCCCTCTCTCTCTTTCTCTCTCTTTACATTTTATCATCAATCCCACCCCACCAACAGTTTTATGTTATTCATTCTAATTCTTTACACGAGCTTTCATTATAGATATTTTTTAATTCTATTATTTTTTATTGAAATTCTCCATTTCATTGTTGCTGTCGATCGATACACTCTTTGACCGAATTAAACAGCACGATATCGTATTTGTGCCTTGTTAAATCAACAGGCTTCAGTTGCCAACCTTGTTACGGCGACGCCTCTGAAAGAGAGTTCTAGAAGTGTGAGACTTGAGTATAAACTTATTTCTTATTCTACCGAGAGTCTCACAAATATATCTCTCTTTGTATATATCTACTTATATAATTAACAGAGTGACTATTTTTTTGTTTCTTTTACCGTATCAGTTCACTCTTTTAATATAGGGTAATGATTTTAGGAATCTTCTGCCCACTATTCCCATCGATTGAGTTCCTCATCGAAACAAGTTGTGTGTTATCTTGTGAAAACATTTAAGAAAAAAAATCCAATAGATACATATATATTTTCGTTGGGTATAACGAGTAGTCACAGAGAGACAGTAATCTTGACTATCTCACTTTAACTTTTATTCATATTTACCAAGCTTAGTTGAATACAGCTTAAACTCAAACAGCGTGAAGGTTAGTCCTGTAACCCCTATAAGTAGATATCTACCCACTTTTTGAAAAAATCTGCAGACTTTGTAAGTTATCTCAGCCATGAAACGGGTCTTTCCAGTGATGAAGTACTGTGGGAACAGGGTGATCTCTTGTCATCTCTGAAGAACCGAGATTCTCCATTTCTATCCACTGATAAGGAAAAACAGACCGTGTATGTCAGAATGCACATCTGATATGACCTCTCTGGAATATCAAAAGGGTTTACCACATGATTGAACTCTTTCTAGATTTTCATGTTGCTAACACAACGTCCTGGCCGATTCATTTAACTACCTTTTCAGGTGTGCTATTTGATTTTGATGGTGGGAAAAGAATTTTCCAATGATGTTGGTAAACAGGATATTTAAATGATAGCCTCGCAGACGGGCGCAGATGTTACTCCAAGGCCAGTGGGGTTTTTACCCAGAAGAGGCGTGGCGTTGCTCTACGTAGACAAGTGCAAAGGGCTCAGGATTCGTCCTGACACCCAAACACCAGCGCTCATGTCTTCGAGTTGCGAGGACTGAAAAAATCTTTTTTTTTTTATGTGTGGTATCCCAACATTAAACTGATCTTGTGTCACACTCTGGTGTTGTGGGGACTTGGATAAAACAGATAATAGTCGAGCTGTAAATTTAGATCTAACAAGAAAGAACGAAAAACGACACGACCAAAATCATATGTTGTTGCATTTGGAATATTCTTTTCATCCCTGCCAGTGGACATAACTCTTTTTACAATCATCACCTCTGGATATTTCACCTAAAGATGGCCGTAGACTGGATCATTAGTTCAATCGTCAGAAAAACTCTTCGAATGTTAATGACCCTTCTCAAAACTATCGACAATCACTGGAATCGTTCAAATTTCAAAAATCTTCTCAATGGCAGGCAGCCAAGGGTTTGCTTACTTTTCAGCACTGCACCACAGCTCCCTTCCCCCTCTTTGTCTAGACCTATTTTTACATCCTGGCAAGTCTCTTAGCCGTTCTGCAATTTCGTTTCTCAATCAATATTGGCGCATTAAGCTGTATCTGTTCTATTCATTATCTTTCCGACAATTCCTCATCTTCGCGTCTAAATATGGCCTTAAATCGAATCACTGTAGTCCCATAAATGATCTGACGTAACACTCAAGTGAGCTACAAATTCTTCTCTCTATTTATGATCCTCTGTGTATGTGTGTGTGTGTGTGTGTTTCACTTTTGGAGATGCTCCATTGGTAATGTGCATCACTAGGCATATCTTAAAACTTTATTTATTGGGGTGGGGGGCTTACATTCATTTGGGAAGCAACAATGCCTAAATCTTATACTAGTATTTTTTGTAGATGATTTTTGATAGAAGATTCCAAGATTCCAAATTCCAGATATTTTCTTCGATAATTAGTTCCGACAAAGGCACAGGCTATGGTGATTTACTCACGCAGGGTACAGATATCTAGACTAATACCTTGCAAATCAAAACATTAAAACTTTGATGCGTCAGGGAAAATGTTCACTTATCTTGATTTTGCTAACTCTATCGTGCGATTCAGATACTTTTATCTTAGCTACTGATCATTTTCTTCAATTCCAGCTGGATATCTGTCTGGCCATAAATATTCCTTTCTATAAACGGTTCAATTATATAATAATGTGGTATTAAATACAAGGATATTTTGGGTAGTGCCGTTTTGATTTGCGCAGGTTTTATTGTAATGTGGTTAAGGTAATGTTGTAGAAATCAGTGTGACTAAGAATAAGCAGAAAAAAACACGTTAAAGTATAACGATATCTTGAACGGTACAGTTTTGAGTAGCTCGGAACATTTTTTAATGAATCAACTGAACCAAACAAAGTATGTCTGTATTTCAGAACAATGATTAAAATTCAGTTCAAAGAATAAGAACTAACAAAATTAGACTCACAGCTGAAACGTTTAGCAAATATAGATTTTATACTTAGCCTGGTTTCTCTGTGCCGAAAATGATAGCAAAACTGAGTTTGCAACATCATTACCTGGAAACCACAATACATTCATTGTCTGACATTCATTTCTTTAAAAACAGTGGGATAATCTTAGCAATTTTTTAAAAACTGAATTGGAAATATACAACCAGCTCATAATTCTTTGGAGATATATATAACACTACCATAGCACTAAACTTATATCCTTAGTGGCACTACTTGTCGCTTTCAGTGCTTTCTGTGTTGAAAATCTAGGGGTATTCTGAGTGGAGAGTTACCTGAATGTCTTCCGCAAGACATTCATCGTTTTCGAGATATATGGAGTTGATATTTAAGGGGATAATGATTTTTCTGGGAAAAGACCAGCAGATGAAAACGTTGTGCAGTGTAATTAAGATTTTTCTTCACCTCTAATCGAAAAAAAGTGTGATTACAGCCTATGGCGGAATGATGCAACTTTTGATTTTTGTCAACCGGAGGTATGAATCATTTCTACAATCAGAGAAAGAAGTATTTGTGAGGGGTAAGGAGATTACTAAACCTTCTCATATTAGTCTGTGTGAATGTTGAAGCGTGCATGTGAACACGCACTATCGTGTGTATGAGTGACCACTACAACATCGTTTTCCAGACGCATTACTCCCGTGTGGACAATTAATCATGGTTTCTTTATCTGTCGGCCATCGGCAAGAGCATGTGTTTTCTCCAGACACAGGATACCACACAGCATGCAGTCCCCAGGCTTATCAGCCCAGATATTCACACACGAATAAACAATTCCAACGCTTTATATTGTTTTCTATACCAGCTATAATGACTGATTCTTCATGTTACAAGGATTCTTACTCGAGAAAACATTAACAAAATGTATATGCAAGTGGCAAAATCCACAACTGACCATGGTGCAAAGTCAATATTCGACACACACACACACACACACACACATACACACATATATATATAAATATATATATATATATATATATATATATATATATATATGTGTGTGTGTGTGTGTGTGTGTGTGTGTATCTTTGTGGGGGGCCTAAACAAGGATAGTCTCAGTGGGACTATCTCGACCTTAACACACACAAAGTGAAATCATCCGTGGTTTTCTGTCGATTGACCCTACATTGATATTTTGGATAACGTAAATATCTAGACGATTCTCTAGCTATGATTTAGGCTGTTTTTTTTTTATTTACAATTAAATGGATTACACATTAAAATCCTACTATCATCAGCAAAAATGTACATAACCATTCTGGGTAGTTTGTTTTAATGTAGCATCTCTAATAAGAAACGGTTAACAAAACTTTCGAATTAAGTTTCTCCAGTTCTCAAGCTGTCCACCTGGCTATGTATATACGTCTGTGTCACGAGGACAGGCTGCACTAAAAGAACTAGAGGGGTGATCATTTAAATATTTATTCCTTATTATGCCAAGAAAAGTAATTTTTGATGTTATTGTGTTTTATTGAAACCCCCCCCAAAAAGGTTTTAGTGGAGAATTCAATGTGAGTGTAGGCTAAATTAATCCATTCGTTCGGAATGAGCTTTGAACTAACAATTGGCGTGGGAAGAAAATCTGTTGCCATTCTAAGAACTTTTGAACAAGCCTCAAGGGAAACACTCTTTATAAAATACACCTACATATGTAATGAAGGTAGTTACTCCACTTGAAGAAGTAACGGATATTCTTTACTACAAGAAATACAAAATGACCAAAATTGTAGCTGCTAATATTCGAAGAGAAAAAATATTTTTAAAGTTTTCCTTTCAGAAATGATTTCACAAATAAAGGCACATTAGTTTGCAGTTTGTTTGTTTTTTGGTGGGGGGGGGTCGCAATTTAACTTGAAAGTTTTTGCATTTAAATAATTGCACCAAACAAACTGAGCTAGAGATGAGTATATATCAATGAAAACGCTCACATACAAACCAGAACACATATCAAGGTTGAGGATGTAAGAGCTTAATCTCTGGGGTTAATATAGACGTTCGACACACCACATTTTCGTACAATCTAAGAGCCCTCAGAATTTTTCCAGCTCTCTATTGCTTGTACGATATCGATTGTACTATGTATTTTACAAGATATAGAAGAATTAGTTCTGCAGGAAAAAAAGGAATATATATATGTGTGTGTGTGTGTGTGTGTGTGTGTGTGTGTGTGTGTGTGTGTGTGTTTCACTTTTGGAGATGCTCCATTGGTAATGTGCATCACTAGGCATATCTTAAAACTTTATTTATTTGAGGGGGGGGGGCTTACATTCATTTGGGAAGCAACAATGCCTAAATCTTATACTAGTATTTTTTGTAGATGATTTTTGATAGAAGATTCCAAGATTCTAGATTCCAGATATTTTCTTCAATAATTAGTTCTCACAAAAGCGCAGGCAATGGTGATTTACTCACGCAGGGTACAGATATCTAGACTAATACCGTGTGTGTGTGTGTGTGTGTGTGTGTGCCAATTTTTAATTTTGTTTTTTTTATGTTTTAAAAGCAATCACTTGCGATTAAAAATACATTTATCACGTGAATAGAAACACGATAGTTTGGCTATATACATCACAGACCCAAATATTCCAATAACTCAACCTAAACGATGGAAGGGAGTTTATTAAGATTCAATACATATTCTCCACAGCATACTCCCTGAACATTGACAGACAGTCATTTTGTAACGCGTGTGAGCAATTGGTTTGTTTCAATGACGCTTATGGGTAAGAAATTAGACTAAGACCAATGCTTTCACCACCTGAGAGCTTCAGTCCCTAATTTGCAAATGCTATGCAGTAAAAAATCATGGAGCCAAGATGTAAACTCTTTCGCACTGAGTGGAATTTCGACCAGTCAATTTCAGATTACTTGTTCCACTCCATGGTACGCACCAGGTATCATTTTCACAACGATTGGGAGATATCAAAATTCCACCAAGGATTAATCAAATGAAGTATTTAATCGTGGGGTGGCAGAAGGTGTTGAAAAGCCAGGGAAAAACTGTGGACTGTAGATTTTTAAAAATCAATCATTTGTCATCAAACTCATATATGAGGCAAGAGCAATTCTGTCAGTATTGATAATATGCATTTACTATTTACTATTACTGGTGCCTCAGTGATAAAGGAAAAAGTGGCAAGCCAAATTGTTTCTAATTCATTTTGTCACTATGAATGGTGATGACAAGAGCACATACAAGTTCAATGATGCATTTCCCATGGGTATAAATACTAATTGAACCAAAGGAATTTTCGACAAAATTCGAATACTACTTACTGATTGTGTTTTCTGGGCTGATAACCAACTTCACTCCTTTCTATCTGTTTCATAATTTACATTTTTAAAAATTAACAAGGAAAAATCGATAAGCAATAATGACACTTAAATTTGTTTTGTAAACAAATACTGTAAGCTCCTGATGAGAATATCTCCCTTATTTATTTTTTTTTTCTTCCTTTCGGTCACTCGTTTTATCTTCACCGATTTTCACGACTTTTCCTTCTAAAAAATAAATCTTTACCAATAATGAACGGTGAGATTTTCTTGGTTTGCCATCTGTAACACTGAGCAATTCGACTTGTTATTTGAAATTTTGCTGAGTAAAAACCTCTCGAACCTTTTTTTAAGTTATGCATTCTCGTCGGTAAATGAATTCAGTCATTTCTGATAAAAGGTTCGGGATTAACGTGTAGGTAATACGACAAAAATCGTTCGAGAAACACCTGGTATAGCAATGATCAGCTTGCTAGGACTGCAGGCCGTCGTTAGTGAGTTCGATCCTCATTGGACCCCTCACCTTTGAAGGTGCAATGCAAAACTTCTAGGCCAATATATAATATGAAAAAACTTTTGGACGCCTCTTGTAGAGCAATGATCAGTAACTTAATCTTGTTGGCCTTTGTAGGCAGGTTCAGTCCTTATTTGATCTACAACTGTTTATGGCCTGAATTCAAACAATGCTAAGTAATCATATAAAAAGATCAGGATGCATGTCGTTAAGAAATGATCAGCAAGCTAATCTTGATGGCCGTTATTTATTGGTTCAGATTTCCCAGTATAGACAGTCTGATACCAATTATGCTGTACGTCATTTTCGTTTTTTGGTCTTTACACAGGTCTTTTCCCCTGGGGGTAGATATTTCGCTGATAAAATACCTCCCACCTATCATTTGAAACTTTTTGCTCCTCAACTGCATCAAAGTCTATTTTCCCCCTCGACATTGCATCAAAGGGAATCAATTATATATGCATTATTTTCTCAAGGGTATGGAATACAAAACATGAAACCCTGGATACTTATGAGAAAAAGAAAGATCTAAAATACTAAACTAAGGCTGATGTCATCTCTTGAAAGAAGGTTGACTCTAAGGGAAAAAGTAGCATTCAGAGAAAAATTATGAATCACCACCACCACCACCAATGTATGGTACGTTGAATAATTTATTCCTCTTGTTTTTTTTTTGTTGGGCTGTAATCATTGGTGTCTGAATTTTCAGAATAGACAACCTAAAACCAGCAATAGAGAGTAAACTGGTCCGTTGATTAACAAACAAATTATTTTCTTGATTCACTCGTCTTCTCATTAATTACGCTAAATGGTTTCCCTTATAAAGATGTTGTAACATTTGACTTTTCTGATCTCCTTTACACTCCATTATTTTCCAAACTTGTCACGTGCTCTAGGCTTTTTACGTTTTACATGTACTAGCCGTGTATATTGGCTTTGTTCATGCTTATTGCATCTTGGAAGATACGTTCGTGACAAACGCCTCCACAACATGCAGACCAGAAGTCGAAGGACCAAAGTAATGTTGTCATTTGTATGGGATCGGAACAGCATCCTTCGTTCTCACCTTAAAATTGGCGTTGAAGATCAACACTTGATTTTCTGATCGATTGGGAGTTCCAGAGATTGTTTTGAAAGAGGTCAGTGAACCTTTTTTCTGTAAGCATAACAATGTCTGCTTTAATTAATCCATTGGGGTGACAACGGGCTCTAGGACCTTTCACAAGATGTCACCTGTTTTCAGAGTGCATAACAGACTGACAGACAGATAGATAGAGAGAGACGAACTGAGATTTAGATATATACAAAGAGAGGGGGCGTAAATACACAGTCAAACAGGGACAATTACTCACACAAAGACACATGCACAGAAGATTGAATACAGCCATGTACAGTAAAATACACTCAAAGACATACATACACACCTACTGCAGCGATGCAACTATCAACTTTTCAAATCGGTCTATTTAGTGTCTGTCGTTCTTTTTAGGATTCGTGGGATTTTCTTGCCTTTGAAAGTAGTCTTGGCTCTGCTGAAATCTCGCCAATCTTGTGTGATTCTTCGTTTGATTTCTTCTTTTGGGGTTTTCAAAAACCTCAAAATGTTTGCTATACATGACATTTGTTTTGCTCAAGTTCAAATGAAAATCAATTTGCTTTCTCTATTCCAAAATATTCATTAAATCTGCCAACTGAACGATGGACGTTGAAAAACTGGTGATGATGATGATGATGATGATGATGATGATGATGATGATGATTACCAACTGAACAAGTTATAACAAATTAACTTCTCATAAAACTATTCAACTTTACTCATGTAACTAATTTTTCAATTCTCCAATGAGCATTGTAAGTGCATACAAGCTATCAATGTACAAAAGTAAAACATCCAAATTTCATTAGTATACTTCATAAAATATTATAAGGTGCTTTCAATCCATTAAACCCTGCAGGCATTCGGAAATGTGCTAATTTTTATAGAAAAAGTTTCTAAGGCAAGTTCTATTTTCAATGTAACGCTGTTGCTATAGTCGACACTTACTTTCCATCGTCTTACTGGATGTAGTGATATCCATTTCCGTGGCTTCTACAGAATGTCTCGTCTGTTCTTTGAAATTGTTCTCAAACAGTGTAACTTTTCATCTGAAATACGTACAAGCTGTCATTGTGGTTTTCTATTTCATATTTTCATTCATTGAAAAGAAATAAAAATTTGCCACCATAACGCCAACTCCAGAGCCAATGCAGGTTAAGAATAAGATTTGACATTATCGATGGGTTTAATAGGTACGGATTTAGTGGTAGTGTAAGTATGCGGGTTTGGAAGTAGGGTTGATAGTTAGGTTCAGGGTCAGTGTGTCTCATTTCCGAATTATTTATTGTTGCTATTTCGTCTTCATATTTTGATTCACTTTCTACTTGCAGAAATATGACGAAAAATATGGGCTTTCTATAGCATTATGAATACAACTGGTAAAACTTGGAAAAATATTTCTTTCTAAAAACTAACAAATTTCTGGATAGTTGTAGGATCTAATAGATTGAAAGCATTTCCGGTTGAGAGGAAAATATCTTCTTTTTGGAAAATATGCGATCCCCAACACATGAATCTTCGTCTTGGCTTCTCTGATTCCGCTCCTTAATGGTCTTATCCTTATGTTTACTTCACCTCCAAAACACTCACCGGTCGACAAACCCCAACTGCAGAGAACCTACACGACCTCCAACTAATGATAGATGAACTAAATGAGGAGAGCAAGAAAGTCGGCCTGCACATGAACTTCAGCAAGACGAAGATCATGTGCAACAACCACATTGGAGATAAGAACACTAAGATCGAAATCGAGGACACAGAACTCGAGAAAGTAGACCACTACATCTACCTAGGGCAACGAATCTCCATGAGACCCTCAAAAGAAGAAGAAATCAAGCGAAGAATCACCCTAGGATGGCAAGCCTTTGGCAGAGCTAGCTCAACCTTCAAAAATAATAAGATCCCATTAATCCTAAAGAGAAGGGTGTATAACCAATGCATCCTCCCAATAGTCACTTATGGAGCTGAAACATGGAACTTAACCAAGAAACAGACCCGTAAGCTGAGAACCATGCAACGTGCACATGAAAGAATAATGCTGGGCCTCACATGGAGAGACCACAAAACAGCACAACACATCCGGGAAAAGACAAGAGTTAGAGACATCATAGAAGCCATAAAAAATCTCAAATGGCGGTGGGCTGGCCATGTTGCAAGAATGGCTGACAATCGATGGACATCACGACTCACAACATGGATTCCCCGAGACCATATGCGCAACCGAGGCCGGCAAAATATTAGATGGAGAGATGAACTAGACAGGTTCAGGAAGTACTGGCTCCGTGACGCCCATGATAGAGAAGTGTGGCAAATCCTGGGGAAGGTCTATGTCCAACGACGGACGCTAAAAGACTGATGATGATGATGATGATGATGAAACAGCTGAGAATATACATCTTAACACATACTACTATATAAGTATGTAGCTGAAGTATGCGTCTAAGTCAGGTATCCTAGGGAAAATAATTTGCCCACACTTCTTACCTCCTCAAGAGAAACTCTCTTGAGTTTAAATCCTTGATTTCCTTTTCAATTATGACTCCTTAAAGGGGGCGCTCTCAATCATTGTTCACCCTTGAAAGGAAATGATTTCCTTTGTTTTTTCTACCTTTGTAGAATTACATATCTTAACATATAAAAAAAAGATGTGTGTGTGTGTGTGTGCGTGTGTGTGTGCATTGAAAAGAATATAAGGGTTCAATTAAACATCGTAGTTACATTGTAAATAGAAACCTGTTCTAAGAGCTCCGAAATAAATATCTCACTTTGGTTTACGTCAAAATCTTCCCCTAGGCCCATTGAGTATGAATACCGAATTTGGAACGGTTGCTTCCAT
>OY735229.1:30594456-30684456 GCA_963457665.1 Thysanoteuthis rhombus | reverse complement strand
TTTTCGCTTTTTCCCAAAATGGTGAAGGGAGGCGTAAACCGAACATTTGATAAGCAGAAGAATGCGTGTATTCAATTATTCCGAAAAAATGACGTAAATCACTAACTGGATAAAACAAGAAATTCCTGATAACAACCGATTCGGATCCTCGTATGTAATCTCCAGTCGACTTAATTAATCCATTGGTAACTTTTTATGCATTCTTTTTCTTTCTGTCTATTGTGAGGAAGAATATACAATATCATTAATTGAGTTGTCTCTTTGCTCAACTCGTAGCTTTAATCTAAAATAAACCATAATGACCGAATACTTAGTGCTGTTATGTCATATCCTAGTTATAGACTGCATCAGCAGAGGAGAAGCTATTTGAGAACGCCCCTGGCTCCCAATGGAGGGGGGCTCCAAAAGCCTAATAAATAGCAGGTCACAAACAAATTTTACTGACATTATCCAATAACAAAAATATGTTTGTACGATAATGAATTGCATGGATAATAATCCAGTGTCTGGGGTTTTTTTTACAAATTAAGCAACAATGCATGTCTATTCATTGCTAAGTTTCTATTCTCATCAAATCTCAATAAATGTTAGAGGGAACACTACAAGTAGTCAAGCCCCTGGACACCATTTTCAAATCTCTAGCTAAACCTCAAGTACGAGTCGTGTTAAAACAAAGAAGCAAATGCAGAGCTGTATTATTGTTGTAATGCCACTAAATGAAAGCAAGAAACTTGTCTACTTATCATGAATACTGATGACAGCAATGTCTGATTTGCTGTAATTGATCAAGATATATTTTAACAATCAACAACATTCTCAAATTACAAAGCAAAGGAAAAGTGCATATCTTGATTTCAAATTTTTGAAAAGTAAAAATACTCGCCTGAAAAATCGATTTATCCAAGAACTGTAGATTCATTAGTTAAGATTCTTTTGATAATAAAATGGGACAATAATAAAGATTATGCTGCTGTGAGCTCCCCAAGACTCTAAGTCGCTAGGTTGGTATAAGTGTGGTTACTCTACATATCCAGCTCCTGGCGTTGAAATATCGTCTCAAGCTACCGATTCTGTTCTGGATTTGAATAAATGCATATAAGCACGTCATAATGCAAGTAAAGATTACATTGATTCTTCGCCACTGCTGATATTTTTAATGCAATGCAATTGTGCAATGTTTACTGATACATTTTTTGTCAGTAGCACTTGCTTTTATGTCCAAATATCGACATTTTTTTCTCCCCTTCAAATACACAACATACAGTTGAGGTGGCAAATCTTTGCTTGTGGTTTTGTGCTTGAAATTTTTCCACGGCTAGGAATAGATTTAGTGCAAAAAGCTACTTGAGTTAAGAGGAATGCTGGGATTAGAGTGAAGTCAGTGGAAATCGGTGAGAATCTGAAACCTTGCTTAAATATATACGTTCATATTAATTCAGTGTAAAAGATAATCATTATTTTCATTCTCCTCGCCTACTACTAGATATTTATAATTATTGTTGTAATGATTAGAACAAACCAGGCTACTGCAGGGTCAAACTCCGCTCTTACTTTTATTGAAATTGGAGTTGATTAGAGCAATTTCAATTCATTTTTTTTTTAATTTTTCATGGATATGTGAGATTTGTCTCTTGTCGTAGTCGGTAAGTGACTTGCTTACCGATCACTTGATCACATTTCCTAAACATGTATCTGTTTTGTCCAACGTTAAAGAAGAGGCATATATAATATCCTAAAATGCATTCAGCAATACGATTTTTCATGTTATACATAATCAAAACTTGTTCTATTGATGAGAAATTATTCCATTCGGCTATTCATACCATAAGTTTTTCTCATTCAGAAAAATGTTGATTTGCAAACTTGTTGATTGAATAAAGCTGTGCCCCGCTTTTTCGAGAAAAAAAACGAGAACCTTAATCAGCGTTCGATTTCTCACTGTTCATCTGCATAATTTTGTCCTGATTCAGAACCAACTTCCAAGGACTTAAGCCAACCTACCATCAGTATCAGGTGGCAGGAAGCTAAAAAAGTCCCCATGTAAAAATTAAGGACAATTACTTTTTTCGGTTTACGTCGTTTCAATCGGGCAATATTTTATCAGAATTCTTTACTTTCTAATAGAAGGAAAGGCTGTATCTAGAAATCTACAAATGATGTCCTCTCATGCCAAAGAATTACCAGAATGTAGGGGGGTAGTGTGAAAAGCTTTGATATATTATTGCAATTTTCAATATTGAACAAGGTTGGCTGTGTTAGGGTCAAACTCTTTTGCTTCTTGAAAATCTAAAAAGTAAACAACACAGAATTCACTTCTCGATATAATCTTATTCTAAAACTATGGGTCTCATTTCAACTCCCTCATTAGTCATTCCTGTAAATGCAAATTGCAAACGTTAGCTAAACCAGTCTTCTTTATCTGGATTTCAGAAGTGAGTGATATCGTTATCAGTTTTCACTCTGTCACTGTTATTTGTATATGACATCACTAGTTTTAGGTCTGAACATTGTCCTTTGCCATTGTTGTCACATATGAAAATAAAGTTAAAATCAAGTTTGACAAATATATTTTCTTTCTTGTTTCTATACTTTACATGGCTTTTCTAAAAGTATCAGGCTACTCGCACACATAAATGTTACTTTTTTGTTTGTGTTTCTAATCTATGATTCTTTAGTCTACAGGGAATAAGAAAAGGGTACATCACTATGGGAAAGCGTAAGCAAACTATTTTGCAGATCAGTTTTACTGTTGTGAATTCAGTTCTCCTTGGGAACCGAAAGATTGAGCAAAAGCATTACAGAAAATACCATTCCAGCCGATGATTTTGGTCTGATTTTTCATCATCGACTTTCTAACGATTGCATGGAACATACACCTTCCCCCAAATCTGTCAGACCTTTGGTTCATCGACGTCATGTCTCCACTATTTCCTGAATTTGTCACATAATCTAATTTTTTGACAGCCACAATTTCATGTCTGATACACAGGGATTCATGCTGTTAGTCGTGACTTTATAATCTCAGTATTAATACAGGAAGTTAATTATTATTCATAGAGCTTTTTGTGTCCCTCACACCATCAGGAGCCCAGAGGCCATTTTTAGTAACTTTTTTCCTTCTCATCTGTTGATTTTAGGGTCGTCTTCAAAACGTCATATTCATTTTCAGAAAGTCAAATGGGTGAACAGCTCCGAATTTCAGAACAAAATAGCCAAAACAGCAAAGATGACTGGATATATTAGCAAGATGGTTAAATGGTCAAAAACCATCGAAAAATGGCTAAAATGTTGAAGAATATTCGCTCTAATTTAGCACCTTTTTGCACCGGTAGAACAAGATCTGCGTTGGGTTTGGTAACATTATTTGGGCACCAAGTTCGTAGGAAGATTAAATTCTTAATAATTTTTGTAAATATCTTTCTTTACTCACGTGTGGAGCCTTTACTTTGAATTCTATTTCTTTTATTTAGGTGTTCCTATATTATTTTCATTACCAATTTTTTCTCACAGTGGCGCCATCTTCTTCTTCCGTCGTCTCTCTATCCGTGTCATGTTAAGGTTTCAAATTGTCCACATGATTACTTCCATGTTGTGTATATTGTAGAGCATTTCTACATATATTTCCGTTACACGTGTTTTGGTCTTTCTCTTTTTCTCATTCAACTGATGTTTTTTGTTTTGTTTTTTTTTTTTGCTTTGATATGTATATTAGAAACCGTCAACCATTACTGTCACCATTATTGTCAAATAGGTTTCATCAGTTTTTAAGTTAATCTGATTGGCCGGCTATGCATGTATGTACGTATCGCGCGTAGACGCTGTACCGATAGAGTGAGAGTGCTGGATATCTAAACATTAACTTCTTATGTAGAGAAAGGAAATTTACCCTGAATAGGTTTTGGTGCTGGGGGAAGGGTAAATTTGCAAGTTAAATCATGTTAAATTTGTACTTTAGCTTTTGTCAAGGAGCATTTAAGAATGCTTTTCGAAAATTCAGACTCTTTTTACCGATCAATGCCCGAAAAAAGTGGGAGAAGAAAATTATGTATTGATCAATCCCGCTCTAAATTATTTAATTCATCACCCATCACACAGCAAGATGTTGGTCTCATAACATTTTCTATCAACTGACCAATCAGACTTGTTTCACTTTTTTCATTTACTGTATTCTACTACTTTGTTTCACAAATATGATTCTGCTTTCATCTTTTTGTCTTTTTCATATCTTCCTTCACTTCTGGGTTTTCCGTGTCCACAATCGTTGAACATTCCGATTCATAAATCAGAATTCCCTTTTGTATTCGCCCGCCGGTTTTTTTAACGTGTTAAGTGCTTCCCATATTTCAAGCTTGAAGTATTTTGCAACTTTAGGTTCTTTATTTGAAAACCTTTTTGTACCATTCTCCCATCTCCCTGAAGGTTGCATTTTCCGTTGTAAATCGATATTCAACGCTTTTCTTTTCAAATGGGAAAAAAATCAGGGTAAATTGGAATATAGAAAAAATCGAACCTTGAAAGAGACGTTTTTCAACCTTTCATTGTCCATTATTCGTATTAGCAAAAGATTTATTGGATAGATCATCTTACGGGCCTTCCATTGTGGATATGAGTTTAGTCAGGCATAAGGTTATGAATGTGGGAAACTTAGTAAGAATTAATCTCAGTAGTAATCACTAGTGAGGTTATTTTACTGATAGACATTGAATTTTTGGAACTAGCATTACATGTTTTTTTCCAGAGATAGGCAAGTTTACATGAATTCGAAACAACTGTTCTTCAATCTTGCAAGATAGTCCGTGGAGTATATCTCTAAGCAAATGCTCACGCCATTCAAGCACATTTTATTTGAAAAGTGTGCAGATATATCTAGATCAATTTTCTGTTGGGGTGTTGTTCAATATTTGCCTGTACGTTGCTTCGTATTGTTTGTGCTTGACTATGCGGGTGTCTGCCTGTAGCATATTGGAGCTGTGTGCCTAGCTCTGTAGATATTTGCGTTGAGTTCTGAGGGTATCTGTGTATGGCCCTGAGAGTGTTCGTATCTGTGGATGATTGTTGATGGCTTGGTCGATGTCTGTGTTACTCTGTTGATGCTTGTGTGTGGCTCAATGGAAGTTTTAGGCGTAGATCTGTGAATGTTTGTGTATAGCTCTGTGGCTGCTTGTCCATGACATGGGGGATATTTAGTGTAAGTCTGTGGATGATTATACGTATCTCTGTGGATCTTCTTGTGTAAGTCTGTAGATATAGTACTTAGATCTGTGAATGTTTAGGTGTAAATCTGTGGATGTTTGTGTGTAGCTCAATGGGTGTAGCTCTGTGGATGTTTATGTATTGCTCTGTATATATTTGTGCGTGGTTCTGTAGATATGTGTGTATAGCTCTGTGGATATTAACTTGTATCTCAAAGGATGTTAATTCGTTGCTAAGAAGATGTTTATGCGCAGTTCTGTGGATGTTTGTCCATGGCATTGGTGGATATTTGTGCGTAAGTCTGTGGATATTTGTAGGTAAGTCTGTGGATGTTTGTGGGTAAGTCTGTAGATATAGTGCTTAGCTCTGACATCTGTGGATGTGTGTGCGTAGCTCAGTGGATGTGAGTGCGTAGCTATGTTGGTGTTAATGCGTAGGTTTGTGGACGTGAGTGAGTAACTCCGTTGATATTTGACTATGCGGATATTTTACGTAGCTCTCTGGATTTTTATGAGTGGTTCTGTGGATGAGCGCGCGGAGCTATGTACGTATTTATGCATGGCTTTTTAGATCTTTGTGTCTGGCTCCGTTATTGTTAGTGCGTAAGTCTGAGGATGTTTGTGCGTATGTCAGTTGGTGTTTGCATGTATCTCTATGGCTCTTTGTCTGTACTTCTGTAGATGCTTATGCATGGCTCTGTGGATGTTCGTGTGTTGCTCTGTGGATGTTTGTGTGTCGCTCTGAGTATGCTTGTGCAGTGTTATGTTGATACTTCTGTGTACCTCTATGTGTAGTTGTGCTTAGCTTTGCAGGGGTTTACGTCTAGCTCTGTAGGTATTTATGCGTTGCTTTGGGGGTGTTTACGCATAATACTGTGATTGTTTGTGTTACCCTATTTGTATTTGTACGGGGTTTTCTTCGAACCAAATTTTTTTTTTTTTGGGTCATCTTATCCATTGATATCTTTAGCTCTCATCCTCATGTATATATATATATATATATATATATATATATATATATATGTGTGTGTGTGTATGTGTATGTGTATGTATATGTATATATATGTGTGTGTGTATATATATATATATATATATATATATATATATATATATATATATGTAAGTATGTATATATATGTGTGTGTGTGTGTAAATATATGATGCGTTTATTCTAAAAGTGCACATCTGGAACTGCTTCACACAATCGAATTATGACCTTTACTGCATATAGTTGTTCCAAGTTCCTTCCTTTTGTAAATACTCGAGATGAACAAGTTCATTTGAAAGAATTTTTATTCTGTACGGTTTGCAAGGAAAAATTACGCGTTCTCTTATCCACCTGAGACTGAACACCTTTAATCACCAAATAATGTTAAGTAACCTTTTTCATTACTTGGCCTGTTCAACGACTCCTTCCCAAAAGAACAATGTGTTGATGCTGAAGGTGTGAAGGAAATTCATTCAGATCTAGTGCGTCAACCAATAAAAGCCTTCAAATGATTAATGTACTTTTGTAGTATACCGTGATGGGTTTGATCAATGAATATGCCACTTTTCCCACTTTTAATTGATAGCTAGAAAAATTCTGGAATCAATAAAAAAACTCAGTGAATATTTCCGGACTAAAACGAAGGAACCAATTTATCAATTGAACTCATATTGCAAATTACCTCCCGCCCAATTTTTCTAAGGGGGGATCATAAAACAGTAAAGTGTTATTTTTAGACGTAATAAGGAATAAATACTCAGGTTTTCAGCCATATAACTCTATTTGCATGATCTGCTCTGTGTTTAGATGGCCAGATAGACAGACCCGCTCAAAAATAGTTTTCAATGACGGTTTCTAATGAGTTTGTAGGACCATCTGAAATATTTTGCGAATAATTTCGTTTTTGTTATTGTTCAAAACCATTCTTAGATCGTGGAGGCAATAATTTCCTGGAGCGAAAATTTTTTATCATTTTCCAATTATTTTTGCTGTGAATCTAACATTGATTTAAGACAGTGCATAGACGTGGGCAATTAAAGCATTGATTGCTCTGGTGTGCAAGACAAGATGCCTCTCGAAAATATCTTCCCTTCAAAATATTTAAATAACATCACATGGAGATATCATAAGACAGCACAATGAAATAGAGAAAAAACAGGAATTTGAAACAGCCTGGATCCTTTAAAAAACTCGGATGACAATGGGCTGGTCATGGCGCAAGAATGGCGATGGTAGGCTATGGAGCAGAAACATGGAACCCGACCAAAATTTAGAACCATACAACAAACATATGAATCAAGCTCAACCTCACAAAGCAGAGCAGTATACCAGGGTGAAAAGAGGAGTCAGGGGTATCACTTGAAAACTCAAAAAGCAATGGACTGATTATGTTGCAAGAATGTTAGACAACCCTTGGACACCCTGACTCACAATATGGATCCCAGGATATCACATGCAAAACTGACGCCGGCAGAATATTAGATGGAGAGACGAACTTGACAAGTTCAGGAAGTATCAGATCTGCGACATCCCTGAGGTCCATTGTATCTTGAGGAAGGTCTATGTCCAATGACGAACGATAAGAGAATGATTATGACAGTGATGAGAAAGAACAGTCGCTTCCCCAAGTATTCTTGCAAAATGAACGCAAACCCTCCCAATCAGAGTTTGAACTCGCTTAGCCGATTTTATTTACCATGCCCTTAACCATTAAGCCCCTGCACTTCCTTGTTAGATATACTTTCTGTTAAAGTTGTGCATACCAGTGATCTCCATACAAGTGAATGTGGCTGTTGAAATTTTCCAAAATAGGAAAATATTGTTAGTTTTAGATTTTCTAATTATAGTAATGATTCGATTAGTTTTCCACTACAGTACTTCAATTCGGTAAGTGTAAAAAGACTGCATAATTTTATCGATTTCAAAAGGTACGTAAAGCATTCTTTTTATAGTTCACCCATTCCTCTTTACTTTTCAATCAACATAACTCTCAATTTGTTATCGTGAACGTGACAGTCGTAAAAAATCAGTTAATCAAAATAAAAAAATATTTTTAAAAGAGAGCTAGACAAATATTTATAAAAAGAGGATTGTGCCGTTATGTTGGAAAATCACTTGGTGGCCAGAAAAGTGGTACACTATTTGATTTTAGACAATTAATTATTCAAATGATGTCACAATTGTAACGTTTTGGCTGGAGAAAGAGATATCCAGCCAATGCATCCCTAGATAGTCACCAACTGAGCTCAAATATGGAGCCCAGCAAAAAAAAATGCCTTTAACTCAAAAACTATGCAACATACCCTTGAAAGAATTATACTCAACAACATGGAGAGATCACAAGACAGCACAGTACATAAAAAAAACAGGGGGTCAGAAATATTAAAGAAATCCAAATTGCTATGGGCTGGTCATGTTGCAGAATTTCAGACCACTGCTGGACAACGCATATAAAAACATCAATCGCCAGAGATCGTACAAGAAACTGTGACCGATATAAGATGGTATGATGAACAAGAAAGTATGGCTATGCGACGCCCACGATAGAAAAGTGTGGCGTTTATTAAGGGATGTCTATGTCAACAGAAAGGAGCTAAGAACCCGATGATTATGAAACTAAATCATTTTTCAACCACTTTGAAAGAGATGACTTGATATCACGGAAGACATTTCTCTGAGTCTTATTTTGGAAGTAAATTGGTCAGTCTGTGAATAGTGATGACAGTAGTGAAAACAATGGAATATCTTGGGAGAGAAATCTAAAGCAACAGAAATAAGTTGATGGAATATGTCTCGACTAGTATTCCAAGTGAAATTATGAATCATCAACACTCGAATTTGCTGTGATGGGATGATCAATTGACCATTTTGAGGAAGGGATGACTGATGAATAAATTACTCTCACTCCATTGGGCTGTGATCAAAAATGAATTGCGTAATAAACTGCCATTGGAAACCTATTTTGGAGTAGGGTGAAAAAAGTACTGGTAGATAGATAGATAGATATTTCTGGACACTTGAATAACCTGAAAGTAGCAAATGTGATTAAAACATTCAGTTGTAGGTAGTGGTGATTGACATTATTTGGTTTTATTATACAACGTGAACAAGATAGAAAAAACTATAATCCATGCATTGCAACGCCTTATTCTCTGTTAAACTTCGGCATGCCAGTGAGAGATCAAAAGACTGAAAGGTGTATTGAAGGAAAAATAAGAGTCAGATATATATATATAAGAAAACTCAAATGGCAATAGGCTATTCATATTACAAGTTTGTGAGACGAGTTCTGGACATCACGACTCATAATATAAATCCACAAATATCATATGCAAGAGTGTGGTCGACGGAAAATAAGATTATGCGATGATTTGAACAGGTTCGATGGATAAGGGCACCACAACGCCTACGATAAATAGATCTTTGGTATGTTCTCTGTCAACTAAAACACGTTAACGGGCTGAAGATAATGTTATCTTTAAATATTTTTCTGAAAATTTTAAAACTGATAATGGAAAATACGTAGAATTCACATTTTCAGACTGTTAACTGTCAAGGTTGGCAGAATGTATAGCAGTTTATATTTTTATAGTTGGTAATTCCTGGATGATACTGTAATTATGGAAGACCAGTGTGCCTATATGTTAACTTGTGTTAACTTATCCTCTTTTCTTCATTATTTGTGGGAGACTGGTATAGGATGAAACTCAGAAATGTAGATTAATGTATTTTCCAAAGTTCACATTGCTCCTCAAGGAACATAAGTAACCGAATAGAAAATAAAGATCAATTGACTGGTTCGGTTCCCTATCTTGATAAACGTCAAGCTACCTTGCACCTTCAATATACTGCATCTATGAGATTCAGCAAGATGAAGATTTATGCCTTTCTTTACGGCCTAACTGCTAAGAGTACAGAAACAATGTCACCTTAAATTCATGTTCAGTTGGCCTATCTTCAATCATTATAACCGTCTGGCTATCGTGTTCCTTATTAGTCCATATACAAACTCTGGGGGGGGGTACATTCAAGCCTTTTACTACACCTATAGTGCAAAGCGATCAGAAGCGGCAATACTCAAAATTCAAACTATTTGCTATTCAGTTTATTCGGGTTGGTAACCCTTAGGATACGTTTCTCCCCCTAACAAACTATGTGTACGTAATGAGTACTTGGCCAAAGACGTAAGTATTGTCAACAGTTTTATCAAATATCATTGCATGAATCATTCAGATTGGTATTGACAAACTCTATAGTTTGGAATGACTTTAATTTTATATTGTAACAAGATCGTTAGGGACTATGTTCACGAAACTTGAGGTATAATCCTGTGTAAAGTTCACATTCTCCTTCCATGATGTGAAAAACGACCAACTGATTGCCAGGAGCTTGTCTTCGATATTTACAATGATTTATCTCACAGATGCGCTAGGGCTTATTTCATTGTAAGAAATGAATATATTTATACGAAATATATATATTATTAATGATAATTTTTTTGTTCATTATGTGTGGAATGTAAAAGTTGAAGTAATCATTTTCAGTTGCAATAGAAAATGGAATGGAGTTTGAATCAGCCAGACTTGATCTCATTTTGTTTTGATTGCAACGTTTTGGTTGGTGCACTCTTCCCTAAAATCTAATCTTCAGAAAGCTCGCTTCAAATTTTTCCTCTTGAGTTACCTTTTGAAAATAATTGTTATCCACAAAATATTGATTTGAATCAAACATTTGTTAACATGTTTTATATCGGACCATTCTTGTTTCGAAAACCCATCCTTTTATATGCATACTTCAATCAGTAATGAATAAATTCACTATCAATAGTTTGCAGGATGAATATGCTCATCCACCATTCGGCAGGAGAAAAGCCTGTACTCATACGTATGAATATTTATAAGAGAAGTATAAAAGTTTTCGTGCACATGTTTTTGTGCTCTAATTCATTTTGTAGACAGGGATTATGTATGAATCAAAGGTTGCAGAGTCACGTGGAGACCATTCAGTTCCCAGTGTGCCGGTGAAATTTGTTTTATAACAGACACTTCGAGCTTAGCAAGACAACGGCCATATGCTCTTCGTCCCTCAACTTAAAACCGTTGCTAACTGGGTGGGTTCAAAAAGATCTCAGGCCAAAATGCCCAGAGTCTTACGTCAGTGTTATTATTTCAAGTGGAAACATTAGCTAAAAGGTGTTCGAAATAAAAATAGAATTGTCTCGACACATAGAATATGTACATACGTAATGTTTCCTCACTGTTGAGAAAACAAGAACCATACGTTCAATGAAGTGTTCACCATCTTTACGTTCATATTTCAAAGGGATTTTAAACGAAGTTGTTGTAGTATTAGTTGTAAATAATTTAAAAGTAAGAAATGCTAAACTGCAGAATGTTACACAGTTCTGAAAGAAGAAATCGATGAGATGAGTTTGAATCTATTTTGAGATTGCTAATATCATTATCAGTTCTTGAGTAGTATTTCTACGATCCTAATTTCAGTTGTTTTTCATCGCAGCTACTCAGTACGCAAATCTACGACCGTTTTGAATTCGTTCTGAGAGGAAAGTTCTGTGTCTTCAAACCTTTGCTTAGTACATTCAGCAACAGGGGTCAAGTTATCCCCTTGTTGGGGCAAATGCGTTTCCAGGAAGTGCACATATAAAAAGAATATATCTTGTCGCTTATTGCGTGAAATATGGATGACTATTTCTCACTTTCAAAATCTTCCAGACAGATATATTTACCTCCGCCTCGATTAATTAATCGTTGATCACAGAGCAGTAAACCATCCACTTGCTATTAAATGCTATCCACTTGCTATTTTAATGTGTTCACAAACATCTTTATTAGAAATTTTTTTATTCCCTTTCAACTGACGTCATGAAACATTACTCAAGCATCCTTGATTTTAATCTATTTTCGAGATAGATATAGAATTATGTCATCAACTTTCACAAGCATAGGGTTGTAGATTAAAATTTTTGGAGATATAATTTATATATTGTATAGTTTCCCTCCTAGCATCCGTGCTTATCCATGGTTCTTCTCTGTGATCATTTCTTACCGGCAATTTATGTCTCTGGGGTTCCCTCTTATCTGCAATTTCCCTTTCAGTGGTCTTCACTAACCATGATTTCTCCTCGAGTGGTACATTGATGCATCATTGGAATCTTTTTCTGATTTATCCTGATTCTGACTATTCCTGGAAAAGCACCAAATGGTTTTAAAATAGCCTAAGCCAAAGCATTGACCCGAATTTGTTACTAGCCTTTGAAAAAATCAAGGCAATCTTTTTTCTTTATTTTAGGTCAAACGGCACCTGTGGAATAATTTTCTTCTCATCATGTAGCTATCAATGTTTCCTTGGAGAGGTCATTCCCTTTTTTTTTTATTTTTACGGCTTATTGTTTCCTATATACACGTATTCCTCGATTAGTGAAATTTGAAAGTTACAGAATTGCCGTACAGCAGAAAATGGCATTGTTCAAGATATAATTATCATTTAATTTATTTCTTGTTTTTTTTAGCTTGTACTTAGTTACAATTATTCGTACATAAATTCTTTAGTCGCACTATATCAAAATCCTGCACTAAAAAAAGCGCACTATTCAAATTATTCATGTTCTGGTCATGTAGCGTGAAGTGATTCACAAAAGTTTAATTGAAGTTATTATCCAAAACTGCGGATTAGTATTCTGACCGTATGAAAATGGCTCTCTTGGTAACTCATGGAACGAAGGTCACACATCATGTCTGGACTTTCGACGAGTTGGAATCTTTACTTGATAATATATATCCTCATATATCAGGTAATGGTTTTTGATTCAATAATCTCCTTCAATTTTTAATTTTACATCTCATATTTTGTTAGGGTCTTGAATATGAGATCTGGGAATCCTACATTTTTAGCTCATAGTTCCGAGGAGAAGCTCCTAGCTTATTTGCTACAGGGTTTATTTTCCAATTTCTGTGTCAGATTTTGTCTCGAAAAAATGATCACAAGAGGAAGTCTTCATTGCACATGCAAAAACCTTCATTGCATGTGCAAAAACCTTCATTGCATGTGCAGAAACCTTCATTGCGTGTGTGAAACTGTTTTACATTCATACGAATTGACAAGTATATGACTATATTGTAAAAGTAAGACAGAATTTCAGAGAGCATAACGCTTTTCAGTTTGGAAGAAAAATCTTGAATCCGAGTTCGAATTCGAGATGATCTCATTTAAATTTTGCAAGCATATTATTTGAAAAAGCAAGAATCCAATGCATCAATCCCAGTTCTTTTAAAAGTCAACTTCGCTCCTTTTCTTGCTTTCACGACAGGTAGAAATAATATACTGCATCTATTCTGGGGCCAGTTGTTATTGAAGCAGCACGCACCCTCTCTCTGTCTTACACCCCATTCCCCTATATCTCCCATCACTACAACATACCATCATTACCAATCTTTGATTTTAAAACATTGAGCGTTCCCTGACCCAGTTAATGATGATACGTTGTTGAATGGTCGGAGCTCGTGATGGTAGAAGGTACAACAGACTGTGCTGTTGATGAGTAAGAAGGAGAATGTATCTATAGAAGCTTGCTGTAAAACAAATGAAATGCCTTTACACTTTTCCCTTTTCTATGAAAGCAAAAAGGCAGCTAAAAGCAAACTTTAAAAAGTTTGGGGTTTCCGTGTACAATGGAAGCAATTATTATTGGGGGTACTTACAAACTATCCATTTGTTATACTCCCGGTGCTCACATTTACTTCAAACTCTCACACATGATATATTTTTATATAAATGTAACAATTACTAAATAGAAGCATAATTCCAATCATAAAATGCAGAAAAACATATAAAACGAAAGTGTTGGACAAAAAAAAGTTTCCGGGCACATTTGTTTCATATGTTAATTCTCAGTTGCGTACGATTACGTATGCAATTACTGCACTGAAATATTTTCGGTAACCCATCATACTCCCCTCACAGCAGGTCTTATGTAATCTTGGCCCACTCTTCTAGGCAGACGACCTTCAACTCATCAATTCGATCTTCCCATCCTTGCCATACACTTTCAATTCGGTTTGATTCAGATCTATTAGGCTACTGAATCGCCTCAACATTGTTCTGGATAAACTTTTGGCTAAATGTTTCAGGCATTTATCTCTATGAACGATCCAGTTCCAACCGTTGCACTGAATAGATCAAATTAGCTTCGTTAAAAGGATGATGATGATGAAGCCTTTTCATGGAGAAGACAGGACCTGAAGCATATTAAGCTGTTTAAGGAGTTTAACTCATTCCCTTTGCATTCTCACAACGTTGCAAGGCAGTTTGTATTTGATCTTGAAAACCAACATGTATTTCACATCCAGTATCCCTTACTTTTACCAAAGTCGAATAGCTCGACTTGGTGATTCATCACTCCAGTAGCATGGACGACATAAGTCGCCTTAGCCAGTCGTCAGTCCAGTGCCAAAGATATAATAACCCTTACAATGGTGAGTTATTCTTTCTCAAGACAACAAAACCTCTGTAGAAATGGTAAAGGAGTAGATACGAGTTAACAGAATCTGAGTTGGCCTTGTGAGTAGATCAACATTTTGAGATATATATTTTAGGAATGAGTATAGTATTCAACACATCTATACATTACGTGCATTAGATATTCTCTAAAATTATAAGAGAGTGGAACCGCTTTGAGCATGCAATGAAGAATTTATATTTTCATCCATTTATCATGAGACTAATACGGCACAAAAAAACTGTTACGTTAAAAATATACGATCTTAAACGTATGAAATAACCGGGGAATTCTAAAGTCCTTTAACAAATTCTGTTACCTTAAATAGCGCAGCAAACAGACCTTTTGCTGAGTGCTGCAAGGGGAAATTGAGTGTAATGCGTAATCATGGCTACATATATTTAAATAAGCCGTTGAAAGTGAGAAAATGCGCGCAAGAGGTAATATGCAACATGCCAAAAGGCCAACATATACCGAACGAGGAACCTTAGCCTCAATTCGATTCGGGACAATACATTTTCAAAAGCCCTACCAAACCCACAATTATATAGATAAGACTATGAACGTTTAGTGCAAAAATTTGTTAGGTTGTAGTTCTGATTCCTGTTTTGTAGATCTATTATCCAAAAAAAATGACCAACATTACTTTTTAAATCGGGGCTGTAATTAAGGCTAGTCACTTCAATAATATCGGTCACCAAAAGTGAATTTGTGAATTTGAGGACATGAAATATTAACAAGGACAAGTTTATTCAAGCTACTAATCAAGTCGTCTTATTTAAATGGAGTATTGTTATCTGAATGTCTGCAAATATTTATTGTGAATCCTATGCTTAGTGTCACCCATCTTTAATAACTACGATGTATATTTCCACTTTTTGAAAGTAATTGTTGCAGTATTACAAAGCATTGAACGGGTCTAAGCAAGTGATCACAGTTAATCTTTGTAAACCAAGAGATCCGCCTACTCCCATTAAATAATCCTCTTCGATTGGCATCGTGAATAGATCATCCCATTTAAATTTCTAATCCTTCAATTCCAGAAACATTAGGAGGTCGAGTAGGCTGACTATGGCAGTGAACGTGTTGAACCCGGTAATTTATAGCGACATAAATGCGTTGGGTTAGCCAGAATTTGACATGTGATTGCAATAACATGCAAGTTTTATATTGAATTAAGGAGTGTTTTACTTTTGACTTTGTATCTTTAAACTGTGGATAAATCGATATCCCTTGAAATTCAAAACTGATTCATAATTGAACCTGTTATTGATCAGTAGAAATATAAATACAAATCCTATGCTTCAGATTGATACAACGGGATTAGTGAACGTATCAACTGGAGATGGCAATACACAGTCTCAGCACTTCTTAAATGCATCAAAATAGACAACTGTCTCTATTCATTCAAGTAACTAGTGGTAAATGGTAAAATTATGGACGTTTTTGATGTGACAAAGTTGTATAATCATAAAGTCCCAGTTGCTAATGTTTTGCTCGTGAATTTACGATATCTATATCAATTTTTTCAAAGTAGAAACAAATGTGCTCTCATTGTGTCCGAAAGAAAGAATGAACTTACCAAGATGCAGTTTCAACCGTTGCCTTTTTTAAAAAATACACAGGTTTGTCATAGATTAAGCATTGGTCTGTTCGATTACCTTTATCTTGGTTGCTTCTGTGACGTTTGAGACATAATCCCCAAAGCTTTTCAAATAACCCTTGTACTTGGTAACTCTCAACGTATTTTGGACGGATACTGTCATCCGATCAACTGGAATTGATAATCTCCATTCCGCCGTCCATACAAGGTGATATCAGATTATTTGATTCATTCTCAAGTTGCCCATGCATTTTCCATTGAATCGTACGATATTACTTCTACTGCATAACCCTGGGACTGAATTCGTGATCAGCAAATAAGATTTCAAATAAGAGTTTCAATGTGATATAATGCAGTTAATAATCAAATACATTTATAAGTTGTGTGTGTTCATGATCGGCCAGACTAGTCACTAGACAATTTTTCTATACTAACTGTAGCTTTTTTAAGAAAAGTTTATTTTGGAGGGAAAACTATCATTTCAATTAATGGTGTCTATGAATCATATCCACACTATTTTGTCTTTCCGATTTTCGATCATTAATCAAGTCGTCATTTTGCCTGTGTTCGTAAATAATCTCCATTCGTAACCGTAATACTTAAATATAAACTGTCCTCCAATTAATCATTTATAAAGAGACAGAATCCAGATGATGATGTCTCTGAACTGACTGCTTCTCTTTATCTATGTCCCTCTAGGCTTATGTGCGTGCAGGGAAGTGTCTTGTCAACCACTGAATATTCTGAAAATGAATCATGGCCGTTTAAAAAACTGTTACGTATATCAACAGTATTGTTCCTTCTAAGCTGTACTCGTGTCTGCTTCCTCACATGTTCTGCAACCAGTGCACAATTTTTTTTATGTCCACGAAAGAAATGTGCGTACACTAGATTAGTAATCCAAGACAATTTATTAATGAATATGTTTTCTTCTTCTAAATCATAATCAGAAAGTTTAATAATGATAACTTTAATAATTAATGGGTGCCAGTGAGCCATTGTACGGAGATATTTGCCAGATATGTCACTCTGTGAACTGGACATTGCAGAGTCAGGTTTGAAGATTCTTTTTAATTTACAGTTTTCAATATGCCAGGGGTGGTCGTTTTCAAGTGAAATTCATATATATTCATGAAATTTTTTTTTTGCCCAAACATATAGTACGTCACCAAGGTTCACAGGCGCAAGTTTATACATTCAAAATAACTGGTGTGAAGAGAGACAGAGATTGTGAGAAAGAGTGTGTGAAAGAATGTATGAGAGAGGGAGACTGATAGAGATGCAGAGGGAAAATACAGAAGGGAAAAGAGAGAGAAAGGGATAGAGTCAATCAGGTTTCTTTCTGCCGAATCTCTCTTAAAAAACAAAATTAATTAAATCATGTTAATGATGTGACAGCATTTTTTTTAAATCTGTTTTGATAATTATTTGTATAAATGACGGTTATTCTGTTTTTGATTGTTGATGTCATAAATAAAGAACAATGTGTTATTACTCCAAGTTTAAACCTCCTAAAGGTCTTCATGAAACTGGATGCACCTTTTTGCTGGGGGATGCCCTAGTGATACTAATGGGAAATCAATTGGCTCATCAGGTTTCATTTCCTGATTGATTCCATTAAACTACTGTGTACCCTAGAGAACTTGTCTTGGCAAATTAAAATTAACTCGCACTGCCTCCCGTGGACCAATTACAAGCAATTACTCTTGAAAGAAGTTTCCAGTTAAATGGATCGACACTGGGTCATTCTTCCACTTAGGTTTCATCCTTTGCAATTTGTCAAACAAGGCGACTTTTACTGTTCAGTATTTTTTTCTTTTCTTACAATTATGTCTAAATTCATATTTTATGCTCGGTTAATGTCCGAATTTCAAGTTTAAATTGCAAGAATTCGGAACAGCTCAGCCCTTGACTTTCACTCTATTTCTCTCTCTCTCTCTCTCTCTCTCTCTCTCTCTCTCTCTCTCTCTCTCTCTCTCTTATATGGTCATACTTCACATACATACGCACACCCTTCCACTCACTGATACACTCACATCCATGCACATACACATGCTCACACACTCACTTTCCGTTCCTTGTATATGTTCACACATGCACTCAAACTCTCTCTCTCTCTCTCTCTCATTCTCGCATATGGTCTCACACTCAAAATCACACACTCATAAAACATTTAATTTATCGAATATGCTCACTCACCTATTCATACACTCACAGCCACATACTCACTTTCATTCTCTCTTTCTCTCTCTCATAACACAGGAGCTCTATGTGTTACGTAACAGCAGCCCTAATTCTATATCGACTTTTATCCTAAGTTACTCCACGGCATAGTCGCCTTTTCGACAAACAAATGGCTAATTGCCTTAAAACTTTTCCGAATTAATTGTTGCAAAAACTGTATTCTTTTACCTGCATGATGAATATTGAAAGACAAAAACTTGCAAAACTTAACTATCCCAGCGAAGTATATCTTTTCAGGTTTCAGTTTCAGTAAAAGTCTCTTTGGGACATGTAGAGTCGTTTTTAAAGATTTCATGTAAACTAAGCGATACTTGGATCTTTGTCCCTGATTGCATTCTAACGACCATTTCTTTTCTGTTCTAAGTTCACACCTTTGCTTCCTAGTTTAAAGAACTCAGGATTGATTTTCGAAATCAGGAAAGAGTGACGTATTAATCACTCCAGTGTTGGCAAACATTACCTATTACAAGAAAAAAAATTATAACTCAAAGTGTGTAGGTATGTTTTGATTCTTTCAATTCATAATGAGATGTAAGGAAAAAGACCCTAAACGCAGTATATTCCATGTTTGGTATGTTTCACTTGGACCAGAGCTTGGATTTGGGCTAAATTAAAAACTGGGATTTCAAATGCTTATTTTCTAAACAGACTTTTCCCCCTGCTTGAGATACTGGCATAATTCAACCCAAAGATATACCGAAACTAGCGAAGTAAATGCCGAAAATCTGATTTCAGCCTCTGCAAGAGCGCTGAAAACATTTGCACACATCAAATATTAAGCCAACCGATAACAATCAATTTGAACAACAATATGCAGGGATCAAATCGTGTAATATATCTAAGTATTCTTCCTGAGTAATGAGTTTTATTTCTGATTGATTATGTCTCAAATATATATGAAATATCAATTATTGCCAAACTCAAAAACTACAGTTGGCAATATTCTTCTACCATAATTAAAACAAGAACAAAAGCTATCATCATCAACATAACGGGTGCAAACTGATATGAAAAATCCATATCCAATACCTTGGTTTACACCTATACTGATTCACAGAAGGCTATCTCACTGGCTGGAACGAAAATTTATCATATACATACGTAAGGGATTGTTTCAATCTAATAGATAATACATTTATACAAAACATCTTTTTTTATATATGCATATTTATCTATTACATATACAATAAAAAAGTAATCATCGTCTGGAATGGAAGTTAGAGTAGAATTTACAGCAGCCATTCCAGTTGTCCCCAAACTTTGAGGAAGTGATAGTTGTAATTTCCGATGGATAACGCGTCAATTTGCACATTTCTAATCACATGAAGTAAGAAAAATAACTATATATCTGCCATTTTATGAAGTTTTCACACATAAAAAAATAGAAGATGATATTATCTACCAAGGAACGATAATTGCGTTCCATGGTGTTACAGGAATACAGTTTCAATGGAGGAAAATCATTTACTCCATTTAACTTCCCTTAAAAACTGTGTTAGTAATCTCAAAGTAACCTGAATCACTTTTGTCCTTCCTTATCCACACGCACCCATGAAGTCCTGGCGAAGACGCTACGAAAGCAGATATTTGATGAGACGGATGAAAATAAATGTAAGTGTGTGTTGGTTTTGAATGGAGGTAAGAAAAAAATCAATGCTGTTTTCATACATTCAGTCATTCATCTTTGATTTATCGATGTTTTTACCGCCGACCAAATCCTCTTCCGATCTACTTTTCACTTATATTTATGGCTGTATAATCGTCTGTTCCATTATAGAAGAATACTGCTCCAATTCCATGCAAACTCTTCCGGGACTCGAGGGATATTTGTGGCCGAGTGCAACGCATTGCTTTGTCATATTGTTATCATGTAAGATAATATCAGGCGAGAAGTGCAAGTGACTGAAGACGAGATCTATTTAGTGTTTCGTGGATATCGTTGGCTTACTTTTGGGTAGTGGCCAGTCCTGTACATTTTGATGTGATCCAAAATCTTTTTTCATGTACAGTCCATTTTTTATAGGGCAGTTTTAATGGATCATATTCATTGCTTATTTGATTAGTTGATACGAATGTTTTTAGTCGATAGACAATAGTTTATAGTTTCCAGGCCTTTGACAAAATTCAGGAGTTGTGAAGATGAGCTCTCTATGAATTTAAAGTACTAAAATCAGTCAGCATTTAGGCACTTCCTCGACATTCGGGTTTCTTTCGATAAGAAAATCAATAGTGAGAAAGAAAGAATTTACAATCTAAAACCCTAACTATATCAAAAAAAGCACTTGAATTCTTTTGGTGAAATTCAGGGGTATTTTTTATTGAGATTTGCTTGGACAACTACAAGCATGAGGATGGTGAGCGACTGCCTCGTTTGAATGAGTTATGGGGACAGAAAGAAACTTACATATGTTTTTAACTCTGAGCCTTTTTTTAGGAATGAGCCATTCACAATTTTAATGATATGATATGATATTGACGAAAAAAATCAGAATGCTGCAGATGCACCACACTTTAGCTTTTAGTTTTCATTAAAAAAAAAAAAAACTCATGGTAATGTATAATTGAGCCAAACTTTAGAAATAAGTTCAAAAATTTATTCACTCAGCCTTAGAAGGAACCCATCACTGTTGCTCTCCCTCAAAACTATTTAAGGGGTATCGTCATATTCTTTGAAGAATCTATCACATTAAAAAAATATTTTGATGAGTAACGATTCTTGGTATATTATTACAATCGAATGAATCTCAGTCTGTACGTATATACTGCAAATACTCGACAAATAGTCGTTGTAAAAGGTTGATATTCGCCTGATATGTGAGTCAGCACATGCAGCAGTACAGTACAGAGTTTTTGGATTTTGGGGCTCCTGGGAAATCTAATAAAATAACTTCCAATAAATGAAAAGTAATAATATGAACTTTAGCGTCAAGTTAATATATTACTATAAATCACAATGTTACTCGTAAATTTTATATAATTGTCGTTGAGATATGATTTTGTGATATTATCCAAAGTCAGTGATCAATATGATATGCTCAATGATAAGACTGAAGCATTAGATATTGCGTGTTTGACTATAAGTAATTTAGATCCAGCTGCAAAAAGGAGAAAAAGCCATACAACGAGAATGCACACATCTGATGAAAAACACCTGTCGCAGGAAATTGTGGCTGGCTGGAAGCGTAATGCAAAAACACACTGGGTTAAAGAAAAAAAATAACGCTGATCCCCATAAAGGACTTTGTGGACAACTTTGAAGAGTGAAAGGAACCCCAGGGCAAGCGTAGAATGTTCCAAAAGAGCTCAGACACCATTGCTCTTTGTTCCCTCCTTTCTCTTCTTCGTTGATTATAAATAACTGGATACTTTTTGGACGGATCTAGTATTTTGAAAGCTTACATCAAATATAAGTAAGACTATCGAAAGAAATCGAGAATGTAAAGTAGAATTTGATATTTTACGCAATAAAAAGAGATTGAAAAGTGCCTGGATATTCATGCAACAAGCGCAAAAATGTCGAGAAAAATAATTTCTTGAGATAAAAAAAAATATATTCGTCCAACATTCTGCAAATTTTAAACTACTTTATTTGAGAATCCATTTTTTCGTCAATTTGGTAGCGATATGAGTATCACATGAATAATAATTGCCCTGTTCTGCCAGTAGTGTTCAGGAAAAGTTTTCCTCCCAATTACATCACCTGAAAGTTACAGAAGTCTGAGTTCGGTGGCAAATGTCTAGAATTAGTTAACAAAAATAGTGCTGTATTTCGTTGGGATAATGCTGAACCACATAGTCCTTTGATAACTCGGTGAAAATTGTTTTTTTTTTTTGTTGTGTCAACACATTCCTATGAGGCATTTTTCGGTTGGTCAGTCGGTCTGTTGGTTGGTCTCAGTTATATTGAACAACAGTAAGAAGGATGAGTTTTATGCTTTCTCTATCTGTTGCTATGATGTCTCATGAATGTTGACATCGTCAATAGTATCAAGTGTTTGTCTTCATCGTGTTACCAAGTATCGTTTGTTGTTAATAAATAGAACTGTCTGCAAAATTGATAAAATCAGCTAAACTTTGCAATCTTGATAGCTGCAAATGTGTTATATATATATATATATATTGGAATAGAGCACTCTAGTGGATGAGGAATTTCTATGTAAATAGATACATCGCTTAAATTCAGCCTTACTGACTGTCCAGTTCTGTAGTCCTGAGGTAGGATATCGGTCTGAAGTGAAGATTTCAATTCTGCCTCGCCGTACTGGATGGGATAATGGAAAGTCTATAACCACACTGAAGAAATGTAATACATCAAAACAGCTGTCTGTGGATGACACTATATATATATATATATATATATATATATATATATATATATATATATATAACTCACTAGTAAGAACAACGCTACGTTGAGGCGGCAACTCAATCGGTCACAGGTTCGATTCCTGCAGCAGGCCTCTTTCTTTGATTGCTTATTCCATTGACGTTGTCTTGGCCAAATAATGCATTGACCGTGTTCAAAGGGGGGATCATTTCATAAGTGAGTAGCACTATAGTATAGCGTTCTTCATGATCATTCTGTCAGATCATATATCCATTTCTTAATAACATATATACATTTAGATTATAATTGAAAAATGTACATTTACTCTGATTTAAACTTACTAATTGATTTTTGATGGTCTGATTTTAGGATGAACCTTCGTCACTTTCCTTTCTTCTTTTTCAGCTATTACTACAACAATTAGTTGTGTTACTTTTAGATCGATAAGACTCCCTTTGAAATCTGAAATCATCCACGTGGATGTATAGATGGAAGATGTAACTTTTTTCTTTTTTTTTTTAATTTCGTTGATTCCGCTCTTTTCAGCGGAGATTACACTTCCAGGATGCCGTTTTCACTTCTATACAGAATTCCCTTTGCTGGAAATATTTGAATGTCATGGAACACCAGAGAAAGCACCCCTAGTATTTCGTTAACGAGAAAAATTCAGGGATAATGGGTTTATTAAGTTACCGTGAAGATGTTAGATGATGGGTTAATCAAGTTACTTGAAGATGTCAGATGATGGTGATACAAAACAGTCAATAAAGGTAAAGATGGAAATAATGTGCAGGCGTGCCCCTATGAAATATTTCATAAGCTGAAATGGCATATAGAAAAGGAGTATTAATCTATGATTTACAAGGGGAATTTTTTAGCGTTCCCAGACCCCAAAATAACTTTGCATCATATTTTTACCACAATTTGCAGCACAGCAATGAAAAGTATTATTTGATTTTGAAAATGCACCTAGGTTTGGGGCAGATTTAGAGGACGTTTTTAATGCATGATAGAAATATGGCTGGAACTAGGCAGTCAAGCACACCGTCGTATTCTAAGACCAGCACGGTCTGAGGGCCTCCACTATCGACCCCAAGGCAAGCAGTCCTATGGAAATATTCTTTTGTAGTCTTGGATCCTATAAACTGATAGTGATCGCTCCTTCACTTCCAATAGAGACCTGTATTAACGTAGTTTTTTTCGTGAAAGTGAAATGGTGTAAATCGAATTTCCAGAAAGTCTAGTAGAAACAACCATCTAAAACTGTAGCCAAAACGGTCAACATCACAGATTTTTGAAGTTGATCCAACTTGTTGACTGAATGCACGTGTAACAGGTGTGCAGGACGCACCTAATGAGCTGAATATTTCAACATTTACTCGTTATCATGTCAGCAAAAAACTTTTTTTTGTACTCTTTCAAATCCGTCCTAACTGGGTTTCAGTTGGGTATTCAGTTTGCAGAGGATTTTTTGCAAAATAAAACCCTAGCTTGTGCTCCATTATTTTTCTATTCAAGATTATGACTTTTTAGCGATGACAAGAGGCGTGAGAAGTAACCTATTTGTCTATCATCCCTCCCTCCATGCTTTAATTGATTACCCCAAGACAACATGCTGCCAAGAAATGTTATTCAAGATTTTTTTTTCTGATTGAGTAACCAGACCTGTTGTTTTTAGTTAAAATCTTACAGTTTTCATTTATTGATATATCATCCATTGTGAGGTTTTCTACGGGGACAGGAGATATTTGAGCCATGGTGCTGGTGATTGAAGGACCGTCGGGGAAAGTCACTGTTCAACGACGGACTTTGAAACGCTGATGATGATATTATGAATTAATTCATGATGTTTAAAGGCTAAAAAATTCATTTTATTACACAGCCATTAGTCAGAACCACAGGTGAAAATATTCAAATTCCCGCTTTTTCTCTCGGCATATTTGCATAAGCAACGTGTGAAACCTTACACCAGGGATTTCTGTTTTATTCTGTTCTGCTGAACTCAGGCATATGTCAGTGACGTTTTGCCCCCAATGCTACCAGATGTGTACTCATTCATCTCTACTCCATGCAAGCTAAGAAGTACCCAAAGGCTTCAGCTATGTTTGTGAATGTAAATGCTTGAATTCATATGTAAAATATGTAATATCTCTTGCAATACCACTTCAGCGAATTTATAAGCTGTTTCTCTAGGGGATTCGCTGCGTGAAAGCAAGAGTTGTAATATCTCTGAAAAATAAAGTGTTATACCCTAACCGTATTAACTTATGTTTCAATATGAGTATGTTTCTGAGAGTACATATACAGGGTGTTTACAAAAGAAATAGTCAGTTTTAAATGAATATTATATTTGATCTGTGTAGATAAAGTTTATTTCTGCAGCTAACAACTGCTAGATGTGTTTGATTTCTGATAGCATAATCGAATTTCCTTCATTTCTATTTCTTCTAATTCTTGTATCAGCGGTACTGGACACGCCATATTGCCAAGTATCATTGAAGTCTACATTAGTACTTCACTGAACACTTTTTGTAAAAAAACGATTTCACAGAGTTCGGGAAATTGAAAAAAAAAATTGATTTCATTAACTTTCAATCTTCTCAAATGTTGTATCAGCGTGACTATGTATACTCTATTAAACACCTAAAATATGGTTGTTTCTTTTTCTGGAAATAATTATCAATGGGATTTTTAGAGTGATATCTAAAACTTCTGTAAGTGCCACCGGACACGTATTTTGGTGCAGCACCTTATTGTAATAAATTTCATATGTTTCTCAACAGAATTGTGCACTTTGAGTTTCAATATCTCAAATAGTTTTGCTTCATTACTTCTCGAAACTGTCAATTTCTTTTGTAATTCCACTTGAGCGTATGTCCGTATGATATCTATGCATAGGTATATCTAGTTTTGATACCTCAGTTTGTATATCTATGAACGTATCTTTTGTTTTTAATATCACATCTTACCATGTTTTTTTTTGCTAAATCAATGAAATTGAAAAAGTTCAAAACCCTAAATGCTAAATAACCTTTTTCCTCTCCAACCCCTAACCTGAAGTCATTACCTCGATAAGATAATAACAGGGGATTTGCCTGTATACCCTCATAACGTTTTTATTTACATTTATTTACGAAACAAAAAATGATCTGTATTAGCCATAAAATATAATGAGATGGAGACTGACATAGAAGACTAGATAATAATCCCGTGTTAGAATTCAGGGTTAGTCAGGTAGCCATAAATAAAAGGTTGTTATGTTTTAAAAGTTATTGATTATTCCTTTCTTTTCAATAATTCTACTACGTAGAACTATTCCAAAGGAATTCTTTTCAAATGTCAATCTTTGATGCTTCGGTGACAAAAATACTGAAATAGTCCATTCTAGTATGAGATCATAACATTTTACTTGTTTTTGTAGATTCAACTGTATGCTCTATAAGCATTAAACACTATGCCAAAAAGTTTTGTACATACTGATTTTCATAAATGACGTCGAGCCTGGTTATAATTCAAATGAGTGGCCATCTGAGAATACCAGCTGCTGTGTGCAGCAACAACATTTTGGCAACTGACTGCCGATCAACAGATCATCTTTTCTTTGAGGGGGTCGCAGGACAGTGTGCTCACCTAGAAGCCAGCATACTCGTATGTTCGATTGACAGCAATCATCATCATACAGGCATTCAAGATGCACAAGTATTACAACCGTTTATATGAATCTTTTTACTTTAATGAGACGACTTTTGTGCACATATGAATCGAATTTGTGGCTGTCCAAGAAAAATGTGTATATTGTTGTCCCTAATCTTTTTCGAGGTAGATAACTATCCTATTTTAATGATGGGGTGATGGATCTTACCTTTTTGTTTTGTTTTTTTGTTGTTGTTTTTTTTTGGGGGGGGGTGTTGGCAAATGCATAAAAATCTACGTCCATTCTAGTTGATCATGAACAAGAGAATGGAGAGCAATATATGAATTTCTATATCTTTCGAGTGAAATTCATTTGCAAAATTATTCAAATACTTCCATCACTATTTGCAGTATGAACTATTTTTGATGAAAATCGTCTACTGACAATGTTCAGTATTTCCAACTCTTCCAAATATGGAGTTTTCAAAGATTCGCAATATTGTTCTATATTATAATAAGAATTGTTCTAGCCTGGGGTCATAAATAACATTTCCTGCCACCATAAAAGATGTAGTTCGTTTCGCTTCCTTCGCATTCTTTGTGTGAACAAATACAGAGTTTATTCGCAACTTTTTATGTTTCTATTAACGCATGGAGTCGAACCTAAAATACTTGTCGTAAATATTTGAACACTCAGACATTATACTTCTAATTGCCTATTTTTGAGAGTTATAAATAGGATCGTTTTGCGAGAAGAACCAAATTTTGTCTGCAATCAGCATAACAAGGCAAGAATTCAGTCATGTTCTGCGGTTGTGAATGTTAATTTTCAAAAAATGTCCACCGTTTCGTCCCCTCTGTTTCTGAACAAAATTTTACAATGATAGAAACAGATTTTTTTTTATTTAACATACCAATTCAATTAAGAATGCATTTTCAAGAAAAATAGCATTTAGAACCACAAAACATGTTTAGATGTCTGTTTTGTTGAGTGCAAAAAAAAATTTACATTGTTTAATGTTTCTACTTCCAACTCTCTAAACCAAATGATTATAAACAGAATTCCTGTTTGTTCAAATACACTCAGAATTATTTTTTTGCCTATTATCCTCCATCCACATGTACTTCCAGATGATATCTTCCCTTTGAAGCCTACCTCCATTCAAGTAACTACTATCAATTGCCCACCCAATCTCTGGAAAGTTGGATTGAATCTCTCAGCTCAATTCTCAAAATTTATTCTGCACGGTGTGCTTTCCTCAATTCTTCATCACTATAAAATGAAATAGCAACCTATTTTTTATCCACTGTATAAATTTGTATCCATTATATACATTCTATAGCAGCGCTGGGAAACTTTTAAATACTTAGTAGAAATCTCACTTCGTGATAGAATTAGAATCGCATGTAATTTAATAGAAACTGACACGTGACCAACGTGCTTTGGTAGCAAGGTGTGTTGGCGGTGATCAATCGAAAAATTGCTTTTTGTTTGGTAAGGATCATTGAAAGAATATTTAAAAAACAAACTAAAGACTCATGGAGACAAACTAAGAGTCAGTTCTAAATTGTACCATCGACTGAAAACTCAGGGATTTGGGAAAAAAAACAACAAACGTTCTTCTCGACATGATGAGTTGTAAATATTTAAATTTCTAGCTCTCCACTGCCACTTGTACGGCCTGTACGTGTGGCACTCAGATTGCTAGGAATCTGAAGAAAATTATGTCGACAATTTTAGTAAGAGTTTTTGTTGACGGTTTTTCTAATACTTTCAAGAAGCTGATAGAAAGTTATATTTAATCTAGTTTTGAGGAATGAAATTTCTTCAATAGGATTGAGTGGCTTATTTCATCCTAGTTTCTGTAAACAGGTGTACTAGTATGTAAAGTACTCGTACTTGTAACATTACCTTTATGCCATCTTAAAGGTGCGTATCAAAACTTCAATTTACATGAAAAAGAGGCCAGCTTGGATATTAAATAAAAACCGTCTCGTGACCAAAGTCTTTCAGCATAATGCCGTGTGCTGGGTGATCAATTATTTGAAAGAGCGATGAATGAATATTCTTTCTCCAGGCTTTTTGTTTGGTCTTGATCACTAGAAGAATCCGAAAGCGCAATTGCTGCCAGATACAAAGGGATTAATTTAGCCTAAACTTACATTTTAAATTGAAATCCCACCCTAAAACATTGAGGGGTCAATCCTCAAAAACCAAGACAAAGAACAGTTTTTTACTCGACATGACGCATGAAAGTTTGAATTTTGAGCCCTCTAGCTCCATTGGTGTGGTCCGTACGCATTATGCATTGATAACGAGCCAACCAATCAAACCGACTTGAAAATGAAGGAAACTACGCTGAAATTTTTGATGAGAGTTTTGGTCAACAGTTTTTAATTAATTCAATTTTATAACCATGGTATCAGAATGAATTATAGGGGAAACTTCGCTATAAAATTTTCAAGCAATATGTATGAAAAAAATAATATGTTTGGAATTCTTTTCCAGTTGGTAAACCATCAGTACCTCAACCCATTATTTACTGAACCGTAATCAATTAAAATGATAAGGAGTTTCGAGTTAAGATAAATTCCCCAACAAAGATTAGATGAGGATGCCAATCAAGTACATTTGCCTGAAAGAAAAGAAAGAAGTATAAAAAGGACGAGAGAAATGAAAGAAAAGAAAAAGTGGATGCAGGGAGGAACAGATGCAATAGGGTCATGGACATCGGGTGTGTGTAAAAAGAGGGATAAGTACATAAAGAGGGATAAATGACATGTGCATTTGACATTGAGGGAAAACTACACAAAAAGAGACTATCAAAGTGACGCTTAGAGGTAGATTAGAGTCAAATTTCCCGAGTTTACAGTATTCAAGGTTTGTCAGCCATTACAATGAGGTCTGAAGAGGAAAAAGACATTCCAGTCTATTTTAGAGGGTATGTTCTCGGTCAGTCTCGCAGAAGGTCAAATGTGTGTCAACTTGAACCCAGTATGGCCTGTGGCTATGATAATGAGAGAATAGTGTAACAAGATGTTTTGAAGATTCTAGACAGCCAAATACAACTGTGTTCAATTGCGCCTGTCTTAGACAGATGACGTCTTAATATTTCTCCCTCTCCGAACAGTTGATTTCAGTATCATTTCCATACTCTGATTTATGAAGAAATGGGAGTAAATTGATATTGTAGCCGAATTAGTCCGTCATTTGATGCACATATTCTTTACACATCTTATATGTCAGTGTGATGTCACGTGTTCGTGTATACTTGCTAAAGTTTCAAGAAAAAAAAACATTTTTATTACTCGCTTGGCAGGAGATCATGTTCAAATTTGGGGAAAATAGAAATGCTAAATAAAGTGAGAAACAAAAGAATTTATCATGTCTTAATCCACTGACAGTTTTTAGCTGAACAAGAAAGTATTGAGACACTTTAGCACTATTTGTAGAGAATCTGTATGAATATTAAGACTTTCAATAATAGGTTCAAGCTGATTGCTTAATCATCAGCTGATTATAGATAATTTGAGTTTTATGACATTTTAAATTTAGAGTTGAGAAACGGTATATTCACCTTTCACTATTTATCACTTGTGAAAAATTTGTCATATTTTGAAAACCCAAACAAATGCAGCAGCAACTACCTTTGTAACAAAGCCCAAGTTTGATTGATTGATAATATTAGTATGATGGTCATGTTGTTTAAGACATCTAGCTGTGATTCTTCCTGCCAGCATTCTAACACCGTTATTGAATGTTTCACTAACGTTTGAACGCAAGTGAGTAGATAATGTCCTTCAGCTGGCTACTGCTCCCACCTTTCTGGCTTGACAACCATTTTTCTCGTCGCAACATGCTGGATGAGAATTGATTCCTTATCAATAATCATGTGTAACTTTTATAAATATTCTGTATCTTTGTTAAACAAATTGTATTGAATCTCAAAATAGCAATTTCTACCATTGTATCGTCCAAAGTGAAGATAGTTTGCCAATGAGTACTAAAATTATTGCTCATCTTTGACGTACTCGATCTTTTGGGGATAAGCCAATAGACTTAGGCAACAAGTACCGGAAGTAACTTCACTTACTTCACTCTACGCTATTTTTTCCATAGCCAGGAAGACACATTGATACTTGCTTTTCCAATGGCTATTAACAAAAAATGATTGCCAACTGTATCCACCAGAATTCGAACTAGGAACGCCGTGTCCATTCTGAGTGCCGTTACATGCACCCCCTGTTCTATCAGATGAATAAACATCGATAGCAAACAGGTTATGAATGGTTTGGTGTAAAACGAGTTGATTTGAAGATTAGTCATGGAGATTAGTTGAACAGAATTTCAATAATTCTTAGTTATGTGTAAAATGCTTATTTATTTTTCAATCATCCACCAGGGTGGTCTTCCGTTGTAACACGTCACCTCGTTATGCTTCACATCATATGAGCGCATACCTCTGTAATGACGACATCACAGGGGCTGGGTTTAAAATCATGAGACCCCATCTTCCATGCCAGTCCTTTTTGAACTGGTGAATTATTCACCCAAGTGTGAATAAGATCATTTCAGGGTTGAATAAAGGGTGAATAAGACATTAAGAATGAGGGAATTATCATATTCAGATATTCGGTTTCTTTTTTTTGTTTTTTTTTTGTTTTCTTTTCTTTTCTTTCAGTTGCAGGATAATTAAAAAATTACCCTGATAACCTTCAGGGTAAACCTCATCATATGAAATTAATTGAACGACCGTTGACCCGAAAAGCCGCCAGTAGTCCTACCTCTTTTTATATGTGCATGTTTTTTGTGTAATCATGTGTTTGAGTATTCAAGCACTCCTGGTCATACTGTTTTGTCTACATATCTGAAAATTGATATCAGCTCTCCACAAGAGCCTATATTGTAAATGTCATTTTTATCGTTGAAAAAAATAGCTTTTTCTAACCTTCTAGGAGCTTAATTTCGACCAGTTTGTTAATAATATGTAAATTCTCCAAAATCTATTTTTTCTTTGTATTTCACACTATTTTAGATGTGCCCAACAGAAATAACATCTATATTCTCTATAATCTGGATATTTCTAGATGATTTTGACTCCATTCCAGATGTTTCTCAGTGATAAACTCCTGTGATATCATAAATAAAATTTATTCTAACCATATCTATTCTTCGACACAAATTTTTACATGATCTCAAATTCTAACGCCACAGTTGTTCAATTATTTTTTCTGCGATGACAAGTTATGTATAAAAGTGTGCAAAAGACAAAATGACGGAAAACTTTGGTCGTGGGTGAATCTGATTTTGTGATAGAAACTTAAAGGTCAATAACATCGAGATAGTTTAAGAAACATTGTTCCTCAAAAAATTGAAAAAAAGCCGGAGGGGGAGTAAAAACTCGTTGATTTTTCTTCTTTATTTTTACGATATCCAAAAGCAAATTCTTCTTGTGCTAGCGAGTGAGATACATATAAATCAAAAAAGCTGGACACATCTTTACAATTAATTCTTTCCATCAAAATTTCATCTTTAAAAGCATTAGGGATATTGCTGTGTGAATAAGGCTCAAACAATGTGAATGACAAACATTGAATCGTACAAATTCATGTTCACGAAGAAGTATCAATAAATCTGTTGTGTAATGATGGAAAAGGTGTTTGTTTACACAACACATTCATTTCTCAACATAATTTCCTTTCTTTGTCAGTATTGAATATTGATCACAAAGATCAAACATTATACGGTGTAAATTTCCGATCAGAACTCACCTGATAACTACTTGTCAGGCTGCTCATTTATCGATGTACCCTTGCTGAACACTGAGATTTTGAGTTATTCAAAACTAGCAGGTTATTCGAAATTTTTCTTAGGTTTTTAAGGGGGCTTGGCTTGAAGAGTGGCAAATATTTCAGCAAATAACTGTTCTACTGCTGTCTTCCAGAGAACTATCTTTAAAGACAAGAATAAATAAATGGGTTCCGAATTCGGAGTCAATCTGTTTTTTATCTAATTTTTTTTTCAAACACAGTATTAAAGGAAATGTTGTTTATTTTTCCCCTCTTAAATGCTAAGATCAAACAAAAAAATTCAAATTTCAGAAATGTAAAAGGTCTAAACTAATAAAACCGTCGCAATCAAATCAAAAAGGGTCCTCTGCGGATTAAGTTGGTTAAAAAGCATACCTCTTTCATAACAACTAACAAAAAAAGAAGAATGAACTTTTAAGCGATTCCAGTTTCAAAAAGGTTAACATCAACTTGATTGTAATTGATCCAATTACGGAAATTTCGTGCGTAATAGCTTTTTGGTTTGAAGGATATCACCATTACAAACTTACATTGCAGACACTCTGTTTGCAAGTGTATTTTTTAACAATCTTTCGTGGAGCATAAATTCTCCGTAGAATTTATATCATACCTTATAATACATCAATCAGTCCCCTTTCAATAAGCAATTGGGAAAAAAGCAGTACATCTAAATCACTGAATCCACTGCTGGACTGAGGTCTTCCAGATCTCCTCCGATGGTTACTGCAATTGTGTTATCTTTCTGCTCTTGCTTACCGACAAACCTTTCTATCCACTCATCCACTGCTTGTTCCATTTTTAACTACATTTACTTTTGCATGACCAATTGGTTAGTCTTTTAATTAGCCTGCTTTCATTCTTTCTTGCTTAGTTTCCAGCTCATCTCTATTTTGTTTCCTCATTATTCGCACGATATAATCAACCTAAGTCCTCCCTCAGATCTATATTGATCTTTTTTCTATCCTTAGAGTTATCCCTAACATTTCTCTCCCAATGACTCTTCATGCTAGTGATGTTTCCATGACGACAGAAGCATTGGGGAAATTACCAAACATATTCAGTTATCTAAGTAGGAAAGTAAAAACGTAAGTATACAGATGAACAGAACAAAAATGAAATTAATGTTTAACAATAAAGTCTTTGATTGAAGTTGGCGAATACTATTACTTAGATTAGCTTATTAAGTTCAAGAGGAAGACCATGAAAGAGACATAAAACGTCGCATAATCATTGCTTGGAATGTATTTGGTATGAACAGAGTCGTATTGAAGAGCACCCTGCTAATGTGTTTAAAGCGTACAGTATATGAAGGATACATAATACAAGTTATTAATTCTAGTTTCAAAATATGGAAAATACCAAAGTAAACTTAAAACAAACAATCTAAATCAGTGGTTCTTAATTTGCCCCATGCCTCACTTTGACAGCTCAATAAGGATCAGCCCCACGTAAATATGAAAAAGTAACTTAATAATATACCATGACGCGGAAAACATCGTTAGATCTTGCATGTGAATAGTTAAAGATTTCCATTAAATACAACATGCTATGATAATACGTCCTTAGATGTACGATATCATCTACTACCAAAATTAGTGATAAATAGTATTGTGGAATTCGAATTCATTAGTGTTGTATAATTATTTATTGAGTCTCAACATAACTCAGCTTTTGTCGATTCAGCCTCAAACTTAATATTTCACTCAAAAATATTCAAATTGATCCCTTGAAAGGCGTGAGCCTCACGTTTAAAATCATTTTCCTTCTGTCTGTGAGAAGTCATAAGTAATCAGCATTCGGTTCTGTTCGTCAGTGATCGCCTTTTAGTCCAAGATCACACTGCATGTATTTAAACAAACTGTTCAACATTTGCATCTTTAGGTGTTTGTACATTATTATAAAAATGAATATTCAGTCGAAAACTGTTAATCAGCCTTCACAAGCATACTTTCCTATCGCCCATCACGTGATTGCCTTCTAACTCTGTTATGCTCACGACTATTCCGTTTTTCTCTGCTGCCTCAGTCATTTGCCTTCTCTACACACGATGAGATTGCCCGATGCAGTACTGCTGACTCGCAATTCACGCAAATATAACAAGATTGGTTGTTTTTACACTTAGTTCTATTTAATTTTGTATGTGCATATCATTTGCAGATTTGATAACTACGTGCACAATACAAACCGCGAAACTTCTGACCATCTGAACATTGCAGACGATTCATGTCATTATTTCTGCCAACAAAGTTGGTGGGAGATCATGTATTCATCTGTGTGTGACTATTTTTTCTACCAAAAGTTTTCATCATATCTCATGGACCAAAGAACAATCTACTGAAATTAGATGAAGATAAAAAGTTGTTTTTTGTGTTGTTTTTTGTAGTTTTATTTTTATTTCATTGACATTAGGAGATTGTAGTAATACAGTTTCTACGCCATCTTAAGTCGTCATGAATAGATATGATAAACTGCATTATAGTAATTTTTCAAACTTTGATGTTTCTTTGATGAATAATCATTACAAATCATTATCTGAGATCTGTATCCTGATTGTTCAGTGTTGGGTGTTAATGATGTTTGCAGACGCATGCGCTCTCTGAGTGCTTTCTATTTTATTAAATGTAATCCAGTTTTAAGCTTTGTTCGAACAATTCATTTATGTTTACGCTCTATCAAGCATATCATTATACGAACGTCAACACGAAAAAATTTGATCATCTGATCGGAGCCCAAAATGTTGATAAGACTTCTTAAAGTCTCACCGTCAGTTTTCGTATCTAACATTCTGACTAAATCATTTTCAAATACACACAACATAAAACATTTAAGATAAGAGGATAAATCATACACGCACACAAATTTTACACTAGAATATTAGTTATGTGGCAACACTGTACTCTGAAACTACAGTATTTAGCAGTTGAAATGATATTATCGTGCGCTAGTCTCATAATCGCATTCAAAGCTTTGTGTTGTGTTAGTTACGTCTTTTTCCAATGTAATGATAGGTTTGTGCTATGAAACAGATACGAACCTGTATTCATTTTTAATGAAATGACTTCCATCATCTATGTCATGTTGGAATTGATGCTTAAATAGTATCTTTTTTTGGAATAATCTCGTAGTCTGCGTCCTTAAAAAAACATTTTGTAATTTAAATTGCTTTAAATGATAAATAAGTATGCGGATAAAGATATCAAACAGTATTATATAGTGGACAATATAGAAAATAGAAGTATTTAAATCGAGCTTTACTATCATTGCATTTTTCGATTATACAGATTGAATTTTCTTTCACAGTTTCTTGATGATCGACAATATTTTGCGTTTATGCTCACGTTTCATGATATTACATGTCATTATTCACTTGCAACACAAACTTTCCAATATTGTTTATTTTGAAAATTATTACTAAGCCGAAAGGTGAAATATTCAAGAACAATAAACTTGATTTTAGATACTGTATTGAATATATTCTGAATTTCCCACTTGAAAAAAGTTATGTGAATGTAAGTTGGCAAAATGACAATGGTATCCTTTTTTGAAACACCCCATTTTCAATTTTGTTGAATTAGTTTCAGTTTTAACCGTACGGTGATTCTTCTAAGAGCAAAATTCTACTAAAGGATTCATTACAAAACAACTTTTACATAATAGAATTCTTTTTTCTTCCAAAGAGAATCAATGAAACGTAAAAATCAAAAAAGATTATTTTGAATAATAATTGGCTTCATATTCCTGGCTGTTTTATATTGCCTCTGAGCCAAAGACGCCAGGCTGATATTTTTGGCTTTTGGTAGTTTTTGTAAACCTTCCTAGGTTTTCTTTCCCTTGCACTATGATCACAACTTTTTTTCTACGAAACCGTTGTATGCAGCTAATTTCCAATCCCTGAATGCAACACCGGCAAATAGAGTGTACAGCTTTTCTATTGCATTGTCACAACCCATTTACCTACGCAGTCAAAAATGACTCATGTTTTTCAATACTTTCGCAATTGCATTATACTGGATAAATATTTAGAAACAACATATCAATATACATTCTAATGTTTATGTTCAACTAGAATGGACCCTGATTTTTAAAGCATTTACAGAAAAGAGATCATCATCATCATCATCATCATCATCATCATCATCATCATCATCAGTCTTTTAACGTCTGTCGTTGGATATAGACCTTCCCCAGGATTTGCCACATTTCTCTATCATGGGCATCGCGGAGCCATTACTTTCTGAATATGTCTCGTTCATCTCACCATCTTGTATTTTGTCAGTGTCGGTTTCTTATGTGATCTCTGGGGATCCATGTCGTGAGTCGTGATGTCCATCAGTTGTCTTTCACTCTCTCAATATGACAAGCCCATTGCCATTTGTGCTTTTTAATAGATTCTATGATGTCTTGGACCCCCGTTTTCTGCATGATCTTTGAGATCTCTCCATGTGAGGTTGAGCATGATTCTCTCATGCACACGTTGCATGCTTCTCAGATTGTGGGTTTTTCTCTTGGTTATGTTCCATGTTTCAGCTCCATAAGTGACTACCGGTAGAATGCATTGGTTGTATTCTCTTCTTTTTAGGACAATTAAAATCGTCTTGTTTTTGAAGGTTGACCTTGCACTACCGAAAGTTTGCCATCCTTGGGTGATTCTCTGCTTGATTTCTTCTTCTCTTGTGGGTTTCATGGAAATTCGTTGTTCTAGGTAGATGTAGTGGTCTACTTTCTCCTGTTTTGAATCTTCGATTTTGACGGTAATGTCCTTATTCTTGATGTGATTGTTGCACATGATTTTCGTTTTACTGAAGTTCATGTGGGGGGGGGCAACTATTTTGCTTTTTTTGTTTACTTCACCGAGCATTCGTTGGAGGTTGGATAGATTTTCTGCACAAAAGAGAAATTTGAGGTTGCGCAGATATTCGCCGTCTATTTTGATTCCCACATTTTCTCAGTCCAGGTTACGGAACTGGCTGAAAACAAAGGCCAATACTTGGCGTAGTATATAAGTAGATCATTCTGATTAGCACCTGATGATAACTTTGAGTGTAACATCCAGAAAGCTTGTTGTGAGATCCTTTTTGCAATCTCCTAACATATTGACGTCCATGTAAAAAGCAGGCGAGTCTGGAAAACACAATCGGATCATCGAAACTGGATCACCAGCTGACAACAAACATGTTGCAAAAGAGATCAAGGTAAGAAATGTGTTTGAGGGTCTGATTTGGACTGGCGCTTGCCATTGTATTCCAGTAGTAAGAATGATCACGAGATGAATAACCTACCCTCCGCAGGGTCATGAATTCAATTTTCATCTGGACCTTATTCATTATTTCCATCCATCCCATTAATTTATAGCGGAAGGCGAACCAGCCTGTGTTTATATGCAATGAATAGCAACAAAAATTGTGATGGAAGTAAATAGTTGCAGGAAAACCGTAATAATCTCTAACAATGCTTTATGTAATAAGATTGATGAAATAAAAAATGGAAACTGAAGATACCTTCCAAAACATACAATGTACGTACTGAAGGGAAATAAACGATAATATTAATACTAAATGAAAAATGCTACGTAGAAAATAACATTATTTACTTGAAAAAACGAACTTTTCGATATTGTTTTATTTGAAATTACTACCTTGACAAAGCAAAAAAGTTGAAACATGTAAGTGTAAAACACTTGATTTTAAATTGTAGTATATTCCGTATCCTGTATGCTAATGCAAACGTAAGTTACCAAAAAGACGGTGATATCCTTCATGAAACACCTGATATTCAATCTAGATGAATTTGTTTCACCTTCAATCTTCAGGTGATTCTTCCAAGAACCAAACTTTATAAACTGGTATTTTTTATAAATATATACATTTGACTACTGGGCAGCCACCAGCTTTTCGAAAAAGAACACTCAAGTAAATCCAGATCCCATCCCAAAAAAAGTTAACATGTAACTAAGAAAAAACAGTTTACACATAACTGGAAAAAAACGGATAACAAATCACCAAAAAACATTTTTTAAATGGAAATGCTTTATTAGCAGTTACTATTTAGCTACTACATAGTGTTACAAACGGATGTTGCTGACTAGTAATTTTATTAGTATTCATAGGAATCTTCATAAATTGAGATCAATAAGTGTAAGATGAGCCGAACAGCAGAGCAGCAAATGGCAGGGCTGCCAAATTCAAATATTCTTGGCACTATTTTCTGTCTAGATGATTTGAAAGAAAAAATTGATCGGATCCACGAAGGTGTAAACATCATTTGGTTCCAAGTTTAAATGATTAGCAAACTAGCCATAAATACTTATGTAGTTTCCTCAATTAGAATCGGTGAATGATATATCTTAATGATGGAGTAGACAACAGAACACAGAACTATTCAAACGGGTTCATGTGAAGAACATTTCGTTCTCTATGTTTCATCAAATCTAGTTCTAGTTAATAGTTTTCAGTTGAATATCAAAAATGATGAAGTGAGAAAAGCATGTTTGCCTCATGAGGTGAGAGGAAATAAATTCATATCATGAAAAAAAGAGTGCGTAAATATGATAAATAACAAATTCTTTTGGATAAATTATATCAAAAATTAGTTCACTGTCCGTATAATTTTAAATACTGTTTAGACAAAAAAAATCGTCACTACTCTACAAATTCAAGTCTTGAAATCATTGAGGAATGTTGATGTATCGAAATTCATGACATTTTAGATTATATACAAAGGAATCAAGACATGTACCAAAAACTCCATACCTGGGTTTGAAAACCTAGTGCTGGCATTGCTTGAATAGAACAGCGACAATAACTTTGCAGAAAGGTCTACAGCAAAATAACGTCTTTCAAATGCTGGTGGGAGAATTACTCTCCATCATACGATCTTCTGTTGCAATTAACTAGCTCTGGTGAATTAATCGATCAGTCAATGTTTGATATTTCACATCATAACTGACCAATCAGAACATGACACCAATCCCTCATCACCATGAGTCCGTTAGATGTGGCCATTAAATGAGTTCTACTTCCTACCCCCTTGGGGGAATACTCGTCTCATCACAAGAGTTTTATTGAAACAACAGAAATAACGACTGTACTCCAAATAATGCATGGTATGCTAACACTTAATCATAGAGATTTAAGTAATAACAGGACGTCAGGGGAGAGAGGAAGGGCATCAAACAAATTTGATAATCGAAACAACTAAAAGAATACTGGTTCAAATAATTTTCATAAAACACCTTGTGATTGCTTTTTTTCTGTCTCTTCTATTTGTCACGAGAGGTAATTATTGAATGCTAATTACAGAGTGTTCTCCCTTACTTAATTTTTTTTTTTATTCTATTTTTTTTTTATTCAATTTTTTCTTTCAGTTATTTGCAAACGTGTGAAAAACATGGTTTATTTTCGTTGAACGTAAGTTATAACTTACTGGTTCTAGTGAAATGAAACATTTTTTCAAGTCTTTTTGTTTTCAAATGGTTTTTCAATAGTCATTTTTTGTGACGTCAAAAAATGTATTGTTTCCCAGTGTAGTGTTGATGACTTTCCAAGCCAATTCGTTGCAAAGTCAACCGTTTTTATGACGTCATAAAAAGTGTATAGCTTTCAATCGCTGTCAGGGCATTTCATTTTGAAGCTCATCCGTCTTGTTTAGTTTTCGCTGGAAACAAGAAAATATAGAACAATATAATGTTTTCGATTCTTTCTAATGCATTGCACTTGCCATATTATTCAAACACAGCTATGATTTTTTTATGGCAGGGGTAAACTGGTTAATGAAATAATGACACAGAGTTTTAGTTGCCACACTGTCTTTACTTGCTTTTTTGTATTGGGGTTTTGACCAAAAATAGAAAGCACTCCATAATATTCTAGCAGGGATGATAATCCACATTTAATCAGGGTTCCAGGATAGTTCACAACATGAGAGAATTGCAAAATGAAACTCAAGCAATCGTTCCTAAACAGTGTTAGTTTTTTTTTCTTTATCAAATTCCCCTACGTTTCTAGATTCAACTTTGTGATTTCAACGTAACAAAACAAAAAAAAAACAATTAATGTCATCCTAACATGATTTGAACAACCTATTGATTGGTATGCAGCCCTTTTCTCGACTGGGCTAAATTGTCATGTTATACGTATCTACGAGAGCATACCTTAGATACGAAAAAGGGCATATCTTATTAAATAACTAAACTCATAACAAAGACATTTCCCTTCAGTGATGTATTTATTACATATTGAATACAAGAATAGTAGTAATCATCTTTGGTTGGAATAGGGGTACGTGTGGGATTTGAGACCCTGCAAAAGCCTGGTATGTTTCTTTGTATTCTTATGTTTTATTTTTTGGCGAGTAACGATATTCCTGTAGGTATGAACTCAACGTCGACTATTTTATTTTGTTTTATCAACCTTTCCTTTCCTATTCTTGAAAAAAAGTGGGTGTTAGTCTTAGATTATCACTCTTTTTTACAATGTCTTTTTCAGTATCATATCTGACATATCATTCACTGCGTAAGAGTATGATAAGTATATTGTCAATAGTCCACAGTAAATACCTTCTGGCAGCTGAGGATGGTCAAGAAATTTTATATGTTAGTGAAATCTATGTAATAATGCATGTAGAATCCCGACTACAATTCAAATTGAATAATGTCAGTTGCATTATAGATATCATAACTCGAATTGATGAAGATGAGCATCTTGCATTTTCACAACTATCTCGCCCTCCATTACGAAATATGTATTCTGGATCTAATTGTGCTTTGTGGGTCTTTTCTACTCTAGCAAACGGGGGTTTTAGCCTGAGGTATTCAATTAAGGTAGCTTTGAATGTGCTATCTTGGAGAACGCAGAGAATATTGGTGAACTGCGACCTAATAATGGTAGTGTACGGTCTTCATTCGCACTAAGCCTGATATTAATGATAATCTGGTTGGTATCTATGTATATATGCTATATAATGAGAAATTATGTTGGTACATACATTTTCATCTCCCAAACGGTGCGTTGCTGACAAAGATATTAAATTAAAGCACTTGTAATATGCACAAATTTGAGGAATGCATTAGATACAACACTGTTATACAGGTAGTGAAACGCCATCTCTGACATGAAAAATTACTTTCTTCGGGGAATTCAATAGTGTTTAATTATGTCGAATATGCCTCCATTACCAGCAATTCTGAGCCATCTATAGTTACTTTTCAGCCTCAACTAAGCCGAGTATACGGCTGATAGTATAATAAGATAAAAGTATGATTATAAGAGAGCATCACTATGTTATCACCAAATCCTATCCAAGTAGGATTTGACAAGAACAGCAAGAGAAATCGTCAGTAAATTTGAACAATCAACTGTTCGTATAGTTAAACCAAACAGATGCATAAAAAATGACGTTTCATCACCGTTATTTGAATTCATCAACAAGTGATAGCTACCAACTGAACCAAGCTGACGAAACTTTTAATTACAAATTTATCTACATGTTCAATACACAAGTTGAAGTAATCATCTTCAATATGAGTAATGGACTTTGACCCTTCAGCAGCCATTATTATTATCATTATCATTATTATTATTATTATTATTATTATTATTATTAAACAAGTTGTCTGGTGGTAACCGTTGGAGACTGAGTGACAGCAAGTCTCCTCAAGTCTCTAGCCACCTTCTCTACACTCTCATAGTTCTCATTACAGTGGTTTACAGTTCCACATCAGTTGCCCGGTGGTTATTGCTGAAAGCTGAGTGACAGTAAATCACCTCAGGTCTTCAGCCCTCTCATTTCATCTCTCTCACCTATCACAGCACTGCTGTTGTTGGTACCTACACCACCATTTAGGTCATTTTTGTTTTTGTTTTTGATTTTTTTTCCTCCTCCACTGTTAGGCCCCTGATAACATCTTGGGTCGTAGATCTCATAATTTTATCACTTTCTTCTGTATTTGCGCAGTCCTTGAAAGTGCTGTGGTCTGTCAAAATCCTTCATTTTACCCCAATACCTCCAGTCTGGCTTTTTAGTGTCTTTGGTACTGTTCCAAATGCTCGTATTGTTACTGGTACTATCCTGACTTTCATATTCCGCACTTGTTCACCTCACTTGCTAAGTCCTGATATTTTTCCAGTTTTTCACTCGCTTTTTCCATTTAAACTGTGGTAAGCATGCACAGCCACGTCTCTTATTTGGCAGGTTCTCCTCTCCTTGTCCACAACTACTAGGTCTTCTCGCTTGAATGGAGTGGTCAGTTTGGATCTTAGTGTCCCAAAGAAATTTGCGGTTTCCATTTTCCAGGGCTGTCTCCGGTTTGTGCTAGTACCACTTTTTTTCGCATGGTAAAATCCCATTATTTTACCCAGTTCACAGAGTATCACTGTTGCTACTCTATCACGTCTGTGTTTATACTCCTTCTGGGCTAGTTGACTACATTTACTAGTTATGTTGTTTATGGTCTCATCTCTTCCACCATACAGGCGGTATTTGCTGTTTGATTGTGTTCTGTCGATTTTTGTTTCGGTATACTTTATTCTGATGCAATTGTTTTGGGCTGCCATGATGGGTGATTCTTCTGTCAGGTTTCCTTTTCGTAGCCATGTCCGTGATCTCTCGTCTGGAAATTTTCTGTATTTTTATTTTTTATTTTTCTTTCCTTATTTTCGATGTAGTTTCATTGTTATCTACTTTTTTCACCTTCTTCTTATTGTTATCATCATCATTATTATTATTATTATTATTATTATTTGTATTATTATTATTATTATTATTATTATTATTATTATTATTCCTATTATTATCATTATTATTATCATTGATATTACTACTCTTACTTGAATTCAGATTAGTGTGCTTTTTCTTCTTCATGCTATCAACTTGTATATATATATCCTGATTACCTACTGGAATTATAGTAAAGATATATATTTTTTTTTAAATCGACAACAGACTCTATGCCTTAAACAGATCAGTGCTAACTTGAAGAACGCAGAAAATTGGTTGGTTTAAACTCTTTACAAGATAGAGATTCTGGTCTGAATAATTCATTGAATTATTTTCATCAAAATCTGGCAACCAATAAGCCTTTCGGGTTTTTCATCTCTGGTATTAAAAACTTGTCTGGTGCGCAGAATATTCTGTTGTAGAAATTCATACACAGCAGCATTTCCTGGTTGCATGTGATTTCAAAAAAGCTACTCCTAATAACAGACCCTATGACATAAATACTAAATCTGAATTGCAAAATTTGAACAAACCCTAGTCGGGGCTATACTTGACTTCAGACGGGTTTATTAATAAAATATAGAATATCCAGAAACTAAATGTTTTCTTAGATGTTCTTGTTTTGTTTTGTTTTATTTTTTCTACTCTATCTTTTCCTGCTTTACCAAGTAAAACGCCAGCGATGTCGAAAACAGAATTCATTCTGATCATATCTACTTTCATTGAATGTTTTTCCTACATAACTTTTGACGCTATGGTCGTTCAATTATCGACTCTGGTGGAGTTTTTCTTAGACTAGTACATTCAGAGCGATAGACTTTTGCAAAAGAATAAATCTGAGCCTATCTTTCCATACAGATATGACCATGCAAGTGTCTTTTGAAAGCTAAATATTACTTTTTAACTTAGTAGCAAATAGAGTGAATATCATCAGGTGAAGAACAGGCAGCCGTCTTGACGAAACGCTGTTCTCACCACTGAACTGAATTCAAATCATTATTGTTAAAAATGATGTCGTGTCAATACAGCCTCCCGTTAGACGCAGGTTCGATTCCTGCAGTAGCCAATTTCTTCGGTTGTTTATTCTATTTACTCTGTCTCGGCTGAATGGATATTAACCGTTTAAAAAACGTAGGATGTCAGTTTAAAGATTCTAATGAAAATAGTGCATTCATGATTATTCCGTCGTATTTCATATCCATTCTTTCATAACACACACACATATATATATATATATATATATATATATATATATATATATATATATATGTATATATATATATATATATATATATATATATATATATATATATATATTTATTTGATAAGTAAAAAATTCCCCATCGAAAAAGAATTAGGTCGCCCATCACAAAAAGATCTGCAAGAATTTCTGCTATCTAAATTTCACGAATTTGGAATCAGTGGACAATGAAAACTGAAAAATTTACCGTGTCAGTTTTGAAAAATGTTTATTGTAACAAATGTTTCCCGTTGAAGTGTTCCACGGTTTTCCCGATCTGACAGGAGAGGCATTTTCTTTTTGCGCAGTCTGCGCAAATACAGAGATATTATGAGACTGAGGACTTGAACGGAAGTCATATGAATGGAATCCACTGCTGATCAGTTATATAAAACACCCGTTCGATCCTGAACAGATTTAATCCAAAGCAATTCAAAGACAATTTATCAATGTTTCGTAGTAGTCAGTGGGTGCAGAGTATTTATGTTTGTGCAATTTAATCCAGCGACCAAACTTGGCGCACATTTTTGAATTTGACACGGCGAATCAATATTTTTTTCAATAAAATAACAGTAAGCTATCTACACAACTTGAAATATTTTATGCACATTATAAATTTCTTTTCTGCTTAGTTGCAAAACTTGTGTGTGAGCGCCTGCATACTATGAAGATGGAAATATGCCTCTGGATCCTGCCTTGAAGATAGCCCTGCACCATAAATGTGCGGGATGGTAATATGGTTATTTGCTGAATTAGTCAAATAATCAAAATTGAAATTTTGACTGAAGATAGGGAGAAGTTTATTTGCAATAAGGGAATAGTTCTAAAAAGACTTGAAATATTGAAATTCAATAATCAACTTTCTGATGTATTCATCACGTCAGGTTATGTCTATATGCCGGCTCATTGGCACATATGTTTATCGAACAGTGAATTTTAAACCTCCCAAGTAACATTCGGTGCGGATAAACCCATTCGCAATGGTTTGCTAGACTAACCCGCTATCAATCACTCTAGGACAGCCGTATTCTGACACGAACAGAACAAAACATGTTTACAATATTTCACAATGCCTATCCTCAAAAAGGAAGCTTCTGGACAGCGTAAGACTTGTATAATTTTACACGTTCATAATTCTGTGTCAAGCAATCTTTGCTCCTCGAGCGAGAGTGTTTGTAATTTCTTATATTTTAAAAGTATGGATAATGGCTATTGTTCCCTTCAAAGTCTGCTTTTGTGACCAGGACGGTGTTTTCTTCATACGTTGTTTTCTTGCTTGATGTGAATGAAATCTACATATTCACCCAATGTCCTATTTCTCAGTATCACACAACAAGTTTGAGTGTAAGAATTAACATTTCAATACTTTTTCGACATTACAATTAGAAAATAAAACTTATAAAGGATAGGACATTGGAAATATGGAAAACCAAGTCTTGCAGCTACTCCCCCTGCATCATAGGTATACATCAGTTGCTTTTCATTCAGTTTTTACTTTGTGTAAACGCTTTATAGGCACTTCCTAACACTCTTTTTGTTTTCAAAATTAGATCCATTTTCGAAAAGTTGATACAAGGGTGAGAATTCCATTTTATTTCGGTCAGAGTACATAAAAAGGCTTGCATAAGATTGTATTTCGAAGATATTCTTGCTTGATTTCAAAAACAAAAAAAAAATGAATCATTGTCGATTTTACCTGGTGTTGAGCCAAGGACATCAATTTCAAAAATTGAATTAATCTTAAATGAATAAACAGAACATCCCATTGCTCGTTCCATACAGCTTTTTTTAAACTGGAAATCTTTCTATACTTATTGGAATATACCCATGTGTATTCCAATTCGTCTCTACATTCATCTTTATAGCATTGTACACAATGAGCTTAAGCGCATGGCTAAATAGTGGGAGACATAAACTATTTTTATTATTTTGCTGCGTTCCATATTCGTCCATATGGGATTGTCAAAGTTGAGAATTGAAAATTGAAAATCTTTGCTTTTTATTTGAGTCTTTACTGTATGCACCGGGGATCCTTTAATACTGCTCACCAAAAAGTAACGTCCATAATTCTAATGAACGAAAGCATAACATTACTTTGCATGTTATCTTTTTAGATGAATAGAAATTCTTTTGGTGGTGTTAGCTCGAGGTCAAAATTCAACAGTAATTCGATTTTTGAGTTTCAAAACATTTCAATATTTCTCCTCAATAATCAATCATGTATTATCTTTTATTTGGGTCCCAGATTTGTCAAATTGCCGGATTCATAAATTTTCCCCAACGCAGGCTAAAGTCTTAAAAAGTCTTTAAATTAGGCGCTTTCATTTGATCCGAACAGACCAAAGAGTTCAAAACCAGTAGGAATCAATTTTTAAGTTTATTTAGTTAGTCCCTAAAGGGTTATGATTTTTGTTTCCATAGAGGGAATCAAGTATGATTAAATTGCTAACTTGAATATTGTTCTTGATCAGAGCTTTCTTTTAATTTGTATGTATCCTCTCAAACCAGTTGATCATCTAACCATAAAGACCTCATTTACTATTTCTATAGTGTACATAATAGATACAAGAAAATTAACTTGATAAGCTTGGAAGGACGATGGACATGTTTTCTCTACATTCACTTAGGCAGATTAGATTAGATTTTTATTCGGGTTCAAAGTATTTGTCCTTCCAACTGGGACGGGTCACTTCTTTGCTTGAGACGCCAGTAATCTTGGCTTCCCGTTTGTATTAGACGACCTGATTCTCGCAGAGATCATCGAACATCTACTAAAATATGTTCACATGTGGTGTTCATGCTACATATTTAGAAAGGCTGTTCAAAATTGGCACTATGCGCCGTGCGAAGCTGCTTCTTCTTGGCTCTGTTTTACATCTCTTCATTTTAAGTTATTTCCGTTTCCATTTCGTGTCCTTGTCTGGTTTTCTTTAAATTCACATTCGCTGTACACGCTGTTTCATTCATATTTATTACAACGTTGAATGTTTCGATCATGTCTATCCTCAATCTCCTGTATCTGAGTGGAGGCAAATCCAGAGATATATTTCTTTCTTTGTGTGTCCTTTCTTTTTCTTTTTCGATACCCCGGATAAGTTCTGTCCCTGTCTAATGTACTGTTTCAATCGAATTGATAATTCCCAGGATATGGGGGCTCCACACGCTTACCGATGCTTTCAGAGCTACAAGTATGGTTACCACTATTCCATGATGATGTAATGCCCTGTTTCATTGACTCAGCCACCGTCATTTTGGCACACGGTCACAGTTGTGGGATAGGCAGTGAAGATCGAATTTGCTACATTGTAATGATCTGAGGAAATTGCTCGTTTACAATTATCTTACAACGGAGAGGCGCACAATATTTTTTCAAGTAATCTAACTACAATTGCAGAAAAAATGTCTATGCGTCTATCTGTGTGTGTACATTACGATTACTCAACTATATCCTATTAAATGGGGTTGACATGCGCTAGATATATAAGTCAGACCACAGAGCACTGCAGTGTCGATTTTGAATATTTTTGGATCAGATGTTCGCAGAAAATCTAATAAACTGATAATAAAGAAAAATCATGGAGGACTGATATTTCATCATAATTTTCCATAAGTTATCTCTTTTGATTTTGGCTCTTCAGAGTTATCTGAACTGCCATCACTGGAGAGAAGTAACGGAGATACTTCAAAGCTGCAGTTTTGTATGACGGACAAGATCATTTTTTTAAATTCCAATAATAGTAGTCTGCTCAACTCAACATTAAGTCAGGCCCCACTCAAAACATATACTTCTGGAGTGGACACTACTGTAGTGCGCATAAAAGGCAAGCAAACAATTTAACTATGGATTAAACCAAACAGTTGCCAATAAATGAAGGAATAAAATTTTCGACTTATATTGGTAAAAATGCACTTCCATATAATAAAAGAAATACAATCTGCAAAGTTGCATATACAATTTTTGACAGCCTGTGCAATTTGTCAACATATCTTTCTGTAATAAAACTATTTTTTCAATTCATTTTTTTAAGTCGATTCCCGTCAAAAGTCTCAATTGAAAACAAAATTTAACAAATGATTGCATTGAGACTAAAACAAAAAATATCATTAAATTGTTATATAGCCCTCTGTGAATTAAAAAGGTTTAAAATGTATATATAGAGTAAATACATCGATTACAAAATATGAGTAGTATGCTCGCTTTCTTTCTTTCTTTCTTTCTTTCTTTCTTTCTTTCTTTCTTCTCTCTTTTCGTATTTCGTTGCATTTAGGTATCTGGTGATTTTATTTCGTTATATATATATATATATATATATATATATATATATATATATATATATATATATATATATATATATATATATATATTTATATATATATATATGAAGTGTATACATTGATTATGAGCACTGTATTGCTTGCTTGCATAAAAATATTTTTCATGTTGGAATATGAAATAACAGACCGATATGTTATGCATTCCTTATTCAATACCTCTGGTTACAATGCATCGTTTGCGAAGAGAAGATGAATAAATGCATGCGTAAATTTTCCAAAAAATATATCAAGTAGAATAGTAAACATGATAGTCTCATCGATTTTCGTGTAACGTTTTTTTATATTTTCTCAGAAACAAAAGAATTGTTCAGTGAGCCAGACATTTATAACTCAGTTTAACTAACGTATTTGGTATTGTTATTCAAAACTGACGTATCAATCACAGGTTTAAATTCAGGCTCCTCGTGGATGACACGCACTAGAATCAGAGGTTTAAAAGAATGAGTTTCAATCAAGAAAATATCTGAAATACCAATCCATGTAAGGATAGATAACTGCACGTATTAAATAAAGTATGATGATTGGAAAACATGCACTGCACATACAAAAATCTCTCGTACACATATGTATGGCTCTGTAATGAATATATATTTTACCATACCGAAGCTAGGTGCAAGCAGATTTAGAGCAGAGTATACGAGACAGAAAATTAATGGGTATGAGGGAAAATTGGAGATAAGTGTCAGGTCCTTCGTATATACAGATGTGACTATATATGCTTCTGTGTTCCTTAAAAAACAATGATCGATAAAACAATCTGATCTCCAGAGAAACCTGAGATCTGATACTGCTGACACGTAACATAATAACTCATCTTCTTTCTATAAAACTTAGTATTTTTTTAATATCTTCAAGGTCTTCATTGCTATGATTTCTTTAGCCATTAAACAATTGTTTTTTTATCCTCCTATCATTACATTACTATAAAGCCAAAAATATACCTGTTGACCAGCGCTTGAGTAAGTCCCCTTCGAATTACAGTAGGCTTTTTTTTTTAATCGTTGAATGAATTTCTTAGATTAGCATTGCATGAAGTATTTGAACGAATACTTTTATTTCCTTGGATCATTTAATGAAGCATGGTCTACTAGTTTATCTTTCATCTTAATTCCAGTTGCTTTTATCGCAATAATGATGGTTGGCAATCCAGCATCCAACAAACATTCAATATAATATTTATACTATAATTCTGTTTGTCATGATCCGCAGAATTTAAGCTCTGATCGGTCGATTGGTCAAAAATTGATCTGTCACTAGAGAGAAAATTGAGAGACGTAGAAGCAGACGACATAGGCGTCAAGACTACTTTACCAAACAGATTTCCCTCATTTGTTTCTTTGTTACGTCACAAAATTACAAGATTGTAAAAGAAATTATTAGATCAAGATCCGGTTTAATACACAAGAGTAATTTTTCAGGAGACCCTTTTTTTTCACAATTAATAAAGAAGAATTAAAAAATACATATTTTTTATTGAAAAAATATTTTATTACTATGAATTGAATTGATCACAATATTAATAATTTAATTAAGAAATAATCAATTTTAGGAGGGAATGTAAGTTAGGTAATTCACTGAAGGGGTCAGAAGAGAGAAAGAGGGCGGGGAATGAAAGTTGGATGATATTATATCAAAATAGAAAAGGTTACGTAGTCCGTTGGATTAGGAATCTTTTCGCATATGAAACTAATCCACGTTTGTATAACATTCAGATAGAAACATGGGCCAGCAACGAAGATGAAAAGGCATAAAGAAGAGAATGAAAAGATACAAGCATTCAGTAAAAGATCAGTAGCATGAAATAATAGATTATCTAAGTTGCCAGCACTCGTAAAATTTCAATAGGTTTGGTATGTCAGCCTTTCAGTGAGTCAGTGATGGTAATCAGTACTAAGAATGCACTCGTACCTGAAAAATGATCCATGAATACAAAAGTGTCGAGTCAGATCTTTACAAATCGATCATTTTTCAGAATCTGGAATACAGTAACATGTTGCTAAATCTGACTAAAAGATGGTTCTATACATTTGAGATCTTCATTTGCCAGATCTGACACAGGAATACTTTTGAATGAGACGAACGTAAACAGAAATGTTTTCAGGAAGCTTTTTTGGTATATTCACCATTCAAGGAATGATTAGAAATCGTCAGATAAAACTGCCGACGAAATTTCTATGTCTTCTTCAGTTTTTAAGTTGGTTTGTCTGATCGACTGGCTGGTTGGCTGACGATTTGGGTTTCGTTTTTTGGTAGATGTTCAATTTGCAACCTGAGTTTCTGCTAATTTGATCCCTTACATCTTGTTTGATTCTTTTTAGTTTGTTTTTTTTTTCGAATTGACATTCTATCCATGAGATTCTTTCACTGTCCCAGAAAGGCAAGAGAGTAACATTGATCACTCTTTTTACCGCTTTTTTAGTTACCAGCCCCTAACACTGCATGTGACCGAGAGGCATTGATTATCTGACGGTTTTTATCGAGTGATTAACCTAAGCTGTTCATATATTGATCATTCATTAACCCCCGTGCATAGATTTATGCGTTGGTATGATAAGTAAGAAAAAAACTGTGATCAACATTTCTAAAGGTTACCGTATAGTAACTCCTTCACTTTGCAATATATATATATATATATATATATATATATATATATATATATATAAGTGCGTGTGTGTGTGTGTGTGTGTGCATGTGTGTGTGTGTATGGTCAGTAGTCGGACCAAGGACTGTGACATTTCCGGTCTGAATTCAAAGTTTATCGTCTTGGTTGCCGACCAAGGCTGGAGCTTAGTCTGTCATTTTATGTACGTAAAACAGGGAGAGAGAGAGAGAGAGAGAGAGAACGATTCATGTCTGTCCTAATTGCACTCGTGCGAAGTGAACACAAACTCTCTTGGATAGATTGGGAACTAAGTTCAAAGATTCAATTTTCCATACTGCTATCCTTCAGGCTACTGTCACTAATCGCTTTGCCGAATTCCAGCCAAATTCTCCGCTGTTACAGCAACAATAAGGATAATCTTCACTTAATTTAGGGGAGTGAACTCTTCAGTGTCATGTCACATTTAAACCCACTAATATATCAAATTCACATTTCAAACGTGATTTGAAATCATAGATGATCAGTTCTCTTACTAATTGGGTCAAAATAGCAAGTGTTATCATATATAATATACACACGTTGAAATAATCAGTCTGAGACTGTCAGCTTGCATCAACTAGGCTTGTTTACAGATATTTCTAATTTCACAAACCCAAGAATCATGAGCTTCATTTTATTCTAATTTGGATGAGGATCAATATTTTTATCATTGTAATATTTTGGTCGCCATGATTGCTTTCATTTAAAGCCAGCAAAAACGCAAGTGATAGAATTTACCTTTGAAAATACAAGCTCAAACTTGTTACGGCTAAGTATCAATACCGGCCACAAGTATGTGTAAACAAAATAGATATTTTCACTCTACTGATTCCAAACAGTGCAGGTTATACTGATCATTGAATGGAATATGTGTTGAACAGTAGAATGATGGAAGTGATCAGACGGCTCTTGCTATAGTACTGGTAAAACCTGCTATACGCCACTTTACCTATAAACTAAACATGCTACCAATTTGTCAACGCGAATTCGTCTTCTGTGGACAAGAATTGGGGCCATTCAAACGCATGATATGGAACCAAACAGTAAAATTTTCCCACGATGTTAGATGATTGTCACAGGCTCCGATGAAAGTCATTCTTGGCCTCCATGAGGCGTCAGCCATTCGTGGTAATAGGAGGGAACAGAGGAGGGCGAGGAGGAAATAGAAGAAAATCGGGATGGTTCACCCGAAGGTCAGCTCTAAGTGTCATGCAGATGAAACATGACACCGATAAAATTCATATTAAGCATATTTGGGACCGACTGACCGACCGAAAAGTGTCTTATAGGAACGTGTGGACGCATCTATAAATAGATGTGTCAGTCTTTCAATTATGTTTCTCTTCTACGAATAGATGTTCTTTCTTATATAAAAAAAAAAGTAATTATAGATATCAGCCCCATCTTGTATTTCTTTCATTATCTACGTATATTATTTTCTGTCAAAAACAATTACATGAAGCCAGAATCGGTGAGCTATGTTTAAAAATAACTGAACTGTTCTCGGATTCCTATCAAGCCATTTACAGTGCCATTAACTCTAATGAAACTTCCCAAAATGATATTCAAAGCGAGATTTACAATTATGTTCACATGGCAGAGAGAGTTGGTAGATATAAGATATCAGTTTATGAATACAGGAATATTTTACGTTGCACATATAAAACTAAATTTGAGTCGATATTTCAAGGTATGTTTAAGTACATAATAATCATATATTGAAACATTATTGTATGTGTATACAACATATTCATAAAATGTATGTACTAAAATATTACAGCCTGATTCGATCAAGAACACTTGCATTGAATCTCGACTAATAACATTTGATTTTTCTAAAAGCCACCATGCTATATGGTCTGAATATCGACACTTGCAATAATAAAGAATTGGCACCTGTTCACATACATACATACATATATATATATATATATATATATATATATATATGTGTGTGTGTGTGTGTGTGTGTGTGTGTGTGTGTGTGTGTGTGTGTGTATTTCAGAAAACTGACTCGGAAGGAAGAGGAATTATCATTGAGATTCGCCAATGACGTTCCAATGGGGTAAAAAGCATCAGCTGAATTACTAAACATTTTGACTGATCTATATCGGGGAAGTAAAATAGTAGGTTTAAGGATATACAGAACGAAAACAGAAGTAATGTTATAACGATAAAGTCTCCCCGAAACATAAGAATATAAGGCGGGCTTCTTCAAGAAGTTAACAAATACATTAATCAAGGATGGATAAAAGCATTTGAGAAAAACAAAGAAATCGAAATAAACTGCATAACGATTGGCCTGAAATCATTTGGTTTGAATAGAATTATTTTGAAATTCACCTTGCCAATGTGTTTAAAGTGTAATGCGTACAATGGACGTGTAATACCAGCTAAGACGAACGAAGAACCTACAGAGATCCATGGAAAGAGCAATGCAGAAGGATAGAAAAAGGAAGATAGAAAAAAAATAACATCGATCAGAATGACGAGTAGAGCGAAGGATATAGAAATAATTGAACAACCAAAATGGAAATGGGCTAGTCACTTAGTTGATGATGACACAAGATGAAGCAAAAAATAATCGATTGGTGCCTGTGGGAAGTAAATGCAAGGTAGAAAGATCTAGTGCAATCAAGGCTGTCATGGAAGGAGATGAGAAGAGCTTTTGTCCAGCTGTTGAATTATAACGGCTATGATGATTAAGATGATAATATATATATATATATGAGAGGGAAAGTGGGGGAAGACACGGATTCAGCAATACGTCAGAAAATTAAGGTTCAGATATTTAACAGAATCTCGAAGCAGTAAAATCTTGATTGATCAGTGTTCAAAATTGACTTTATCATGTAAGCTCAAACACTGACTACTAGCGCTGATTTTAAGTATGCAAATACTACAGTTTTTTTGGCAAGGTACATTTGAATATCTCTAGGATATGGGGACAATATGCATTGCCCCACCTTGTATATAATAGTTCCCAAACACTTGTTTGCGATTAATCTGTATGCATATTTACATACATCTGGATATTTAGCGGTGCATTTTGGTACAACTACTTGTGTATCATAAATGTGTTGCTTCGGAATGATTGAAAATGAGGTTGGCAGAGGATCAGAATTCAAGATGTTTTATCAGTCAAACTCAGTATCAACACTGTTTTACTTGTTTCACAAAGACTTGACTCAGTACTGATCACTCATTTTCATAAGTTCAAAAGTATGTTGTATTTGAATTTTATAAGTAAAGATTTAAAAAAGTTGAGGTAAACAATATTTTAGTGCATACTTTTGAACTAAAATGTGAACCAATCTTCATTATATTTTAATAAGACTTAGTTTCTCTTTTTGTCACTGAGTTCTGGTGAGACTGTTGATTTAACACAAATTTTCCCGATTAAGTGGGTTATTCTTTAAAGCTATTCGTGAAAAAATGTTTTTTGTTTGTTTTTGTTTTTTGTTTTTTGAGACCGTATCTCACAGGGAAACTCATTGCCTTTCACTTAAATTCAATATTTTCAGTTTAGTTTGGAGCAATTATTAAACTAAATAGGCGTGTTCCTACTTGCAATATTTTAGGGGGAACTGGGCCTAAGAAAACTTTGACAGCAAGACAACGGTCCCCTCTCGGTGCATGTGTTTTGAATGCATGGTGTTTTCTTAAATAAAGACCTTTTCTCCGTTTTTCTCAAGGATCTGTAGCATTTGAAAGATTTTTGCAAAACACAACGTCACTGGTAGGTAGAAATTCTTTTTTGAATCCAAGTGTCTTTACAACTTGAACCTTTTATCCTCTTTATGTTCGAGCTTTTAACACGACCATAATCCACTCTCGATTTCCTCTTCACTATTTTCACTAATTTTGTAAAGAATTTTCAGGAAGCGTCCTTGGCGCTGCAGTAATTCGATTTGCTTGATTCAGGTTTTCTATCTTCGTCTTTTTAAGTGGAAATGTTTGTTAGATTAGAGTCCTTTCATTATTATTCATTTCTTTCTTTCTTCTCAGAAAAAAATCTACCGACAACATTTATTTCTTTATCTTTCATTTTTTTGTTCCTTCAATATTGATTGAATAGCCACTCTTCCCACTATAAAACTAAATCCACAGGGAATCTTCATTGAAAACACCCAGTCTTGCTTATTCACGCATTTACCAACTAAAAATTTTTTATAGCACATGCATATGTATATATATATATATATGTGTGTGTGTGTGTGTGTGTGTGTATGTGTGTATGTGTACTGTTCATAGACCATTTATAGGGTTTCAGTTGCAGCGGCAGTCTTTTGACGTCCTTCGTTGACCTTCCTTGAAATTTGCCGGAACTGTCGATATCGTGCGTCGCGAAGCCAACGTTTTCTGAACTTGTCTAAATTGTCATGCCATCTCATTTTCTGCTGGTTACTATTTGGTTATGATCTCAGGGGGTTCATTTTGTGAATCTGTAATTCTGGCAAGATGACCAGCCCACTGCCATTTGAGTTTTCTAATGGCATCGATAATGTTCCTGACTCCTGATTTTTCTCTAATATACTGCGCTGTCTTATGATCTTGCAATGTAAAGTTGAGCACGATTCATCCCTGTGCACCTTGCATGGATCTCAGTTTGAGAGCCAATCTTTTGGTTAGGTTCAATGTTTAAGCTCTATTGGTGATTATTGGGGGGACACATTGGTTGTACATCTTTCCTATTGAGACAAATGGAATTTTCATGTCTTTGAATGTTAGGCTTGTTCTAACGGAAGCTTCTCAACCTCGAGAGCTTCTTTTTCTTTTAAGGATGCCATGGGAATTCATAGTGGTATATATATATATATATATATATATATATATATATATATATATATAGATAGATAGATAGATAGATAGATAGATAGATAGAGAGAGAGAGAGAGATATTACGTTCATTCTTCGTTTCTTAATTTTTTTCATTTGAGATTATTTCTTCTCTGTAAATTAAATGGTTATTCTTTTCTCTATAGAACTACAGCTCTACAGAATATAAGTTTGAATCTGAGTGAGACACTCCACCTCTGCATATTCACACATTTACTGAATGAAATACGATTTGAAAAATCACCATCACATTCAATAATTGAACGACGGTGGCATAAAATTTGAACTCAGGTGGAAAGGTGTCTATCAAAGAATATATACGATCAGAGTGAATTTTACTTATATCACTGGTGTTTCTCACTGGAAAACATTCAGAACAGATTAAATAATCGTTTAGAAACATCTTGATTCTAGAGGGATGTCTCTGATAGATTATACCCGTCGAAGCCCCTAAACGTAAAAAAATGACTTTTTACTATTTTTATGAGGGGTTTAGTAGAGTATTGATGCTAATTTCAAGTCTATAGACAAAACTGCATAGAGCTGGACTAAAATAAATTAGCATAAGTACATATTGAAAAGAAGGTTTGAGTCTTTCGCCACCTTTGGTGGCTACGGTTGTTCAATTTGAAACACACACACACACACACACACACACATATGGTTTCGTCATATACGTAGACCACTGGTAAGGTTTACTCCATGACTAAAATGAGTGAATATGTTAGGTGCTACGGGCAAAGGCAGGATATGTATATCTTTTTGTTTTGAACATTTGCATAACATAACACATCTACGACGTATCTTGGTGCCAAACTTTTATCCTAATGTTTGTGTGTGCATGTGTTCATGTTTGTGTAGGCAAGTGTATGTGTGCACGATCGTGTAAGTAAAACTCGTTCCTAGAATCGTCAAATTTTCTCGTGATACACATATATTAAGTAGAATCTCTTTCCAGAATCATATGAACAGGTTTCGTTATAAATTCAACATTTTTTCCTCTTATTTTTCAGCAGTTCAACACGTTGTCTTTAGATTCTTCCAAACATTTTTGTTCTAATCTTGTAGAGAATTTTCTGGAATTGTTTTCAGCGCAACAGTAATAAGATATACTTGATTCTATTTTATGTCTTCGTCTGTTGAAGCGGAAATATATTTACGAACAGAAGAATTGTGTGAATAAAGTCTGCAGGCGCGCATACACCCGTATGGAAGCAAGAAAGTTTTTTTTTGCATAGAGTATAAAGATGAATACAACGTACCAATGCAGAGCACAAACAGGTGTAGTTTTATTGTTTTTTTCTAATTTTCTCACACACACACTCACACTCATGTACACATGTCAATTGATCTATGAGAGAGAAGAGTTAAGTTTTTTGTGACTGCTGTCAGGATTTCTCGAAATAGCTGTTTATAGTAAGTAAATCACAAAAAAATAGTAACCTGAAAAGGTAAGTTGTCTGAGAGTTCGGGGCGAAGCTATTGCAGAGAAATGGTCAAGTAAAGTACTACTGCCGGTTCTCATATCAAAATGCTATAAAAACAATTTTTTTAATTAATTAGTGATTTCACTTTCTTTTAAAATGAGGTCTTGTTCTTCTGTTGAAGTCGCATATGCCGTTACGAACGTGAAGATCTATTGCTTATTTTTACCCAAGATAAGTTTTCACGGAGTAATAACCGATTTCTACCATATTCTACCTTTGTTGCAATACACACGAGCTTTTGGCAAAAAATGACTTGTGCTGAAAAAGGCCTATAACTCGAAATCCATTATGTTATTATTGAAAGAAAAATTGCAAGAAATTATCGACTATAAATTATTTCTGTTGTTAATACGAAACCAGAGGTAACCGGGTTTCACAACTTGTTTACTGGTGCAAACTTAGAAACGAGTAAAGATTGCATTGGAAACTCTTAGCGCAATTAGCACACGCATTTTGAATTTGCGCCAAAAATATACAGAAGGGCTGATCTCTATAACAAAAATAGGGACGTATTCAATGCTTAATTATTCTTCATATGAAAACGGTATTTTTGAGAGAATCCTATGAATTACTTCCCTTGTGAACAGCTCCCCTACTTTAATTTTATAAAATCTCAACGAAACATCTTTTGAAATCCAACAATATTACATTTCTATGAAAGAGACTTTACAAGAAAAACTAAATCTGTTAAAATTTCATTTGTTCTTGCTACCTGCCATTTTCAAATCAGCTCTGATAAATATAAAGTGAAGAATCCAATTTCAACGTACCTGTGTTTTTTCTTTGAGTATATCATACATTTTCTCAGCTCCTGTAGCGCGATTCATGAATATGATTTACTTCCCCTGACAATCATGTGTAAGTGTTGACAGAATATTGATTTGCTGTTGCATTTTCCCTCGTCCATTTAGAATAAAATATTAAAAATCAAGCACGCCACTGACAGTATATATCGTAGAAAGTAAAACTGTACGACTTGACCTTTGATCTATTCTCACCTGTAAACGATTTCCTCTGGTAGATAAACACGTTTTCATAAATTTAATGATGGAAAGTAAGTAATAATTCCTGAAATCCAGTCAATTAGATTAACTTCTTTTCTGAATCAAAGTTCCCTTAGGTCAATCATATTTTTGAAACATTTTGAAATTTGACTTCATTTAGATGTGATTTTCCGAATCAAATACAATTTTTTTTCAAAATTTCAATTAGCAAAACTTGACATTAAAACATGATTTTTTTTATATCTAAAAATTGTGTAACCTCAACTCACGAATTTAAAATGAAAAAATGAATATATTAGAAACCCTGCTCTGTACTCAGGCTTGAATATTTGCTTCTTTTATGTGTTTGATTCATTAAAGATACTGATTGCTTGTGGCTTTTTCTGGGATTAGTTGGGAACCCTATCGATGGATTTGGCAAGGGAAAGGAAATTTGCTTTTCCTCAATCCTGCCGATAATTTTGGAGACATGATAGATGAGCCTGTTTGAAATGTTCACATTGGCAACATTATTCACTGCATTTGTTACAGATGATGTGCAAAACTTCTGAGCGATTAAAAGACAAATATCGAATGTTCATTCATCTGTCAAAACAAGGTTCCAAAAAGTTGAAGGTGTTTTCTTTCCAGAAGTAAAAATGAAAATTTAGAAAGGGTTCAGTGGGGTACTGACGCAAATAACGTTGTGACTAAGAACGCTAGAACACACAAAAAACAGCACGTATAAATGAGGATTGAACCTTTTGCCACCTTTGAATCGTCTGCCCAGATAGAGTAATAGTTATCACAAGGTCCCAGGTTCGATTCCTGGTACGTGAAGATTCCTGGAGTGAAGAGTGTGGAAGATGTTTCATTAAGTGTGGAAGACGTTTCATTAAGACAAATCTTCGTCTGCACTAAGCGGCTAATTGAGTATAATCTTGATGATTAGGGTGGAGGTATCCTTTTGGTGGACTTGCACCCAGCCAAGGGGGGCGTTAAAAATGTTAGAATAAAGTCCTGGTTTCGACTTGACTTGAAACTTGCAAGGATCACTAAGCTGACGCATGCAAGAGAAACTGGAACTCCGTCACTGGCCTGTCATACTTCAATGAGATTTGTCTTTTACCCTCAAATGTTTTTGATACTTTGAAGTACAATGCAATAACAATTTTAAAAAGATGCTGCCTCCATTTTTGACAGCATGTATAAACTATAATATAAGAATTTAGGTATAGATCCGCATCTTTGATAATCATTGGTCCACAACGAATTGTTGAATGACTTTAAGTCACTTTCTGTGAAGGTAATAAGATAACACTCAAAAGAATCGAAAGAGGACTTGTGACATGAGACGATCAAGTTACGTCTGAGAGCTGAACATTCTAAAAAGGCGTAAAGAGTAATGGGATTTCAGTTGCTTTTGCTCAGACTGTCAGTTTACGGTCACTATCAAAAAGCATGGATCAGGAATGAAACATAAGATGTCAGCAAGGCAAATTGGATAAGAGTTTGAGTCTCGACCAGGGCTTAACCTATTTCTGATCCGCTCGGTTAATGGCCGTAGACTGAAAGTCCAAGTACCCACTGGTCCAAAAGTCCTTGTGCAAATTTGAACAGTAATAATTCCGATGTACAACTGTAAAAAAATGCAATAAATATTATATAAAAGATTAACATGTAGAGATTTATAAGGTAATGATTTCAACAAGATTAATTTCGAATTGAATGCGCAACAGTGGTTAAATTATATAATCCAAGACTGGTGGATCGGTAGATTTTGACCAATAGCTTGGTAACCTTGTTGGTTTGATCTCATCCCACTGGATTCTACCTAAGTGGTTATGTCAGAACACTTGCTTACTAACCAAAAACCTATGGATAAATTCAAATCCAGGATGGTAAATGCAATTCAAACAATTCCAAAGCAGCAGCTGCGTGATGCGTCCATCTGATTCAAAATTATTGTTGTTTGCTGTATCACAAATGATGGCGGTTCAAGATTGAGAATCGAAATGCGTTTTGATAAAAACTTCAAGACCTACCTATTCACATGTTTACAAAATATGAAATTTTAAATCAAACGAGGATTTGGCGACAACACTATCATTGCAATGAAAAGGGGCTAAAACTAAATAGGAGATACTGGTAAAAAACATGTAAGAAAATGATTCAAGACAATATTGCTACTATAAGTGTTCGTAAAAACAATAACCTCAAACATGGTGCCCAGTGATTTGATGACAATATTAGATCTATTTCGAACAATAAAGTTCATGTATCTCAAGTGGTATGATTCCATGGGCAAAATCGTGTCATACCAAGAAGTTTAATAATCGCTGTAAACTGACGGTCTGATTATTTACAATAAAACATTAAAATCAAGATGAATGGAATATGATCCAAAATCAATTTTCTTCATATTCGAGCATTTTTTATACCAAAAAGTTTAATGTTTAATCAAACAGAAAACATTGGCAAAGTTAAACATTTTTTACAATATTTGTAGCAGGAAAAATAATAATTGCACTTGAATTTACGAATCACCTCATGTCCTTTCCTAACTTTGAATGGTACACAATGTAACCGTCTTAGAGTCTATTGAATGGAGATAATATTGATTGGAAGAATAGAGTAGATCTGGTTAGTTAAACAAAGAAACCGTCACGTGACGAGCATCTTTTGATAGCAGGTTATGTTTGAGATGATTGATCGGCAAATTCGAAAAAGTGAAGATCAATCAATAAGTTATTTCTCTTGCCTTTTGCTGATCTGTGATCACTAAACAAATGTCCATGTTCGAAAAAAAAATAAAAAGAAATTAAGCGTGAACGCTACCAGGTAGAAAATAAAGGACCAATTCAGGATAACCCTGTATTATAAATTGACCCCCAACTAAAAACCTATTGGGGGTGATGAAAAAAAATGTTTTTAGGAATGAGGAGTAGATGTTTATGATTTCAGATCGCTAGCTCCATTACTGTCCTGTACTCGTGGTACATACACAGCCAGACAGCAAGACAGACGGACAGACAACCTTAAAACTAAAGGAACCTGTATTTATGCTGACCACGTTGATGTTGACCGTCTTTGTTGGCAGTTTCTATTAGACTTTATGTCTCAACCCCATACGTCGAGGATTACCTTGATATTGCTGGATTTCGATCATTAAAAAAAGATTAAACTCGAAGTTGAATTCACTATCGCAATATTTAATCGCTGGAGGATTGGAATAAGCAGGTTGTTGCAAAACCTGTCACAATTTAATAAACAGGATCGGGATTGGGGAATATGGCCAGCGACTCAAATTAGTAAAATCTTAAAAAACAAATATATTTTGTGGGAATACGATAGGCATATGTAGAGTGAAAAAGTATTGACAGGAATTAGACAAATTCTTTTGTTTTCGAAGAAAACTGAGACTTTTTTGGTGGGACAAATGTGGAGAATGGCTGAAATTAGTGGATATAATTAAACTACAATTTATTTGAGTTAAACCTCATTCTTATCCTTATATTATAATACATAGTTGTCTTTTGATTGGAACATTTCGAAAAATCTGTAGTTACCATCCCTACCAACAATTAGGAACGAGAGAGTTGTGATGGACTCTCAAAAATTGATAAACAGGGCGATGGGTCCCAAAATTAATAAACGGAGGGAGAGAGCGGCAATTAGGCACCTAAGGATGTTTGGGATCAAACACTCTCGCAAGGCAAGGGAACATAGTTCTCTAACCATTGTTACACAGTGAGCACCCGTATTCAAGTTATCAACATGCTATCAGTTGCAACGTTCCGAAAGTTTGAATAACTCATTAGTCTCATGTCAAGACGTTATTTTATGGAAATCTTCTATAATTAATGTATTCAACTGATTTGATACATGGCTTCGTCTGTCACGTTTAAAGCCAACGATTTGCAAAAAAGCGATAAATTAGCCTTACTCTTTGACTATCGTATGAGATTTAAATCCTTTACCCCAGATAATTGAGAAAAAGGCAAAAAATATAGTAGTATGGCTGTGACTTCAAATTGGTCATCATTATTAAACGAGCAGAATCTTTCAGCGATAAATCTTTGATAAAGCCATTACAATGTCTCAATTGATGCTAATGAAAATCAGCGGATTGAAATATTTATGGTGATTTGATATTTATTCTTTATTATTTTTAATGAGTTTTTTTCTAATTGCATTGTATCGGAGCTTTTTCTGTGGGATGTCATTTTGAATGAGAAGACAAATTTAGAAGAGAGTTTTGAAAATTCTGAATAAATGATCCTCATGCTAGAAAGAAATGATCTGAATGTAAGATGAAAACAAGTATTAGTGTGATTACGTAATTCTAATCATAAGCTCAACAAAAAAGGCAATATAAGGTTCAAATTGTGCAAAAGGACGTCTAGGTATAATTTATATTTTCTTTTTGACGGTGTGTCTTTTATAAAGCATAGCAAAGTTCAACCCCAAAAAAGACTTCGAAGACCAAATAAGCATATTTTGGGGGGGTTGATGAATCAAGAATTTATTTTTTCGTTGGCATGCTGTCACTGATAATGATGGTGATGCATAAAAATGATGAATAATATTTGATTAAATTTCATTTGTATTTTTTTTATTTTCTTTTGAAAAAAAAATAATTTTCTAAATGAAAATTTTTAATTACTTCCCAACATCGTTATAGTCTCAATTCGTGCAATTTTTTGAGATTGACGTATATTCTTGAAAATAAGTGGACTATGAGTATGAGATGTGTTCAGAATTGGGCAGGATACTTCAGAAATTCGACTGACTCCAATATAAGCCATAACGTTGTCATGAAAGATAATTCTAAAGAAACTTTTTGGGTCATTCTTCCTACACGGTCTTGGTATTATGACATTAAACCGACCTTGTGCCACACTCTGTTCTCGTGGGGGCTTGGACAATTAGTATTCTTGCCAAGCTTATTATTATGCATCCTCACACAAGTTGCCCGGTGGTCGCGGGTGGAGACTAAGTAACACCATGTCTCCTGAGGTCTTCTTTCTACACTCTCACAGCCCACAGTAAGACTGTCGTTTACAGTCCCCGCCCCATTCGCCCGGTAGTTATCGCTGAAAGTTGAGTGACAGCAAGTCTCTTGGGATGTTCAGCCCTCCCTTCATACTTCCCTCTCCTATCACAGCTGCGCTGTGGCTCGAACATCCACCTGCATTTGTGGTGCGTGTTGTGTTTTTGTTTCTCCTCTCTCCTCACCTCTTTCTTTTTTAAGCCACTGCTAACAACTTGAATCGTAAATCTCATTTTTCTAACTCTTTCCGCAGTATTCGTGCAGTCCCCAGCAGTATTTTGGTCTGTAGAGTCTCAATCTATCCATTTATCCATGGTTCCTCCAATCCTGCTGTGTTTGGTAAGGTTCCAAGTGCACCTGCTATTATTGGTACTTCCTTGACTTTCATGTTCCACACTTTCAGCTCCATGGCAAGGTCCATTTCACTCTCTATTTACTGTGTGGTCTGCAGGCACTGCCACGTTTATCATCTGGTAGGTTCTCCTCTTCTTGTCTGCGATGTCAAGGTCCGGTCTTTTCGCTTGAATAGGATGGTCAAATTAAATATTAAAATCATAAATGAATTTGTGATTTCCATTTTCCAGCAATATCTCCGGTTTGTGCTTTTACCACCATTATGTGTCGTCAAATCTCATTCGTTTGCTCAATTCCCACCTTGTCACTGTTGCTCCTCTATCGTGTGTGCGTTGATTCTGCTTCTGGGTAGGTTGACTACATTAACTAGTAATGTACTGTTTTTCTGTGTTCTGTCGATTTTTATTTTGATAAAGTATTTCTAATGCATTTATTTTGGGCTTTCATGATGAGCAATTCTATTTCTCTCTTCAGGTTTTCTTTTTGTAGCCATATCCGTAATCTCTTGCATGCAACACCTGTATCTGTCTTTTAAATTCTCCGTATAGTTTCTCGCTCCCGTTTTTTTTTTTCTTTGTTTGCTGTGCTGTTCCATCTTTTTCTACTTTTTTGTTGTTCGTTGCTCTATGTTGATTACTCTTTATAATGTCTTCATTGTTTGTTTGCGTATACTTTTCAAGACCTATTTTAACCCTTTACTCACAGTCTTCTATATTGATTAGTCTTCTGTCATCTTTTCTCTTCATGTACAGTTTATCTGTGTCATCTCTGGGATGTTAGGTCTCGTTAGTTATCATAAGCTTTCGAGTTCGCCGGTCTAATAACTGGATTTTTCCTTTGTCCACCCAGAGAATGGTCCTGTGTATCTTACTACTAATACAGCCTAGGTGTTCATTCCTTTTATCAGGTTTCTACTGTTTAGTTTGGTCAGATATTTTCCTAATCCAACTATGGTATTTTCTTCCTATTTCACTCTTCATTTTCCACGTTTTATCGTGTCACAGATTTCCCCCAGGTATTAGTATCGGTCTTGCATGGTCAATGCTCTAATCTTCTTGCTGTCCAGTTGTTCAATTCTTTTTGTTGCAAGCCTTCCTCCATGCATTACCATTCGTGCATATTTTTCTATTCAAAACTCTGTCGCAATGTAATGACTGTTTACCTTCATTTTGTTGAACTACGATTCGAGCTCCCCCCTATTCTTTGCAAATAGTTTTGTGGTGTCTATATACATTATGTGGTTGACCTTTTGAGAATTGGTATCCTTTGTTGTTATTCGGGATTCTGTTGAGTAGTATCATAGTTAGAAAAAATAGTAATGGAGACAGAGAGTCTTCCCGAAAGACTCCATTCTAAGTTTCCTCCTCTAGACGTCAAGTCTACTTTTCAGTTTTGCATAGAGTTGGCAATGAATCTCACCAATTGTTTACCGATCTTGAATAATCTGAGTCATTCCAGTAACCAGCTGGATGGAATCATGTCAGATACTTTTTATTGTCTATCCATCCTATTCCAACGTTCTTTTCCCTTTTTCTTCTTTTAAGATCATCTGGTCGATGGAGATAAAGTTATTCGCCCTGTTTGTTCCTCTCCAGCTCCTTCCTGTTTTTCTGGTAATAGTACTCTTCTTTATATATATATATATATATATATATATATATATATATATATATATATATATATATATATATATTCTCACTGGTATCTGTCCGGTGAGGATTTTCCAATTTGGTGGTGGACACGTGATTTGTCTATAATTGCTTACCTGGTTCCCTTTTTTATGTCCTTTTAGATGAGGGTGCTTCATTATTAGTATCATTATCATCATTATTATTGTTATTATTTTTGAACGACCATATTCATCAAAGATGATACAATGGTGTGTTCCTGCGCTCCTGTCATACAATTTAGTTTACAGACTTGGAAATCTGTATCAGTATTACGCCCCTTGTAGCAACTTCGGGCGAAAAGATTCGTTGAGCCTTAGCTTGACAGGTTTATTGTTAACATCTAGATTCTATAGGATGTGGATGTTTCTAGTTTGTTCGTTTTTACTCTGTTTTAGACATGGTTTAGTGGAAAACACCAGTGATGTCATAAATAGGATTTATTCTCACCAAATTAATGTTTCCATGAATTTTTTTACACGGCTTCTAATTTTAATGTAATTTACCGTGCTGGCAAGTTGTTATTATTATTATTATTAGTAGTAGTAGTAGTAGTAGTAGTAGTAGTATTTGCAAAAATTGCTAATTTTTTCAGTAATAAAAAATGTCTTCCGTAAATACATTAGATATTTTTATTGGTATTCCCTGCTGAAATAGCGCAGTCTTATACGCCATCAAATACAGGCGTTGAATTTAGACAAATATTCAGGTAGATCATCATCATTATCATCTTCTTTACGTCTATCAAGATTAGCCCGAACTCTCTGACATGGGCGTCTTTGAGTGAATACTCTCAAAACTGAGCGAAAGTTTTACTCCATCTTCTTTCCTATCGGTCAGTTTCGTATATGATACTTGGGGATCCATATTATGATGCTTGATGTCCTACGGTTGTCTGATATTCTTGCTACATTGTTCATTAGTTACCATTTGAGTTTTCTAATGGATTTTAAGATATCTCTGACTCCTATAAAATGCTCTCTTTAGATATCCCTGTATAATGTTAAGATTGATTCTTTCCTGTGCACTATTCTCGGTTTGATGGTCGATCTTTGGTCTTCAACGTTATTAGTTTTGTTGGAATCTATGCACCGTGGGGAGATTTGAAAAGGCTCTTCATCATCATTATCATTATTTTAGCGTCAGTCGTTGGAGATAGACCTCCCCAAATATTTGCCAAACATCTATATCATAGGCAACGCAGATCCATTCCTTTCTTGAATTGTCCATTTTGTCAAGCCATTTTAGACCTTTTTCCATATGACCTATGAGGATCCACGTTATTTGCAGGTCAATCTTTTGGTTAATCTCTGTTTCAGCTTCTGGCTAATGCTTTATTCTTTAGGGGGAACGCTTTTTCCTTATCTTCCTCGTATTGATGCTGAATGTTATACTTCTTCAATATCACCCAAGACTCTTCATCAAAGGGTGATTAGAAAAGATGGCTGAGTAACACTTAAAAAATTGCTAACTAAAGACAGAAAACACCTGTAAAAAATATATAATGAAAATGGAGAAGTTAGATTGATTGATTAGAATCATGCATGCCGGTAGGTCATGATGAAACCTTTATCAGATATATACAAGATAACCTGAAGTTGGCCTTCTTTAATTGGGTAATTAGCTGCATTTCTAATGAATATTTTCTGTTGTGTTTTCTTTTTCATGTGCCAACATTTAATGCGTGGTTTGTCTATTTCAGGTATGTAATATTTTTTTAATTGTTATCATTGATCTTATCACAATAATTACTTCTGTTCTGTTGGCGAAGAGAACACAAAACACCTGTTTGAACGTCGAAAAACGGCAGTAAGCATAAGTATATATATTTACATAAGTAAAAAAACGAAATTTATCATATGTAGTTACGAATAAGGAATGGTTTGCCCTATAAACAGGTGCGAGCACGTGACTAGAATAAATGAAGGGGGCGTACACACTTCATGTCTTCCTAACGTACTAGCAACTAAAATGATACATACGTTTGAATTCATGTATGTTGTATTCGATAGGTAGGTAGGTATGTTCCCAGATTGTAATAGAATTTAATTTCAGCAACTCTGATTTCTGGTCATGTGTGTCTCGGGAATTTTTCTCGTGAAGAAATAAAGCCTTGTCCCTCAGATACATTTTTTCCCAAATCGTAGACATATTTTGAAGGATGTTAGATCTTCAAATTATTTTAGTGGACAGTCAAAATGAATTTCGCCTAAAAATATGTGCAAAAAATATCTGTCAAATTCTTGGATATCAATTAGACAGCCGGAAAGAAAGGTTCAAGTTTTATACAACTTTAGTCCAAGTTAAAGTTGACTTTCAACCCAGTGCCCAACCCTGCCTAAAAAACACAAGAACATCCTCACCATATTTGAAGGAGTAAACCCTTACCTATTCATCTAATGTTAAACCATATACATATATAAAATCAACACTACCAAACGAGTTTTGGAATCACGACCAGTTGGTAGTTAGGTGACCCTCGTATCAGTTGAGCCAGACAAACAAGTCTAACATATCCTATCTATAATACATACCATACAAAAGTTGTCCAAGTCTTCTTCCGTTGGAATAGAAGTAGGAGTTGAGATTGACCCTTCGGCAACCAAATTTGTTCAATTTAATAACAAACTTTATCGACATTAAACAGTTTTCAACATTCTTTTGGCCAAATTTGTTACATGCTTTTTAAATATCCAGATCAATAGAGTTACTTTTCGAGAGAGACTTGAATTAGGGATGACTTTTTACAAGATCATCCAATACGATATAAGCTCAAAACTAGAGCTTACATAAGTGACAAGAGTAACACGCTGGCTAAAGCATTGGCCATCTCTATCCAGGCCTTATATGTCTTGTTTTTCTCTATTGGCTAGTGTGCAATATGTAAAATAAATGTTGAAACGACAAAATCCCGTCCCACAGAAAATGAAAAAAATATTCTCTCTCTCTCTCTCTCTCTCTCTCTCTCTCTCTCTCTCTCTCTCTCTCTCTCTCTTATTTTTCAACGTATGCAGAACTTAATCCACACTATCTTTCTGATCATCTCTTTTTCTCTCCTCTCTCTCTCTCTTCCCCTTCTCTCTTTCTCTCTCTTTCCGTCAACATTCAAATTTATAAACGCACGTAATATATGTGTATAAAGAAGTATATCCATTTCAAGATGAATGCGCATTGTAAATCGAGCATCCCTTCATACTGAAAACCGTGAATCCTAACCACTTCAAATTTGACACGGTACATAGACAGACATACATCGCAATCATCATATGTCGTGTTATCTCAATAGACATAGAGACACATTCACACGTACGGAGATTTCTCAAATTACAGTGAGATGCAGCTGTCACTTTTTGAAGACATGGGTGAACTAGTGCAATCATAAAGTATTGAACAAATGAAAAAAATCGGTCAGACACAATCGACCGTTCCTACTATTATTTGTAACTTTATATCCTTTACATTGGCAATCGAATCATCAAAACTTGAAATGTTACTCTAGGAAATGGACATTTTAATAAAACTTATGTTTTGTATTCAAATTGACAAAATGTAGTTATATTTTAAAATGAAGTCTATCAAAATGTTATATTCTTTTATACGTTTTTTTTCTCTTACCTGATGGTGTAATCTAAATCGTTTTTTGTACTGTTTGACACAATCAGTGCCAATGGACGTTTAAGAACGTTTTCACTAAGCATCAAGAGATATTAATCACTGTCCCATTTTTTAAGATTGCCAATTGTCTTCGGTTTTTGATATACACACTGCAACTAATATCTGCTCTCCAACGAGGCTACATTCTTTCTGGAGAATACCAATTTTTCTATTCTTGGTCTACACATGTCAGGTAAAGATCAAACGTTGGAGGCCCTAAATGTTCAGGGTGAATACAAATTTTGTCGAACAGAAAGATACTAAGTTCTCAGGATCGGGATCTGAACACAGTCATTATTTACTCCCAGGGTAACAGTCCTAACTGTTAATGCGTACGTAAGTAAGAGCCATGGAAGAGAAGTCAGTCCAAGTGCCCACTCACCGTATCCCTCAGTGAAAGTGGCATGCCAGTGATGAGATACCAGGCAATTGGATGGAACACAGGAAAAATGGATTCTTGCTTTACTGAAACACAAAATAAACCTCAAAAGCCTTGGCAGAAATTCGAACCTTGTTCTGTTAAGCCTTTTATCGTGTTAATACGCCATCTTGTGTTCTGTTTCAAAATACCATTCATATTTCACATTGTTATTGCTGGTATTTGGCTCGTTATTTATATAATTACCATATGTAAGTACAGAGATAACGCTAAAGCTTTAAAATTATGCTGTAAAATTACATGTATCACCGGCATCATGTGGTTTCTACCATAAAGTGCCTTTCTGTCTCTTCTCTTCACGTGTGCGTGTCTATCCGTCTTCCTATGAAATAATTCAGGCTGTTTCGGCTTGTAACATATTCAATACATGTTTTTGTAAATTTGTACTTGCCTTTATATTGAGGAACCCAATAAACTAAACTGCAAATCTAAGCATACATAACAGTCCATCGCGCAAAAACAGTCATAAAACCCGGAAGGGGAAGGGAGAATGCCACTTAACTAATGCCCGTTTCAGTTTCATCGGAGGTCGAAGTGCCCTGTAAAACGATCGATAGTTATTGCTTTGTAAACTGCTTTGAACATTATACAAAAGACCGACACATCTGCTGCACTTGTTTCTAGACACGTTTTATTTCAAGTCTTGGTTCGTATGTTTGTTTTTAATCAAACGCAATGTTTTTGATAAGAAACTGCAGTTTGATGCTATCTTTGTTATTTTATGAGAAGGTCGCATGCAAGGTTATTTCATTTGTTTTCGGATTTTTTTCAATGGACAGTGACAAAGTATGCCCTAACAAAACTAAATGTAAATAAAAACTTGTAAAAAAACAAACTTGTAAAGCTATGTTCATACATGGCGGATTACTCGTGCCAACAGATTGTAAACATTTTTATTTATTTCTTCATGAAAATTTAACAAAAATTGCTTTCAATCTTATGCAGAATTTATACTCTACTGGCTTCCCAATTGTCTCGTTCTCTCTCTCTGTTTTCTCTGTCTCTCTCGTTATCTCTGTCTCTCTGTCTGTCCGTCTCTCTCTCTCTCTCTCTCTCTCTCTCTCTCTCTCTCTCTCTCTCTCTTATATATGTATATGAATGAGTGGAGTTTTTTTCAATGGTTCATTACATATATATAAATATACTGGAGGACTTAATGCATTTAGTGGATATAATTAGCAGTAAAATGTATATAAATGAATGTAGCATGAAAATTTATCAAAATGTAAATGAATTTGTTACAGTAGCACTCTGTCTCAAATCTAGGGTGGGAGGTATTTTTATTTTTATTCTAATTTTTGAGTCGAACAGCGAACAAAAATGTCACTCAGTTTATCATATCAGTAGATGATATATATATTTTAGCAAGGGCATACAGCCCATGCATTCTCCTGATAATCTCATATGAAGCTTAAACATGGAACCTAAGCAAGAGATTTCTCGGTAAACTGAGAACCATGTAAGATCTGCGTAAAAAATCACGCTCAATATCACATGGAGATATCACAAGACAGCACATTATGTCAGGGAGAAAACTTGAGACCAAGATATCTAAGAATCCATTACTAAATTCAAATGACAATGGTCATGTTGTAAGAAAGGCAGATAACTGCTGGACATCACAACACACAACATTGATCCCCAGAGATCACATGCGCAACCGAAGCCAGCAGAATGCAAGATTGAGAGACGAAGTAGATAAATTCAGAAAGTATTGGCTCCGAAATACCCATGATAGAAAGGTTGGCGAAAATTGGGGAAAGTATATGACCAACAAGGGACGTTTAAAGACTGATATTGATTTCGAGAATCGAAGTATCTTTTTTTCAATCTATCAACACTTATTTTATATCTGCAGGTAATTTTTCTGCAACTGCTGCTTCCCAAGAGTTCAAACCACGCCATTTCCTCTATTTCAATAAAGAAGACAAATCGCTCAAATACTAGTCTGGGTTTGTTTTGCAAAGCACCGTTTGATAGACAACATTCTTCTTCATTTTCTCGCTTTCATACATCTCAGTCGCCTGTACCTCCAAACACTACAGCTTCTGACAACTAAGTCTAAGATACCATTATCCTATTTTCCAGATCCTGGTCAAAAATTGTTCCCATATATTTCAATAATAACCATGTCTTTGCATTATGCAATTCCAGCGCACAAAAGATTTTTACACAAACGGTCAACAAAACAGGTCCTGTATCAATATTTTGTTTGGCACAAAACTCTATTTCCTTTCATGTTCTAGAAGATACAGTTTGTAATAAAAACTGTTCTTTGTCCAATTATGTGCTATAAATATCGGCTACGAAGGAAATTAAATTCCAGTTGTATTTTTAAAATCAATTTCACACAAGTTGGCTGAATAAACTTGAACAATTAATACAATTATATGCTTCTTTTTTTTTATTAATTTTCGAGATGAGTTTACTAGGCGCACTTTGCAATCTTTAAGTTAGTCTAAAAAAGACTGAAGCACAATCATCATTAAATGAGTGGGTGGACCCACGACTGGAATCCAAATTAATAATCTAAATCTTTTACACTGGAATGACTTCTGTTGCTTTAGACCCAACAGCTGTATCTCAAGAGAAATTTTTGTAACGCCTTGCAATCCACGAGAGACAAAATTAGGATTAACACTACCGCACAAAGCTTCTTGTGAGTTCGCCTTACGTTATTTTTTCGCTTTTTCAAAAGAAGTGGAAAGCGAAAATTTTCGTGCAACGTTAGTTTTGCAGTAGACCGTTGTAAACGCTGTTTCCCAAATCTTAGCCTTGATCTCCTATACCTCTTACCACCCTAAACATTGACGATTCAGTCAAATATAAAATCATCAACATTTTGGTGAGGTAACAATCGAGATTCTTCACATAAAAATCATTGGTAATTGCTTCTTTGCTCCAGGCTATTTCGGCTTACGAAGGTTTTTTTTAATGCTCTTGCATGCTGGTTAAAAATGTGCTCAGTAATGATTTGGTATCCTCTGACTAAGATAAGTCTGATAAAACCTTATATTTATGAATCGTGATTTAAAGCATCATCTTTTCATTTACATTTATTTTCTGACTTACTAAAACTTAGAGGATCAAATTCATACTTACAAATGGTTTACTGAAATTAAGAATCACCCTACATCAAGCATCACCACACTCATTCACTATTGAGATCAACATATTTTCAACTTGGTATGGCACTGTTTCCCAAACATTTAGGGAGAAAACAATCCTCCAAAATGTTTATCTTCACAGAAGTAGTGATCTCTCGTTTAAATTTTGGTTCATAACTCATACGACGAAAGAAATACAACCCTTTTATTTCCGCCGTATCAAAACCTCTGTAAAATAAATGTTTTTTTTATTTTCTTTGTTGGAATTTGATTCAAGTCCTCTGATTACATCTTCCGCAACTGTAACCCCGTTGATTAGTATTGTTGTCATTGACATTTCAAAAAATAAATGAATCTTACAAAAAAGGACGGACGTATTAGTTTTGAGTGTAAATTGACCTGCACCCAAAGGTCTTTTGCATGTCCATAATTTCGACCATTAATTCCTTAATGATTCATCCCGAAGGTAAATTATCCTCTTTGAAATAGCATGAGTAAACAACAATGAGTTCATATAGTCCAATCATTTAGTGGATGCCTAAAATTGTGGACAGTGCCGACCACTATATATGCTACGTTTCCCTAAACGCATGCCTATGGTAAAGGTTGATTTATAAATCAAGTAAAATAAAGAATTAAACTAAGAATAAAAGAATCATGATCTAACAATATACTGCAATAAAAGGAGAATAGAAGTAATTTCCGGTCCTCTAAATTTCCGACATCTGTACCATTGTGCCTCAGGACGATTATCAAATAAAATTTATGTGTTGGTTATTTTTGTGCTTAACTGAAGGTAACTAAAACCACGAATAAGGGTTCACTGCTGGAATATTTGTATTAACTATCGTGAAAAGTTGGGAATTGTACTTTTTTTTAAACTGCGGGGAATTATTGGTCATTTCCGTTGTTCTTAACCGTCATTTTTCACCCAAGAAATAACAAAGCCGTATCAATTTATTATACGAGAGGGAAAGTCTTCAGTGAAGCAATGGCTAACGAACTTCTCTCAAGAGCATCCACATCAGAGGGTCTACTCCAAAATCATAGCCGAAGGTCAAACTTAGTTTAATCTATTAAGATACAAGTCAAACGTGAGTTATATCCAGCTTATTAAAACTCACTAGGATAGTTCTCGATCCAAAGGTGCATGTTCAGAAGGGAACAGACTTTATGGCAAGCCTGCCATAGTTGTCATGTAAAATAACGTTCCGTCTATTGTACGGAACTACGTCTGCGAAGTATTTCAGTTACTCCTTTTCAGTGCTACCAATTTGAATATTTTACAACTAAATTTTGACAATACCAAAGAGTGGGAGTTAAAGGGGATAATTTGTAGAAACTCTGAAGAGAATTTTATAATCTTGAATATTTTTTATTAGATGATTCTTGAATCGCTCGCTGTTCCCAAAAAAACTCGGAACTTGATACTTTACTGCTTTATTTACTGACTAATATATTTGTCGAATGCCTACTTCGTTCAATGACTAGATGAAAACTAATCGTACTACACAAACCCAGATTAGTAAAGGTTTCTTCAATTGTAATTAGATCAGTCGACTATCTACTCATCGGGCTTATATTCTAACTTTCAGATGAAAATGTGACACAAAAGTAAATTAGGACTTCGTGAGAATGTTACCTCCGGTTTCTTGTAGATCGGAAGTTAATAATGTCAGTAGTGCACGGAAGGGAACGAAGTTGATAGAGCGTTCAGATGTCAATGTACTATTAATTCATGATAATTAGTACGAGGAACTAACCGTTGGAGAATATTAGTGAGCATCGTACTTACAGCGATTGAGTGATATTATCATTTAATTTCATAAAGGCGCAAGATTAGGTAAACTAAGACACTAACAGTGCGTCAGATAAACGATACAAAACAAGAACGGAATTCTAACAAGTCCATCTACCTCTGAAATGGACACCATGAATAGGGAAATCACTGAGAAATAAACTGCAGATAAGAGGTACCACTAAAAAGAACAAACTTTTGTAAATGTTGACTGCAGATACTGGGGACCATTGAAGAGTCGACCGACCACAGATAAGGGCGATTTTTGAAAAGAAGCTCTGAAATATAAATTATATCGAAACAATTTCAATTTATATTCCATTGCTTGTGAACACTTGTAAAGTAATTTTATATCCATCACGAAAATAGAATTTTAAAAAAAAAATGATTTTTCTTTGTTGACGTCAGTTCACTGGGTAACCTTCCCGAGGAAATGTGAGCACATCTAAAAATAATACCATATATAAAGCAATGTGATATGTGCCAGAAATCATTTGACGTCATGAGGTATTTAAAAAATGTTTATTAAGCAGGAAAAAAATACTGAAGTTTTCGATTGTGCAAGTCGATCAATTCTACCGAAGCAGTCGTATTTTTTCTTTCAGTCATTCAGCTTTGAAAGTTAGAATAAAGCGAGATTTGTCAAATATATCCAAAGCAAATTCAGTAATATGTTTTATAGTCTATCACTAGACTTGATCACTGGCCAGGAGAAAGTTCACAGGCTGCTGAAGAACAATACGAAATGAACTCTGTAATGTTGAATGAATAAAGTATAGACTCTACGTGTTTGTTCTTACGAAAAGATTATAACTAAGATATATTGATTCGTAATTCTACAAGACAGAAGAACAACGAGTTTTTTTTTCAATCGAGTACTCCACGACCTAATGTTTTATGAGTCAGATTATGAAGTTGTAATTTCCAAAAATTAGAAGTGAGATCTTTGTCACGATGTCTCCATCACAAGTGCTAACCTTTCAAATCCGAAATACTGATAAAAGATAAGCACGTCGACAGTAAGCGTGTTACAAGGAAGTTGATAAAAGAAAAAAAAGAAAAACATCTCCCATTGAATGAACAGTTTGGTTCTGTATGATGATAGCCCAAAAGACTTGTACTTTTTTTCACTATCACCATAACCAAACCCCCTAAAGCGTCGTTCAGCATGTGTCTCCTTTTAAAACCGTGTTTTTGATAGCTATATCGATTTTTAACATGGGAGTTAAATCGGTTCACAGAGAAAAATACTCTTAGTTTGATGAAAAGTCAACAAAAAAAGAACAATGAAATTCATTCTGTTTTTCAAAGCGAGCCATCGTTACTTGAATATTCATGGATTGCAAATCCCAGTGAAAAACTTGCAAAAATTACCAATGGTGTTGGACAAAGATTATAATTTTACTCTTAAGTGTTTGTCTGTTTATCCACAGAACGTTCCCAAAGTTCTAAATGAATTTCAATCCTTTTCGTGGAACAGTGGGCAAGGGTCTGGTAACAAGTGATAAAATTTGGGGACGGATCAAGGAGTTTTTCGCTATTTTGTTAACATTGAGAGAACAATTTTGCAGATGCAATAGCGTTATTACCGTGATATCAACCTAATGAAAGTGTTGTCCAAGAAAAACTTTTCAGAATTAGATGAAAAATTTAAAAAAACAAATAATTATTTCAAGCTTTTGTTCCAGCATAGTCTGGGAATCTCTAAGCCACTTGTTTAGTTTTTAGTGACATTGGCAGAAGTTCGCGTTCTCTGACTGGTTTCTAGTTTTGACATTTGAGTCAAGATTTATATCTTTTGTAGTAATGTATACATTTAGGATTTTGAAAAAGATTTACTAAAAGACTCTAGATTTTGAAAACGAGAGCTTGCTGTATATCTACTTTTACTTTGTAAACACTGTACGCTCTAACAAATAATTTTTAATTCTACATTACTAACTCGATGAAAAAGGAGAAAAAAATCTTAATTCTCTTTCATGAACTGTATTTACAAACGAATCTAATTATTTTGAGATAATTATATAAAACTAATATTATATATTTAGTAATGTCTATGATGTCTTTGAAAGATTGTTAATACTACGTGTGGCCAACATGATGGTATGAGAAATCCCGCGTAGAAATAAAAATTATACAATTTTTTCTACCGACACACAAATAAAAACTTTTTTTTTAACTGGTTAAATAAAACACTCTCGTGGTAAACAAGCTAGCTAGCTAACTTATTCATTCTCGCTTAACTTTGGCGATCGCTCGAGAACAAATGTATCCAACGAGATTTGGCCGTAAGCTATTCAGAGATTTAGAAAATCAATTTGGGTTCTTGTTGATGATATTCTAGCGGTTATCTGTCTCATAATTTCAATCTTGAAGCCGCTGTCGCTATAAGAAACCGTCAACCAAAACTGACAACATAGGTTTTTTTCCAATCTTTAACCTAGTATGGCTGGCTATGTATGGATCGCATTTACAAGATAAGATTAAACTATATTGGTTCCTTGCTTCTCTCATTCAGCATTCACGCATGTTGTATTTTTGTTTTTTTAAATTTGACCACTTCAGTGATAAGATCAACGGCGAAGAAAGTAACTAATCCATTGATCAGCCTTTTTTCGAGTTTTTAATTGATCATCCCCAACACGGAATACTGCCGAAAGACATTGGTCACGTTACGGTTTCCATTAACTGACTACCCATTCCCGTCTCTCTGGTTTTCATTATCAGTCATGTCCTGATTACTCGACTATTCTAGAATGGATCTGGAAATCTTCACTGTTTCGAAGGACTTGACAGTTCATCATGCTGATGAGATTAATTTGTTCCTTATCAGTATTTGTCGAAGAAATTGGGTCTCAATCTCGTAGAAGAGTTAGAATTTTTTTTATCGAAGAGCAGGCTAGGCCGAGTTATGCTTAGAGCTAAGATGAATGATCAACGATTTCGTTCAATCTCTGATTGGTTCACTTCTGTTTACTGCTTTAGATTTGCCAGAAGGAAGCGTAATATTAGTTTCATTTGCTGAATTTTATAAGACTTTGTCAGTCAATAGATATGGAGATACGGACTGCGTTACAGCTGGCAATTTGGCGTGAAAGAAGTATGATGAGCCAACATATCATTGAGAAGACTATCGTAGTATCCATCAAAATGACATGATTGTTTACTCGTGGATAAATCATACAAATAAATATTCAAGTAAAAATATATCTATTGCGAACAAAAAACGCATACTTTGAACGATATTTACTTTCAGCTTGATATTCTATAACTTTTAATAATCTGATGTTCATTGTGATGATTTTAAAAACAACGAAGCAGTAGAATTTCTTGTCCCTGTATGATATTTTCACTGCCGAAGTCTTTCCTTGGGATAAACAACTTTGAATTTTCCATTAATGTAAGATTCATTTCAAAACTAGTTAACACCCTTGGAAAAATTGACAGGTATGTATTTCGGAGAGATGATTTTTGTTTGAAAAATAAACTGCAGAATCTGTTACATTGGAACAGTTCATTGTTTCAAATGGCGAATGAGATATGATTTTATCAGGAAAATCCTCACCTTTGAGAGGGGGGAGTCAGTTGTTATGGATGAAAAACAGAAAAATTACACTGTTTTTTATATAAAAGGAGATTAAAATTCTAAAATGTTTCCTCTCTTCCATTAGTGATTTATCCCGGACGTAAAATATCACATGCACAATGTACGACCCCATTATAACACATGCCACGGATCCTGTACTAGATTAACTTAGCCTTTAACCGAATATTGATCTCTTTATAAAGATTGATAACCTTTTTTTTTATATCTCAGCTGCGACTTCAAAACCTAAGTCAATGTTAAACAACAATTGAAGGTATCTTTATCACCTTGTATATATGACCGGTGATTTTTTTGACAACAGGCTATAGTACGAAGTTAACATTTGTCAGATATATCAGTAGTAGACGATGCAGTGTAGTTTAAAGTTTGTTTTCCTTACTTCTTTTTTTTTTGAATCAGTTGATCTCACAAGATGTACTTTAGAAAAAATTTATCACATATTATACGTTTAATTCTATACTCCTTTTATGAATTATCTCCCTTGTCTTCTACTTTTTAGAATTGTCTGAATTCAACAATAAAATACCTAAACTGACGATACTGAAATGATTAACTGAAATACTTTGAACCCGTAATTTTTTACGACCGACGGAAAATTATTCCATGGGACAATTATGGCATGTTGTTACATTCACCATGGAGTCTGGTCCCTTCAAAACATGCACCCTTGATGTGGCCACTGACCAAGTTTCAATCTAATTCAAAATTTTTGTCTGATTGAATTTTTCATTTCATTGCCTATTGATGCCAAACTATGAATGAATATGTAAGGCTCGTGAAAGTGGAAATAACAACGCTTCCTTCATACTGCTGATCTGCCCTTTGCACAACGGATCAGAGCAGATTGGTGCTGGTGAGAGTCTCTGGATACCATGTGATCTCTTAACGCTTCAGTTTTTGTTGAACTAAGTCGATGTGTTCTTTCTTGTGCACGGCACGTGGACAACTTTTTGTTGATTGACCTGCTCTCCAATCTCCTTAGCGCGGGGCTTAATCGAAAAAAGGATTTAAATTGTTTTTGTTCATGTTTCCGCTCATAGTGACGTTTATTTATATCAATTAAAACAACTGTTGGAAACCGTCAACCAAAACTGACAACACAGCTTTCTTCAATGTCCAATTGAGTCTGACTGGCAGATTGTGTATGTACCATGCATACCCCCCCCCCAGCGGAACAAGATAATTTCTACATTTACCCAATATTTGCCATCCCTCCACCTATATAGATTTTTAGGGAGGGGGTAAAATTTACAATCTGGGTCTATCCTAAGTTCATCTTTTGTTTTGTGTCCGGCACCGTTGATGCTTGCTTTTCGAAAATTCAAAAGTTTTATCAGTGATCACTGTCCAACAAATGGTGAGAGAAATGAGCTATGCATTGAAAATCCTCTCTCCTTTCTTTTAATCCTCAATAATTTCAGGGTCTCTTATTGTGGCCATTGTGTACCAACAAGGCCCAATTTTTGTGCTTTTGTGCTTGCATTTTTTTATGGATTCTATGGTACCTCTCATACGTGGGTTGATTTTTCTCAAGATATATTGGGTTCATATTTTTTCTCAAATATTCGTCGCTATCTTGTGATCTCTTCATGCGATGTTAAGTGTGATTCTCTTTTGGCATCGTTGCATTGTTCTTAGTTTGAAAGCCAGTGATATGGTTAAGTTTCTGCCCTATGAGTGATTATCAAAAGGATGCATTGGTTGTACACTGTTCTTCTCAAAACTGAGATTTTTCTGGATCTTGAAAGTTGAGCTCACTCTGCTAAAAGCTTGCAAGCCAAGGTTTAATTCCTCCTTCTTTTTTAGGATTTCAATAAGAATCAGTGGAAATGTCGATGCAATCATACAAAAAATAGTAAGCCCCATATACGTTAGACTTTTGCAATACCTCACTGAATCATTAGCTCCTTTATCGGGGAACAATAAAGACTTGGAACCCTTCTAGCTTGAAAAAGGAGTAAGACGAGGTGACAATATCTCACCCACTTGCCTCGAAATAATCTTTGCTTTCGTTTTCTCCCTTCATCTCTCCAACTTCCCTTCCCTTAGTTCTCTCTCTCTCTCTCACTCTCTCTCCTACTCTCTTACCCTTCTTGCACTTTATTGCTCTCTCTCCCACTTTCTTGTTTTCTCCACAATCTCACTTTCTCTTTCTCTCTCTCTATTGCTCTTACATTCTAATTGCCACTTCCTTTCTTTCTCTCTCTCTATTTCTCTTTCGATTTCCCCTCCCTTTTTCCTCTCTCTCTCTCTTCCTCCCTCTGTTCTTCCCTCCCTCTCTCTCTCTCTCTCTCTCTCTCTCTCTCTCTATATATATATATATATATATATATATATATATATATATATATATATTTCCTAGATCTATTTCTGAGTTTGCCGAGTTATCATATAAATCCCAAGAGAAAAAGAAAGTCCTGACGTATTAATCAAATAAAAATCAATTGAAAAAAACGTAGAATCTCTCCTGTTGAAGGTAATTGGATCAATGTCCAAAAATAAAGATAATCTTTATCTTAATAAATTGACAAGGACCTTGCAAAGTGTGAGTGAGCTCCAAGATTACGGCTCATTATTTGCTCTAGTTAACATTTTAATTGCATTAAATAAATCCCATTTGAATCAGAGATTATTTAACTTTTCTTTCAATTTTTGAATAGTGGGTCAAAAATGAAAATCTTGACTCATTAAGTCTTTTTTGAGTTTAAGATTAATAATCATAAAATCAACAATGTGTATTTAATCAGATTCAAAAAGAAACAAGCAATGAGGAAACAAACTGTTAAGGAATGTGTCTTTGTAAAGGATTTAAATTCCAAAAGATTTTTTAATTAGAAATAAAGGGATCAAATTTGACTCACATAAAGAAAAAACATTGAAAAATAGTCGAGCGTACATTGAGAGAAAATAATGAGGTCAGGGGGTTCTAACCCTTTCCAAGTCCTGAATGAGAAGTCAATTGCTTAGTCAACCTCTGTTCATGACTAATGAACTTCTTTGATGAGATAAACATGGAAAGTTGAGCCACTCTTTAAATGTTTTTTTTTGGGGGGGGAGGTCGTTGTTGTTTTTTTATGGAATTATGATTAATTTAAAGGATTTTTTTATTTAAAGAGAAAACAAAATCCATGGAAAGAATGAGAAAAAAATCTAATATTAATCAGAGACGATGACACAAATACTTGACACCATTCCTATTTGAAGGTGGGTGCCCACAATATAATTGACACCCACAGGAATCTCAGTACGTATATATATATATATATATATATATATATATATATATATATATATATATATATATATATATATATATATATATATATATATATATATATATATATATATATAATTACACACACACACACAAATAGAGAGAGGGAGAGAAATAGACAGATAGACAGGCAAACGGAGGAAGAGAGACAGAGAAAGGTATATATAGAGAGAGGGACAGAGACAGGGTTAGAGGGGAAAGGAAAAAAAGACAGAAAGACACTTTATATATATAGTGTTTCAAGCTTTTGAAGCTATATGTATATATATATATATATATATATATATATATATATATATATATATATATATATATATATATATATATATATATATGTATACATATATATGTATATATGGGGGGTGTATGCATGTGTATGCATATATGAGTGTGTGTGTGTGTACTTAAAATAAATACTTCTCATGTATTTCACAGCTCCACGAAAATTTAATTTTGAATTAATATCATTATTGAACTTTATTCAAAGCCTCTCCAGCCAGTCAAGCAAGAGAGCCTTTTTCTAAATTTGAATTTATAATCTTTTTCAGTTTTGTTCTTTTATAAAAGTTATTTTTTATAAATTCATCGTTAAAATTTTTATTTTGTAAATTTCATGAATTTTTCATACCAACCTAAATATTCAACGGTGCGACTTTTTGTTTTCATGTCTGTGACAATGGATTTTCTATCTCCAGCTATTCATTTGAAATAATGGACCTTTCCACTCAAATGGGTTCAGTTTCTTTTTAATAGATGAAACTGATAAAACGTAAGATATCATCTACCTTATTAAAAGTGTATGTGTGTGTGTGTGTGTGTTTTGTGTGCGTGTGCGTTTTGTGTGTGTGTGTGTATGTGTGTGTGTGTTTCCATGTTGTAGGGGATTCATAGTGATTTACATTTTAGAAAATGATTATTAAAATCTAAATAAATAAATATTTTCTTCATTGAAAAAAGTAATCCGATTGAAATTAAAATATATAATGATAATATATATATCCAGATCAATATTGACAAAATACAAGAAAATATTGAATGTAGACAATGAGAACGAAGGAATGGGACCGTAAATCATAATTTGTGAATGTTTGTTCAGTAGGACAATATAGGCATGACTGGATGGGATAATTAATTCACTGAAAACTGAGCGAATTTAGCCATGCAAGTCAATGAAACTATCCAGGGTTGAAAAGCTTGCTTAATGAATCAATTGACTGCTGTCAAAAAGGTCTATATCAAGTACATTTGAATACATAATGTTTGAAAGTTTAAATGGACCATCTTGAACAGATGGTTTTTCCACAAACATTCCCCATGTTTTACTTTCAATTTAACATAGAAAATCCTCAAAGAAATGTTTATATGCATTGAGTATTGTCTATTCGAAAAGGTAATCTCCGTTCTACATTTGAATAAAGACGAACTTAGTGAAGTTTCAAGTGAGTTTTTATTTTAAATCTTAATGGCTTTTATACGATTCTAATGTTTACGTCGATATTTGAAAGCAATAGAACATTTTACTCGGTGGTCAGACTATAAATGGAAACATTTCATACTCTGGGTTAGCTATGGTTAAGTATTTACAGTACACTCCCCTTGCAACTTAGTTCGTTCTGACAGTAATATTTAATGACACCTACATTGAAACAGAACGTTTGTTTTTTATGAAGACTATTGTTCGAAATTATACTTTTTTCTGAGGAAATTGAAAAGTCAATAATTAGCTTGTTGCATTATCTAGTTTGCATGTCGATTATTTAAATGAAGGCCGTATTTTCAAATATACCCGTTTTAACAGCACTCTCCGAGGGTACAATAATCACCGGAGTTGACTGTATATGGCATGTATGATCTGACATATTATCGAAAGTCGAGATGAATTTCCTTTTTAAATTCATCTTTTGGATATCCATCTCTATGATGCACATTGGAAAGCATGGAGTGAATAATCGTCAGTTGCAATGAATTTAGTCAAGCGTTAGTGAATGAATTGACCACGCAAACTTTAGTACAAAGCCAGAATTATGAAACTCAGGGGGAGATATTAACTCCTCATTCATGGCTTGCAAGATAGGAGCATTATTCATTACCTAACGACCAGGTTCATATTTCTGAGTACTCATTTCTTCCTAACCATTTTGGCAATGGGTAAATAGAGCTGAGCTAAAAAATGAATATGTTGCAATGCCAAGAAATCATGTAATTATTCAAATAAAATTGCCTATATGCCATTCTCTGAATTTTAATCATCAAATCTCGGAAAAAATGATATTCTTTGATATTCTCAATATGATTTTTTAATCATTTTTTATAACACTCCTCGAATCGGAAATCTAATGACAAGACAAATTTAAAAAAACAAATCAATGATTATATTTCTCTAGTATACAGATAATTTACTGAAATAAGTCTGCTACTCATGTTGAGAATAGCACTAATATAGAGAATTTTGAAAATAATTTAGGTAAGATTTGACGTTGTAGAAAAGGTATTACCTTACAAGGACATTATGTAGATCAGTCTTGAGAAATTTTAAAGAAGATCTGATCTTCTCTATTATTGTTCGGACTATCCTCATCTTGGTTGTTTTCCATACAACGTTTCGGCTGTTGTACTCTACAGCCTTTATCATCTGATAGGTGTGGGGGAAGTAACGAACCAAACCCTTTATTTAACCGATGAGGGTATATATACGGCACTCCCCTCTTAGCAGGAGTAGTATTTTCGAATTTTTATTATCTCACACTGGGATTGAGCCTACCACCATAACTTGTAGTGATTCTGTCCGATCCTCTAACCACTACGCCATGTGTCTGGTGCTAATTTTTAGGAGCCTTAAACCTCAGTTTTTATGGGGGGGGTATTTGATGTTACTGTTTTCTGTCTTTCATTATTAGAGGTTTCCATATGGTATCCATTTCAATACTACGATTACCGAGGCAGTGTTCTTCCCGATCAATTATTTCAACCTCATTCCACAGGGGTAGGTGGTCTCCCTTTTTCCTCCATACGTGATCAGCTGTACCCGATTTGTTGGTTTCAACTTATCTCACCGCTTTTCAAGGGGCGACATGTTGTATGGAAAACAACCAAGATGAGGATAGTCCGAACAATAATAGAGATAATAATAATACCTCATCTCAAAAATTCAGAGAAACAGATCTGATGTTCTTTAAAATTTCTCCATACTGAGTAGATAGTGTATGTAGTTGGAGATTCCTTAAGAGATATAATAGAACAATAAATGAATTCAAAAAATAGATTCGTGGTCTCACCCTGGTGATTGTTCGTTCATCTGACTCATACCAACATCAGTTCCTTTATTACAAGTATCTTTGGCTTTTCAAAATTTCTCTTCACACTACTTTTTTGCTTTCTGAATAGAGGCGAAAAGCAAAAATAGCATTCAACGTTAGTTCTACCACTAGCTGCCTTAGAGGCAGTGTCCATCTCCTTCCTCTTTATCGTACAACCATGTCTCCTAAAGCATCAACCTCCAAAACCTCCAGCGAATCAGCGTAACATATCATCATCACCATTTGGGTAGTCTGGGAACACTCAAGAATTTTTCCAATATAAATTAATGGTAATTACTTCTTTGCTTTCCACAATTCGACTTATAAAAGGTTTTCCTAGTAATGTTGTAATATTGGGTACGTGGAAAGAGTAATGAAAAGCAATAAAGCAATAATCGAAAAAGACAGAGGAATAAGGAGAGTTGTGGAGATAGGAATAAGGTAAGTTGTGTCGGAAGGAATAAGGTAAATCATAAAAGCAGACGGCAAACCGAAATGAGGAAGTGAAGCAAAGAATCAGGTATCCACTTCATAAATCATTGATGAGATTTCTTTTTTGATATTTTTTTCCTTAACTGCAAATCTCTATTTTCTCTTATCCGAATCCCTGGGATTCTTGAGTGATGCCTTTGATCTGGACTGTGTGTATTTTCCGGTTCTGTTTTTTAAACCGTCAACCGAAACAGTCAACAAAGATTTCTTCAATTTTAATGTTGATCTTGTTAGCTATGTATATATCACGTGAACAAACTGTAACAATGGCTCAAGAGGACTAGAAATCTTAATACTCACTGCTTAATATTCGAAAATACCCCTAAATAGTGGAGGGGGTCGATTTGCTACGTGAGTTTATGCTGAATTGTTCCCTTAGTTTGAGCCCAGCAGCATCTGCACCCGTTTTTTGTTTCTTTTTTTTGTTGTTTTTTTTTACTTTCCCCAGTGATCACTGCTCATTAAAAGTCGAGAGAATTAACCTATTCTCGGTCAGCCTTTTTTCTGATTTTTCTTATTAATCACCCCCAACAGAGTGTACAGCAAAGACATGCTAGGCAAGAGACAGTTTCTATTGAGTGATTAGGCGGACTTTTTTTTTCTTCGGCTGAGAGGAATAAAGAAAAGTAAAAAATAAAATAGAATAAAAAAAGATGCAATGGCTGCTGTCATAATTGAGATCAGAAGTGACATTTCCTCATACGATGATCATTATATCGAAATTGAATTGGACAAGAATTGATGTGGATGCGTGTTTCCATACCTGCAATCATGGAAACGCATATATTCACCTTTTTTCAGTTATATTTATGCGTGCACATATTAAGCTCTGAGATTTTTTTTCTTGTATCTTGAGTGTTTATATAGATGTGTAAATAAAAAATATATATGTATGTAATATCTTTCCCAAATTATACTCCAATAGTTTCATGTTCCGACAGAATTATTAAAAATACTTGTAGAGGAAAGAAAAATATATCATACGAGATATGCATTATTAAAAACATATATGTATATGGGTTTGTGTTTTTTTTATTATTATTATGGTGCAGAGTGGAAAACTACCGAAATGTAATTTGACATATAACGCACAGGATTATTTGAAATCTTTGGCTGAAAAAGACAGCCATCGAAATATGTCTTCCCTCCAATATATAATCACTTATGTACATACACGGGTAGGATGATGTAAAGAAAGAGGATTCAAATGAGTTGAGATGAATTCAAAAGAAACTCAAAGGCTCTCATAGAGCGCACACCTCAGTCAACCCTGACATGCATTCGTTTTTCCATCACTAAAAAAATCGGCTCATGTGGATTATATGACAAAGATCATCAGCTAACTAAAACTTAAAACTGATTGAATACCAATTCAAAAATATTCACGACGCCCATTTTACATGAACTATTGCCCACTCTTCCACCAAAAATGAATTAATATTTGGTTATATAGTGTTGACAAACTGACAGATACGGGAGAATACATATACCTCTCCCAATATTGTTTGAAGAGACGAAATATCTGCTAAAAGTAGTTGAAAAGTATGAAGAAAAATTTAGAATTTGTTGCACTATTCGATTCAGGAGAAAAGAACATCTGTATTTAAGAGGATATGAGATTCACTTTTCATAAATGATAAAAATTATCTAATAATCACGTAGTGTACCAGTAGATCAAGTTTAACTCCATAATACTGTTATATTTTCTACTAAAATACATCATCAATATTTTTATAATTGAAAAGTTAACTAGCGGTATAAAATCTCAAGTTGTCATGAATAGCAAATGCAAAATTTAGCATTAAAGAGGAAGAAGGGAAATAGTTCATTCTTTGCACATGTCTCAAACGTGTTTGTTTGCCATTTTAAACAACATTTTTCGAATTCCTTCAGATTACTTCTGCACGCATCATTTAAGCATCTTTTGGTGTGCTCAAGTTGGAAAATAGTTTTAAGGATTTATTTTGACCAACAAATCGAAAATTTCCAATCTCTTCGTCTTTGATACTTAACCATGCGTTCCGTATTTACGACAATTTTCTATCATTGTAATCATCATTTGAGTTTTTGCAACAGTTGCACCTATTGGTTTCCACCGGTAATTTAGTGACAGCAAGTCTCCTGAATACTCCATGACTCTCCTGTTTCTGGCCAACTTCAGTAGTGCTGTTGTCAGGGTAGTTTCACTTCTATCCCTAGATCCCAGTCCATCGAGTCATTTTGCTAGATTCGTGGGGTCTGCTCCCATGGCCCCGACTACTATGATTCTCTGGAACAGATTCTGCTCTGTGCTTGCACCATTGGTTTGTATAGTCTAACAGTAGTAACTTGCACAGTTCCCAGTGGATGACCCTCCCCACTCAGCTGTATATGTTCTTGTATTCCCTCAAGACTTATTAGCTACACTCGATGAATTAATCAAATGTAGGAATTTCTGTAAAAATTAAAGCTGGATGTTTTGAGAAATATCTCCATTTGGTTTTATAACTTAATATGGCTACAAAAGGAAAGTTCTTCAGCTACACTATTGGACATGCAGTGAACTTTTTTTCTGCTATACAGTTGGTACATAATTCAAGGATATTAGATAGTTACCCATAAATATACTGTTTGAAAAATTAGTATTACCTACAGAAATAGTTTGATCTAATATACTATCAAATATGGCAATTTATCAAGTGATTAGTAACTTTTTGTCATCATATTATTCAGCTCTTAAAGAAAAGACAACTAGTACTGATTGATATTCCAATTGAAAAATAAGTATTTAACTTACAAGTATTATAATGGCATGAAAATCTCAAATGAATTAACGGAATATATGGTACTCAAAAGCAACATTACTACGTAAATTGCTGGATCTTTTATTGTTGTTTCTCATCGCAACGATCAGTTTGACTTACTTTATCCGTGATTCGAACTCGAATCATCTATCTCTCAGGTGTCCCTCAAATACCGAACTTAACATTTATTCATAGAGATAGAGAAAAATATCAATATATATCCGTAGATATTGACTTCGTTAGGGGTCCATGCATTTGATCCTGTGCAAAAACAAAGCTATGCTTAGTAAATGACTTTCTGATTGTAATATTAACTGTAACTGATGATACAAATCCTAGATAGCTATGTTGTAAGGGATTCAATCCATTTTTTTAAATGTCTATGTATCTCTGTATTTGTTTATGTGTTCCAGTGCACCTGCCTAAAGATTTGAAATTTGGCATCAGTCCCCCAGAAAACGGCCTCTAAAACACCTCGTTTTTTTTTTTAAGTAAAAGCTCTTTTGACCTATTTGGGGTTTTATTTTGGTTGATTCATTATTAATGATTTTCACTTTTTAGATGATATCCAGTGGAAAACACCAGTGATACCATGTGTAGAATTTTTATCTGACTTTATTTATTCTTTCATGGAATTTTGTTCACATGATTACAAATTTTGACGCTACAGTTGTTCAATTATTAACTCATTGTTCTTGCTCTTATTCTTGTTATTTAGTAAATTAAAAGTCAACTCCAGCCTCTGATTTCGACTAGATTTTGACGCAGCAAAATCTAATGATTGCTGAAGCCATTTGAGTTCAACTATATGCGTAGCGTTTATTATTGCGATACCAAATTACAAACGTGACTAACATGACCTAATTGAAATTACAAAATTAAGAGTCATTCTACATTACAACATCGATGTTGAAATATCCTTTTTCTCAAAAAATATGGCCACCAGCCGTAATTTCTTTATTTTATGCAATTACAGCTTGGGAAAGGTTTTCTTTTATAGGAATGGATAATGGGGCAGCCGGTATTGATCTATTTTCTAGGTAAATTGTGTTAAATTGATACAAAACCCATTAGTGCCATATTTTGCAAACATTCACAGAATTCATTGTTACTTCCACTTCTACTCAGATATTTATTTCTTTTGCAATTAGTAAAACTTGGTATGTATCTTATAAATGTAGGGAAAATTTTATTGGAAACTTTTCTTCCATCGGTCAACGTTGAAATAGATTATTCTTCAAATCAACACAATAAAAATCATTTTTTACGATACATTGATTAGGATGAATGGATTCATTTGGAAAAAATCGTCTAATCTGTCATCGACATGTCTACCTCATCGGAATATTCGGAATGTTTCAAGTTGTGGCCCCAAAACGATTTTTTCGTATCAGTTTACTAAAACCTGAATGAATTGTCAACGATCAATCCTAGGGAGGCCAATCGACAACTTTCTATGAAATATTGATATATAAAATACTATTTTCTAAGCTTGGGGGTCAACCAAATTTACAGCATCACAATGCTTGACTCAATATTCTAAATGTAACGAAAGAAGAAATCCTGTAGCGTATTCTCAAAGTTTATCCATTTATCCTGCTCGGTGCAGCATTGTTTCTTCATTTTTTCAAATATATTCATAATACCAAGATATTCCTCCATGAAGTCATAGAATGAAGACTGGGGTCTTTTTATGCTGGAATATACATTTAAATCAAAAGATGATGTATTGTCAGAGAAACTGAAAATATATTGATGACTGTACAATGATGCTATAAATTTATATGAATAAATGGTTAATTAAAAAAGTTACAAGACCCTCTTTTATCAAAATGATATTTGCCACTTTCTAGTTTGATAAATACTTATTTTGTGAATTTAGTTGGTCGGCCCGGAAGGTTTCCGACCATTTTGAATATCTTGAT